>JAVRXN010000011.1:46703953-47303953 GCA_033556935.1 Timema podura | reverse complement strand
GTGTCACTCGGAATGGCAGTCAAACAGCTGAACAAATACACAACGCTTCCTTAAAGCAAGCAGGTAGGGGAGACCGGAGTAGTGTAGGGTCTTGGAAAACATGGATTCCCCCAGCGCCCTTTATACCGTGTCTTCAGTTCAAGCCAACAATAACAGGACACAATTTGTTTCTTGGTAACTCAATGCCCCACCTTCCTTCTACTGTTGGCCGAATAAACTAGCTCCGCTGGAAATGATGACAGCTCCAAAGAAGTATACCTTACTAATGTACCAACAAAAGACAAATGAGAGTAAACATGTTTGGTGCATATTTTTTCTATAGTTCTACAAAATTCAAAGGATATAACTTATGTGAAATATAAAACACTGTTTTAAAAAATTAAACACATTACGTATAAGTTATACTTAGCAAAGCACAAAATCAATTATTTTAAAACATATAGTACAAGGGTAAATCATTTATCGTAAAGCAAGTTTAGTTATTTTATAATTGAAAGAGCAATATTTTTGCTTACTGTTTCGTACAGTTGAAATTAATATTTACAAATTATGTAATCATCATAAAATAAAACTCTGCTAGTTTTTTATGTATGATCATTCACATTTATTTTACTATTTTGTGCCCCTTTTTAAAATCAAAAGCCAACTTTACTTTTCTTTACATAATCTTCAAGAACAAGGGAAATATTAATCTCTCCCTGTTTATATAAGCTAAATTAATATTATGATGGATTACATAACTAAGCTATTATATTGTTAACTACGGTTATAGCTGCATCTAAATATCATATTCTTTGAATAGAAAAATTACACCTGGAATCGGGAATTGAACCGGGACCCTTGGCTTAGCACGACAATGTTCTAAACACTGAGTATCCAGAATCGTCCCGTGCTCAGGGCACTTTTCTAATCCTCTAATTTTGTAGGAAGTTTTGACAACGTAACATTTATAGCCGTGAATAAATACAGTAAACTACATATACAAATATAAACTATAGTATCTCACTATTAACACGAAGGGAGAAACACAAAGACCAAGACATCCGTGTCTTTAAAGGGCCAACATAATTCCATTTCACGGCGCACTTGACGTCCGAGAGAAGACGCCTTCCCCCCCCATCCCCCACACAAACCCCTGGGCATTTTTGTTCCCCACTACCCGGCTTATGGACCAGATGAAACGGAATGAAAGGCGTCGACTCTGCTATTTTTTTCCCCGGTTTGCCTCTTTCTCCTTCTTCTTCTTCTTCTTTTCCTAGTCCCCTTATTTTTCTTCTTCTTGAAAGTCTCCTCTCATCCCTTAGAAACCAATAAACCAGACAGAAAAGTGGAGGGTTTATATGTGCGTATAGGTCATAAAATAAGCTCATTTTCCGTCGTACCGAGTGTCTTGGGTATGAGGGTCAGTTTATAGGAAGAATAGCATACATACCAACTTAAACTCTTGCCCTAATAACTAGTAGCTATAATGAATATAAATTGTAACACATTCACACCTTCATCCAATATTTCCCCTACATGGCAAAGGGATTTAGTGCTGATAGATCATTCACTATGTACATATTAACCATATATTTACCTACAACGACAGGGTAGGAATAGAAAAATTGAATTTGTAGGATATTTACCCACATTTGCGTAAAGGGGAAGTTGAAAACTATTTAGTAAAAACATTCTTAGTGCATCAGGCTGGGAAGCGGTTATTGATTTGCCAGTCAACGGCAATCCAGACCATATGAAGCTGAGGACTTAGTACACATGCCCTCAATGCGATTCAAAAGTTATAGGTATTGTATCTTCAAGCAGTAATCTTGGGTATGTTGATAGATATTAGAAATTAACTAAGAAGGAGTTTTTAAAAAAACCTAGTAGTCCTTTACATAAATATGGTTAATATAAGCAAGCTCCAAAACTTTAGATCAGTAAGTGGCGTGTATGTCTACTGAGATAAGAGTCCCGAATTCGATTCTTGGCATGACTGAAAAATGGATCATTGGTGAAATGTGGGTTTTCCCTTTCACACTGATGAATAAACGGCAGGGGGCTAGATGTTGTGTCGGTTCTAGATTTAAGTTAATTTATAAGTCATTTGTTGATATAATCAGTAAGTTCAGAAAGTGCAAGCTAAATACCTCAAATAAACAAAGGAATTTTTTTTAGCAAGTATACAAGAAACAAATACATGTAGTGTGACAATTATTAGTTAAATTATTTGTAAAGTTTCTTTCCAAGGTGAATTGTGTCGGTTAATATATCACACATGACAGAGCCCACTCTTTAATGCAATAACATAAATACAACCAAACTCATACTTGCTATTCATAAGCTCATGGATATTTTTTATTGGTAGTAAAACACTTTGGCTTACAGCACTAGGGACCTCCTGATGGTAGGGGGCCCCTAATCCTAAGATTTCCTGAATGATAAAACGCCAATCGAGGAGCGGAATTTGATTTACAAATTTATGATTTTTGAGAATTTTAAATTTTTAAATGGTTTGGATAATTTTGTTTAAAATTTATATAGAAGAGTATTTATTGTGATTAAGTGATCATCAAGATGTTATGATAGTTTATCTGAGTAAAACTTACTTGAAAGTAGTTTAATGAAAAGTTGTTTTGGTGTTAGCACTTGTTAGCTGAGACTAGGACCAATTTCATAGTCAGATTTAGTATGCCCCTCAAATTACGGAACTATACTAAATACAAGCCTACACCTATATAAACCAAAGTGGAAATAGCCAGTTCCATTTGGTCTAGTTAGGTGTCCTCCGGTATTTAGTATAGCGCCGCATTTGAGGCTTACTAAGTCTGAATATGAAAACTGGCTCTATCTTTATATTTAAGAGCACAAATTGAGCAGGGTTAATTTTAATAAAACACATCATCATTCATTAAAGAGAGTCACAGGTTGAATAAAAAAACCTTAATGTAACCAGTCTTCAAATCCTAAACTTACAGACTAGTAAGTATGTCATATATAATATTTTGAGCCAATACTACTTGGTAATAATTTATTTGCACTTAAACACTTAAGTGCATAAATGAATACATATTTAATCAATTTGTTTCTCCCCATCGAACTATGGCGAGAAGTCCATTAAAAAAAAAGTCACATTAGTGGTGACCAGATTGGAATTACCGTCTCGCCATCCCCTGTCGACACCCATTTGGACGAACATCATTCTCCCCATTTTCCTGTTCCTTCTCCTCTTCAGAGCGTGTTTTACACGCAGGGTTTGTTTTGGGATTCCTCCAGAACGCACCGGTAGGATCTGGATTGATGAAGTGGGGGGATCAGGGACCGCCTGACTCCAAGAAATGTCTGCGAGAGGCTGAAGAAACAACTTACACACGTTCATCACACCCTCATTCATTCAACTCCTTCCCCTACCCAGCTTTGCTCTTTCTTTACCCACGTGCTCCTTGCTCTGTCTCTCCTTTCCCTCTAAGAGTTCTGTTAACTCTAGTTATTTTTCAGTTATATTTCCAGAGCATCTTCCTCCATACGTTTATCTTTTCTTTATAGCCTGACCGTGTTACTATGAACATTTTTACGATTCTTGATTTATTCGTGCCTTCGTTCTTCTGTATTACTTTAGCTTTGTGTAGTTTTTTATCTGTTATGTGCTTTTTATCTGACTGTCTTTTCCCCTCTATTTTAGCATATTTTTCTCCTTGCTTATTAAGACTGTCTCTGTTTATATGATTTTTTTCGGTCTATTTGAAATAAAGGCCTACTTATTGCTGATGATGGAAAGACTGAAGTTAGAATCTTGGTCGGGTGTATTGAAGGTGATTTTCCTATTTCCGACGCTAATGGAGGTTAATTTTCTTCGTGCTTCTTTCTATACTCCTATCCCTTAAATTGAGCTGTCAAACGTATAAATGCAATATAACCCATGCATAAAAAATCAAACAATTCCTTCCCAAAGTGTAATTTCTTATAGAAAGACAATCCTAAAATGTAGTAAAAAACGTCGTATAATTACGAGATAGGCTGATAGGGGATGTCCTCTTAGGTCGGTATCTGCTAAAACTTTGGTTAGATGCTGCATATTCTTGTCATTTTCTTGAAATAGTTGTACTAGGGTTGCTGGAAGATGTGCTCTTAGATCTCCTACAGAGGTTAGGCTTATAATTTAGACACGACTTATTCAATTCCTATTAAATAACACTAATAAAATAGTAATATCCGATCAATGTTTGCCACATTAAAAAAAATATTCTAAAAGGCCCTTTCTCTGACAATAAAACCATAGGCTCAAATTGCACTTGTTCGTTGCTGGAGGGGAGGTTATTCAAATGTGGGTGCATTTATTCTGAGCTACCCTTATCATCCCTGCCACTTTAAAATGATCAAAAAATAATCATTGTGTTAAAACGCTCAATGAGTTGGAGATATTTGTTTTGTGCGCCAAGTATTTACTACAATCCATCCGACTTAGTCAAATAATGAGTTAAGGGATGAGTAAGGTAGAATTTAAAGCAAATGTAATCACGTTTACGCGAAGAAAGAGTGGGAAACTTTTTGAAAAACAACTTTAGTATATTTAATAAGGATTCGAAACACCGATCTCTTCATCCTTGGCAAACCAGGCAAAATGAGACTGACACCTTAGTCCACATGCTCTCCAATCCAAATAATAAAGCTATAAAACCAGTTAATTAGTAGCTATAAATAGATAGTAAATATGCATACCCCAACTGAAAAAGTCTGCTTTTACTACTATAACACGTTACATGAAATGTTATACCAAACAATTTAACATAAAATAACAACAGTACGAATTCTTATTGAAGTATATTCGTATTAATTCCTTCTTGGTTGCATGGGAATGTTTTAAATTTTAAATTACACGCACGCACACATGCTTTCCCAAGATTATATACACACACATACACATATTACATTTAGTTCTGTCCCAGTTCTGCGTTAAAGTTCTTTTGTGCTCATATCAAGTGGAATGTGTAGATCTGTAGCTGTCAAGCCCAGAGTAACTGAATATTGTTAATTTGAACTAAATGTGAACTATGTTGAGTTTAATGAATACATAGCGTACCCGGAAGATTGTGATTCACGCAGGTATTCGTGTGACCTACATTTTGTGTAGTATTGGTGCGATGCTCGAGGGGAATCCCGCGGACAAAATAAACTTCATGAAATCACAGAAGGACCTATTTTTTTCTCTTAACTTACTCATCATATTATTAAATTACGTATCAATTCAAAAAAAGTTAGCAAAAAAAAATTTATAAACAAGTTTATGAAACCTTTTCTAGATAGGAAATACTTTATTATTTTTACTCACTGCTACGGAAATATCTAAAAATACAAAAGGTATTTTAAGCGTGAATTGATATAAAGGATATGACACCATCGCAGAAACTTTATCATATCGTGTAATATAGCTTGGAAGAAAATGTGCAAAAATAGGTTTTCAGTAAACTACCTTTGAAGTAAGTTTTACTCATAAAAACGAACACATAATCATGTTAATCACAATAAACACTCTTCATATGTACATTTTAAACCAAGTTGTTCAAATATTTTTAAAAATTTAAATTAAAAAAAAAATTTACCTTGTAAACTACCGGCAAATTATTTTTAATTTATATAAATTAAAACGTATTCTTATTTATCATAAAAAAATATTCCCAAATACCATCTTTAAATCGATATTCAAGGCCAATTTCAAAATTTCAAGCTTTCTATAATTTGTCGTAACTAAACTACCACTGAGCTAATTTATTTTAGAAAAATATATCTTAATAGAAGTAACTTGTAAAATAGTTCCCCAGATCCAATTTTGAAGAAACTCGTTCGAGCTATTTAAAAAGAAATAAAATTTTACAATAAATAGTTGTAAACTAATATAAATATAAACTACATTTGTTTAAAAAAACCAACATATATATAATATTATAATATAAAAACCTTAGCAAATAATCATTACGAAACAAATCGCTAGAACCATTAAAACATATGCTAATAAAAAAAGTCATAAGTAAACTACCCTTTAGCGAGCTTACCCCCCAAAACAAGTATGTGGTCTTATATGTCATTTCAAACACTCCCCATATCTACATTTTAAACAAAATCGCTAGAGCCATTTTCTAAAAATTTGTAATTTAAAAAAATCACTACTTAATTTAAGGGCTAGGTCCAAAATAAGAAAATGTCCTGATATCAAATATCGTAGATATCAAGCAAATAAACTGTATGAATTTATCGAGTACAACTCTTTTGGCTACAAGGTTCCATTAAAGATACCACAATTCTTGTAACTCAATTTTCATAATTATATATTTATGAGAAAAATTAAATGCTATTTAGAGACATAATTTTTCAACTATTTATATAGTCTTAAAATAGTGTTTGATACAAACTTACTAAGGGTTTGTATGTGGTGTAGAATCTCAATAAAATGGTTTAATTAACACTAAAAGGCTGCTTGTCCGTATTTACTTAAAGCCTTCGTTACGTGGTGACGGCGAAAACGTTCAATTTGAAAATCCATCTCAGCCCGTATATTCAAAAGGAACAATGTGAAACATAAATTCGATTTTGCGTCTATTTAACTGCATCAAAGGGCGGGAAAACGTAGTCGCAAAGATAACACTGTGTGTGTGTGTGTGTGTGTGTGTGTGGAGAGAGAAACTTCGGTAATTACCAGAGAGGAGAGGGGGCATGGGGTCGCCTTCCCCATTCTCTACCCTCTTTAACTCTCACGTGGACCCCTGATTACTTGAGAATACACTCCAAGAGAGTTGGTCGGTGAGAGAGATAGGTTTGGACCAAAAGATGCTGCGCTAGGACGGATACGAGGAACAGATTGGAGGAGAAAGATTCAAATGAGGCTAAAGCCAAACCTTGGAAAAGGGTTCGATACAAACCTATGAATAACGATGCGCAAGAGTTTCGTTTGGACACGTTTAAAGTTGGGGATGTAGAGAACGTGAGAAAAGGCCAGTGTTTTTTATAGCAAAACAATTTATGTCAAAATAAATAAAATATTACTCCAGTAGAAACATAGAGTTTAATTTTCTTCAAATGGTGACCTCAACGGTTATTCCTTGAATATGTGTCATAAGCATAGCGGAATTAGCTGAGAAACTTTTTCGATGCAGCGAAAAGATGTCATTACATTCCGGGACACCCTTGGCATATATTCAAGACCTTTTGAGGTCACCATGTGAATAAAATTAAATTCTATGTTTGTACTGAAGCAATATTTGATTTATTTTGACCAAAAAAAAGGTTTTGATACAAAATTGCAAAAACTCGCACCTTTTCTTGCGTTCCCTACAACCCTCCTTAAATAATCAGGGTGTAAATTATTTAGCCATTTTCGTGTTATAATAATCTGGTTTAATGAAATATACTATACAGTATTATTTAAACCTATTTATTTCTAGTGATAATAAAAAGAGTATTTAGAAAAATCTGGACACAACTGTTGAGAAGACTAACCAACCGTTGAAGTACTATGAGACTAAATAAATGCATACCAAGTTTAGTCTAGATCCGTTTAGAACCAATGCCAATTTTGAGATCTTAGGGAAAGTTTAGTAGTCAAACTTAGTGCAGCCAAAGTGCGGATTGATACCAAACACAAAACGACACATACCTACACCAAAATTGAATGGGCCGGTTACATATTTGATGCTGGTACATTCCATTATTCTAGCTAGGTGTAGTCTTGTATTTGGTATCGAGCCGCACTTGAGGCGCAAAAGAAACTGGTCCTAAAGATATATTTTAATCGTAGGTCTACTTAAGATTTTTTTATAGTGTTCTGATCATTTCTGTACGTTAGAAACGAATGAAAAATGTGTGTAAATGGTTATAATGAGATCTTTTGAACTCTGTTTTTTTAAAAAAAACGAATCAAGCCTTCCTAATCCCTAACACATTAGCGTAATTAATACATAAGTGTATTAACCGAACGGGTAGTAAGACGTGGTGCTAAAAAAAAGTATTACAAATCAGCAGTATTGAAACCCGTGAAATGGTTTGACCATATTGAAAAAAATTCAACAAAATAATAATAATAAAAAAACTATTTCGCTGTTGTCAAGTGAAGCAGGGCCACCCTCAGCAGACGCGAGGCCCTGAGCAAACTATTTAAAAACTTCATTTTTGTTTAATTTCATTACAGTAGTTTGAAAGTATATGCATATTCTCCCCCCTCCCCTAAATTAATTGAAGACATATTAATGTAAAACTAATGCAGCGAAACGATTCAAGGTCTGTGGATCGAACTAGTGGTTGGGGGAATCGAGTAAAAATAATCAAGTAACTCGATTGTGTTGTGTAATTAGTTGGACTCGATTCTTCCGGAATTATTCGAGTCACCTTATTCGGTTCAGTCAGTCCTTTTTTTTCTTCTTTTTTTTTCTTCAACAAAGTGAGAATCGACCTTATTGGCTGGTAGGTTTACCATGTTATTTCCATTTAAAAACCATGTTTCCGAGGAGATCACTTTTCAAGAGCAGTTTTTGTTGCTAAATGAAAATGACCCTTAATGGTTTAAATGTTGTATATGCATTCCATACAAAACACTCGCAGATTTCTAAGCGAATAACATTTCCGATTCTTTTCAAAAGTACTGTATAAATGTTACTTGATTCTTTTTGATCGGCGTCGGTGGTCATATCCCCACAGTCGCAAATAACGAAAATAATTCAAAAAGTTACAAAATAGAAAAAAAAAAACTAAATATTTATGAAACGTTGATGATTTTCTAAATTGTTTGTAAAGTTAATTTATAGCATGACTTAATTTGATGTTAAGAAACAAAGTACAGCATTCACCATAAGTATTGTATGACTATATTTTATATAGTTAGTAAACGATTATAAAATATAGCTAACACATTTTTATGGTAAGTTAAAACACACTTATGTAACATTAGTTGAATCAAAGGAGAAAGCAATGAGAAGAGTAAATAATAGGAACTGCACTGACATTTGACTAGTAGGAGGATATAAACCCTTCCCCCAGTGCAGGAGGTCGCGATTGACCCCAGGCCAGACTATGTGATTGATTCGAATTTAAAAACTAAATTTTATAAATCTAAATATATGATCAAAGATAACATATTTAAAAGCCTTCACTATAAAAAAGGAACAACTAATATCAATGTGTTTACTATGAATATAAAAGAAATATTTAAAAAAGCAAATAACAATAATTATTTCTTTCTCTTTTTTGCTATCGTGAGACATTTCTTAAAATGAATACGTTTGTTATGACTGTACATTGTTCAGGCAAAGTGAAACGTGATGTGTAGAAGTCACTCACTGTCAGTGCTGACTGCCTATAGTAAGAGATTCCACCCTTATGTCATTAGCAGGGCTTGGATTCTGATAACCAAAACCTGTTCAAAAAATGACCTATATAATGACCTAAAATACTAAAAAATGACCTAAAATATGAACAAAAACCCTTGATAACAGTAAACGACTAAATCAAACACGCACTTTACAAATAAATGGGGGGGGAATGCATTGATAAGCCCTCAACAACTAAACTCTTACAATCTGCCGAATATAATATTAGTCTACAAATATCTGCTTCAGAAGTTATAGTTACCCCCTTCCAACGCAACCCTCTCGAGCTTAGTTGCGGTGTCTCACCAGGATTGTGTATTTTACAACCATACAAGCAAAGAGGATACAAAGTTCATTACCTATATTATCTTTTCATTTAGACAACTGTAGGTTGGAAACATCTATGTTTGAATAGTTGTGCATTTATAAAATATCAATATTATTTAAAAAAAATATCGTACAAGAACAAGAAGCCTTAAAAACCCTCAAAAATGCCTAAACAATGACATAAATATGACCTGAAATTTCAAAATTACTAAAAACGACCAAAAAAATATCTATATAATATACATTTGTACAACCAGGGAAGCATGAAAATAATTTATATGCACATGAGCATTGTCTGTGATGTACCAAAAAAATATGACATGTCATCAAAAACCGGGCCTAGTTATTTGTATCGAATTCCATTGCAAGCTTCCTGACTCATGAGGTTTATTTAACCAAGGGGTGACAAACATACGTCCCGTGGGAGAGTTTAAGAAGGTCCACAACAAAATATGAATGTAGCCTTTTTTGTGTTTTGAGTTTGGGATTGGATTTGCCTGTGCGTCGAAACTATTCGGTGAGGAGGGTTTTTAAAAGACTATTTAGTTAATGCTGCAGAAATGGTATGTTCAAAACAAAAAACAATTATTCTAAAACATTAGAATCTCACTGAATAGCATTTCAGCACGCATAACTGATATTTAAAATAACATCAAAGAACAACTTATAAAGATGGCTGGGAGTTTTAATGTATGAAAAGATCACATATTAATATTTTTTGCTTTGCCATTCAAATATTCAAGACTTTTACCTTATCACTTACTATACAAAAAACTCCGCAAGTGGGAAGGTTTCGTCAACCTCCCCCTTGCCCCTAATATTACAATTACTTTTAATTATAGACATAACCATATATTCAATACTATATTAGTAAACAGCTTAATCTAATTACCCTTTTTGGTTCTAGAGATACTAAAAGTTATACATTAATTTCATCAAACAAATATACCGTTTCCTGATCTTTATTTGTTGTGAAATTTTCGTTTTATTTGTATTAGGGGTTGATAGCTCATTTGGGGGAGTTTTTCATAGTCAGAGAAACAGTCACTTAAATGTCGCCACAAGTTCCGTGCAACAATAAAAGCTGGTAAAATATCAAGAAGAAAACACAAGATAAAAACATTATTGCTCAAATCTATAACTAACAAAACATTTAATGTATCTGCTCGGAAATATAATGTAGCCTGTTTGCCAAAATTAATATAACCCTATCAAATAGGAAGGAACAATAATTATTTTATTTTGTTTGTTTTGTGTAACTTTTCCTATAAGTCAAATAAATAGGACATACGAAACCTAGAGAACAAGACGAAGACGGTTATGTGAGCGCACCAAAATATGACCAGGGTGAGATTATTTTTAGATATGTGTGTGTGCACAGACTACATTATGTAGGACTCCTATTATGTGCTGTTAGAAAGTGAATAGATAAATTATGGTGAGACTCCCACCATATGCTATGTAACATCGTCATCCAAATTGCGAAAGAACAGTAATTACTCGTGAAACATTTTACCCAGAGGAATTTAACATGTTGCGAGTGACACATTTTACTTATGGTTTTTTTTATCATCTCTATTCAAAATAAGAATTTAATTTTAGCTAAGCGCGCACACGGGTTGTCCATTTATCAACTGGTAACATTTTCTCGGCCTAAAAGCAAATCTAAAAGTGTAGTGCTAGAAAGGATTTATTGGTGCCACAATGCTATTACCCTCTGAGCTGAGTAATGCGTTCGCATTTAGAGAAAGGCGGAAAGGCTAAAAAAAAAAAAAAAAAGGAACAAAAATATTGAAATTTTGTTGAATGGGCCCGGTCATTTTTCTATTTTTAAAAGCTGCTACTTCATTTTTATTTAGAGCCTGACTGCAATATATACTATTGTTTAATTTAATACAATATTTAAACTTTCTTAGTTAAAATAATTATTTTACTGTAATTTGAATATATTACGTATTATTTATAGTTTTTTCGTGCACTTTCCAAATTCAAAGAATTTAAAAAAAAGTTAACACACGTGGGCATTAAGACAAAAACCAAATTATCATTTATTCTGATTCTCCAGTGGCAGGAAGGTCGGGGTTCAGGCCCTTGCCAAATGTGATGAGCCGAATCTTATATATTGGCTTCCCTCTCTCCACAAAAACGTGGGCATATACTCTCTAAATTCTAAAATTCTTTTGCCTACGCCATTAGTGAAGGCAGGGTTGCCCAACAAAGGGAGAAGGGGCCATATAGGGCAGTTTTTCCCAAGGCCCTGTTTCACGAGTGTCTTCAAATCACCCAAATATCTCTCATAAGCAGCAGCAAGTTGGTCACGTGTTTTTTTTTACTGAATTGTGAGCATTGTAAAGATAATAATAATGTAGATTAGTAGTTAAAGACAACTTTTCAATTTTCTAACTGTACACACTGTTTACCCAGCAAGGTAGCCATCTTATCTTGACGGATTACATTATTACCTTAGCTTATAAGTTATACAATATTATAATAATGCAAGGCAAGCTTGCTAACTTATTGGTTGAACGAAGGGTATATCGTTTAAATATTTTAATATATTATAATAAAAAAATCCACTGTCCCAGGTCCCATGAATCCATTGGATGCCCCTGAGTATAGCACAACATTGACAACCCGTACGGGTGGTAGGATATGGTTCACGTAAGATAATAATATAAATTAATCTCTAACCAGTTTAAGTGGGAAAAATTCAAACTTTGATTACAAAAAAAGAAGAAGCGGAAACTCGATCTAGTGTAGCCCCTGTATTATTCAAGGAGAACTGGGCTTGGTAACATTATTGTAATGAACTGGGCCTTCCCCCTTAAGGAAGTTTGCTCTAACGCGAGGTAAGTGCCCGCGCGTTGTTTGTGTACTTGGAGCCCCGTAGAGTTTTAAAGTGATCCTAATTAAGTTCAACGTTATGAGGCAACAGAAAGTCTCGACTAACCACATGGACCGCAATTTGCTTAGTTTGACACGAGGGAAATCATCGAGATATTTGGACAATCGATTTTGTGTTCGACTCTATAACCTGTTGAGCTGAGGGTACAAGGATTCGATTCCTATCATTGTATACATATGTATTAATATTATGATTGAGGTATTCACTTTCACCGTGGTGATTTGACGGCTGGAGACTGAGAGTTACATTTATTCAATTTTGTTTTATGCGTGCTTCCCATACTAATACGCTATTCGCTTATTTACATTTATTGGATAGGGATGTGGAAAGTTGAATTTAGAGGAAATATACCCTTATTCATGTAGAAGGAAAGCGAGAAACCGTTTAGAAAAAAATCATTCCATTAAACCCTTTCAGAAATCAAAAGTAAAACTTGTCAAACATGACGAAAGTGAGTCTGAGTGCTTATTTTGGAATAAGGATAGAATGGGAATCGTGTTCTGATTCAGTTGGTTCTAAAAGTGTATCTTAAAACCCCTAAACACATATACCAATACTATGCAATTAATTTTTTTTTAATTTCTACAATTATTGTATTAAGTACGTTCAGGATATTCTCAACCTACATTAAATTGGATGACACAGGAATGTAAATTTTAAGTAAATCCACTAGATCAAGGTATGAAATCCGGCCTGTGGTGTTTATAATCCTAAATAGTTTCCCACTTTCTCAGTAGGAAAACTACGATACATTTTATCTCAATTTTACATTCTTCATCCCTTTCATGTTGGCATAATTAAATGCAAGTAGGCTGGATGGAGGGGAAATAACACGACCACCAATGGGACAGCGTGAATGATTAGGTGTCAAAAACTAAAAACAATTATGAAATATTAATATTAATAGGATTCAAGAAAGAAGGACCATGTCTGGTGGTTACCCAAGTTACTAAAACTACTTTAATACATTTTTATGATTCAGGCTATGTGGTATTCGGTGGCGTAGTTTGGCTAACGCGCCAATCGTGTTGAGCTCGACTGCCGAGGACGGGGAGATCGAGGTTCGAATCTCGGTCGGGTGAACTGAGGTTTTTTTCCTAAATGGTTTTCCACTCTCCCTCCACGCGAATGCGGGTTCACTTCCACTAAATTCAACCTTTCCAATTCCTAACCCATTAGTGTAATTAGTACTTAAGCGTATAACCCGAACGGGTAGTAAGACGCGGTGCTAAGTATTATTATTATTATTATTATTATTATTATTATTATTATTATGTGGTATTCATATGAAATTATTGATGGATAATATTAATACCTGTTGAATAGCACTAATAATATAGTAAAATGTTATCAATGTTGACTGCAAACAAAAGTTTGGATTTTATTAATGGTCCTTCCAACCAGAATCCCAATATAAAAATTTTCTTATTCACACTATAAAACATCTACTTTTGGATTAAAGATCAGTTATGGTACCGATTTTTCCTAGATTCAAGGTACCTCGAATATCAAGAATACCAAACCCTGTGTGGAAAACAATACTTCCCATAATCTTTAGGGGTGTCTATATCACGCCGCAACTGAATACTTCGTGTACCACTAATCTAAAACTCGGGACGCTATAATATGTAAATGAATTTTGGCGATGCTGTGGAAGGTAGGATTGTAGAATGAATTCAAAGCCCTCCGGATGTCATTTTAAATATCATTATTTCTCGTTCGGGGTATAAAATGGTCTTCACTAAACTAAGGCAACATCTTACTACACACATACAATGTTGAATATAATTCAATTAATTAAAAAACTACCTTACCAACATATTTATGGCAAATTTAGGTTTCAGGTAAATATCTCTCTGGGTTATTCTTATTTAACTGTATTGCTAGCGTAAGAATGTAGTGTGTAGAATTTAGAGAAAGGATAGTGGGAAAACCTTTAGTAAAAAACGGCCTCATATTACCTTGCTGGCATTCGGTATGCCCGTTGCCTTGTTCAAACCATGTCCTTAACTTAATTTTTATTTAGTTCACAAAACTTCATACTATATACTTTTTAAATAATACTTATTTTTACCTTCTCGCTATCTTACAGGTAGGGAAAGTATTGTGAACGTCAAAAAAATCTAACTCGAGATTTTGATGAATCTCGACGTTTCATAACCCCTTGAATCCGAATAAGTGGTTTTTGAATTTCCGTCTGTCCATTTGTCTGTACCTACAACTAGAGCCTAAACTATTTTACCGATCGGGCTGAAACTTGGTATCTAGGGTTTTCATAGGCTTGCCCCAAGGGGTTTTGGATATAGATATCCAACCCTAAAACTAAGGGTAGTTTACTGAAGGGCAAAAAGATAAAAAAAATCTCTTTACTCAAAATAGGCTATAAAGATTTTGATTAAATTTCATTTCAAAACATTTCTAAACATTCCAAACAAAATAGATACTCTCAATTTCGGCAAAATGACTTAAGGGTTCTGGTCTGGTGGGTAAATTATAATTTTTTTTTATCATATCTACAAAACTATTTGAGATATGAAATTAATTATCATTGCAAATATGTAGGGCTATTTATAATACAAACTTTTTATTTGAAACGTATTTTTATAAAGCCAAACCTTTCAAGCTATACGCAAAAATATATATATTTTAATTTTTCAAACACTAAAGGTAAAGTATTGCGACAGTAAAAAAAATCTAACGCTAAATGTTGATGGATGTCGACGTCTCATTCCCTCCCAAACCCCAAAAAGTGTTTTTTTGCGATGACGTCTGTCTGTGTGCATGTTTAACCCTAAAATTAAGAGTAGTTTGATAAAAAACGAAAAGAGAAAAATCTATTTTTATAAAATCGGCTCTAACGATTTTGATTAAATTTTTGTGCGTGTAACCCGAACGGGTAGTAATACGTGGTGCTAATAATGATTACAATTCGTATCTAGGTGTTGATTAAGATTATAAATAAAATTGCTATTTTCATTTTCCCATCAAAATGACTTTTAGGGTACTTTACAGAAGCTGAAATTTCCGTATCTCCACAACTATTTGAGATACTAAATAACTTATTATTGCAAAATTGTAGTACTATTAAAAAAAACTTTTACTTGAAATCTATTTTTATAAAATCAATAGTTTCTGAGATATAGACAATATATTGATACAATTTTGTGAACTTTAATTGTAAAGTGATACTACTTAAGTTTTAATGCAATAAGTATCTAATGCCATAGAGTAATCAAATACAAATAAGTCACTCAAAAAGTTTTGTGTTTTTTTCCTTTAATCTCTTAGGATAAATGTGTGTACAACAATGATCCATCTCCTTAATTTTAGACTCAAGTCAATAAATACATTTTTTATTGGTCAAAATTTGTAAATGAGAAATTTAATAGCAATGCGATGACCTGAAGATGTGCAACACCTAATAAAATGTTTAAATTTTAACTGAAAGTCGAAATTTTAATAAAATACCATTGTGGACCCAATATCGATATTTTTTATTGCTCCAAACATACAAACGAGGACATGATAATTTAAAATAAAATTATAAAATTTAAAACTGGGACTCAAAAATTGTTTAACATAAGTATAGTGCAATTTATGCTTGGGTTTGCTAGTGTATATTATCTCGTTTCACATATATTACGAGTTTTGTGTAAATATCTCCATTTTTAAATAATAAAGCGAGAAAGTTCGTGTGGAGTCCCGTACCATTTATTTTGATAGACACCTTTAACAATTAATATTAATATTATTTACAAGTGAAATATTCGTTAGGATAATTAGTTTGTAGATGTTTTCAATATTGTAGACACAAAATTCATAATTTCCAAACTTATCTTCCTTTATAGAATACACTATTATTTGGTAACAATAAATATTCATGTCTAATTATATGAGGAATGTCACTCTGGATTTTCTTTGTGTGATCTTAATTTGTTGAAAGCTCAAAATTCGTGACGAGTAGAAAATGTTCTCACTCAACCATTTGAACCAAGCCTGAACGTTCTCTGGTCCTATAGTCCAGTAGCAGGGGACGAAAAAGGGCACTTGCTCTGTAAAAAGTCGGGTAGTATTGATGTTTGGATATTTTTGAGAGTTTGGGGTCCTGTGATGAAAATTCCAAGTTTTCAACCTTGACACACCACCGCTCGCACCACCAACTTGAAAAAAGGGTGGCCAAAACCTGTTTTGTTTTTACAATATCTCCTTCCTAGTGGGTCCAAGATAAACATATTCAATACTATCGTAGAGATGATATAATGTTATACAACTATTGTCTGAAACATACTTTTGTAAGTCAAAGAGATACCGAGTTGCAACGTTGTAAAATGGAGCCGATTACTAAAAATTGCTAGAACTCTCCATTTTGAGCTGACATTTAAATTTTTACCATCCATTACTATCCATTATCACATAATGTCTGTTAGTAACTTGTTTTTACTTGTTTCTACACCACGATGAGGTTTCACAAGGAAATCTGAAGATATAATCGTTACTTACACCAATTCTCCTTCTAACATATACATGTTATTGCCATCATTTTGGAGTAAATTAATGCAGTATTTTCATCGTACGTATTTTAAATTGTATGCTATCCCGAATCATTGATAACGAGCTGTTTTTGTAGCCCAGATAGTCTGGTCACCCCTTATTATGGTTGAAAACTAAGAAGTGTAGAACATTCTTTCATTCCCTCAATCGTGTTTAGAACACTTGAGGGTCAGTTCAGTGTGTTCATAGTCTTCAGTATTAATTTTGTGGAAATGTTATTGTTTCCTATAGCCTTCCGCGACCATATCATTTTTAAATCATGATTTAATATGTCAACTAAGTGTGAAACTTTTATTTGTTATTTTCGAATAGTAGATTGAAGTTTTCAACAAAGGCTAGCTTTTACAAACTGAGTACTAGGAACATCATTTATATTAATCAGGTATTTATAACTATTTCAGAGCAATCTTTGGCCAAGTTTATTTTGCTACATTTTAGTTTGTTATTGTTATTTTACTATCAGGCGCTCAAACAAGTTTTGGTCAGGGATTTGGTCTGATATGACAACTGAGCAAACATTAATGCGTTACTGAAGAGCTCTGTAGGCATTAATCGTGTATGTGGAGTGAGGGATTAGAAACCTTAGGAATGCTATATTTACTAAACATTTGTTACAAAGTTGAGAAATATTGTACAATTACTTTAGTAACTTTCGGGCAACATGTGAATGGATATGAGGCCTTTGTATGTCCTTCGGACGACCAAGACTTGAACAAACTTGTAGATTGTTTATTTCAAAATAATTCCTTCAAAAAATTGTATTTGTTAATGTCAATAAACATTGGAGTTTCTAGGTATGAACAAATAAACTGTTATTTATCCCAAGAGAGTTGAACTGCTAGGATTTTGAAAATGATTGGCGGCAATTTCGAGTCCGTCAAATTTAAACGCATTGACAAAGTTATGTCACTTGTGGCAGTTAACAACAACATAAGATTGGGTAATACAACAACTTCTATTCCTGCTCATACTGTTCGAGAAGATGTGCATCGCAAATCAATTCGACGATTAGTTAAAAGAACATCTCAAATTTGAGCGTAATCAATTTTTTGTTGTTGTTCTTGGAAGAAAGGATGCGTAAGGGCGCAAAATCGTCTTTTTACACTGCTTTCACGCCACTCCTGGATGTAACGAGACTTGGAGATCGCGAAATTGTTGTAGTGGATAGAGGATATCTTCTCCAGAGCCACATGGCATTCCTACTCTTATTTTAATCCATGCGTGCAAATTACTTGCGATAAGTACAAAATCACCGCGGTTTTGACGCAGTCGGTTTTGATTGACATCCAGTTGATGCTGTAACAAAAACCAGTGAGACTATAGATATACATCGTCGTTCAATAATACCACACTTCCGAGGATGCTCTCTCCTATGACTCAATTAAAGCACAAGTTTCACAAGAAATATTTTTGTGAACGAAACTATTAAGATTCGTTTGATTTCAATGCTCAAAAAGAAAATGTAACAGTCAAATATATACGTGAAACAGACTGCAGAAGATTCTGACGTTTTAATTGCTAACACTACCATTTTCACTGCTTCAGCATAAGATGCCGTTGTCATCGTTGGCAAGGATATTGATCTATTGGTTCAGCTGACAGGATTATCACCATTCCATGAAAACATCTACCTTTGGAAATCGGGGAGAGGTATAACTGCAGAAAAACTGTAATCCGCTAAAACAATGTAGTGTGGAAAATAAGTCTGTTTAATCATGCATTTAGTGGCTGCGATACAACATCTGCCCTTTTCAACCAAGTAAAATCAAAATATTTTACCATCGGATCGTCCAGAAAAACCTATATTGGAACGAGATCGACAAAGTCTTCAAAGAACAGAACGCAGCTCCAGAGGAAATTAAAGTGGCAGGAGAACGTTTTCATCTTGCTTTGAATGGCGGTGACATAGAAAACGAAACATTAGATGCTACCAACGTTTTACAAAATCTATAACTAAAAGAAAATTCAATCTTTCTGCTTCACCTCCAGCAAGAGACGCTGTATGGTATCACACATTCAGGACGTACAACCAAGTCCAAACATGGTATGGTGTATGGGATTGAAAAAAGTCCACATGAGTTGGACTGGATACGTAGCTTACTCCAATGAGTACTATAAATAAGCCATCTCCTGACGTCTTGCTTAATATTATATCACGAAAAAAAAAAAAAAAAAGAATGCATCGCAGCATGTGGCTGTAGAAAAATGGGATTTAATTCCTCTATTATCTGTGGATTTTGCAATGGACAATCATGCGTTAATGTTCTAGAGGTTCTGATTAACAATGAAGACGAAGAGGAAAAGCGTTATTCATTTGGATGAGAATCTCAGAAATGAAGTGAATGACTAAATAAATCAAAACACACACTGACACTAAAAGTACTGTTACTAATGAAGAAATAAATAGCAATCAAACAAGACCATGACACGACCAAAAAAAAAAGGTGTAGAACTTCTCAATTATAGATGTGGATTAGACCTACTGGGGATAGCACAAAAAAAGTAAATGAGTAAACAGAACTTTGATAGTAGATAATTTATATAGCAACAGTTAATTTGTAATTAACAACCAATAATTATGAAAAAGTCAGCTGAAAATTAAACGTTTTTGGAATTTTTTTAGTAATCCGTTCCATTTTAAAGAGCTCCAGCTTGTATCTTTTTGACTTACAAAAATTGGTATGAACATATGTTGTAGGAAAGCATGCCTCTGTAAGATTGATACTCACTATTTTTATCCAGACCCACTGTAAGGAGATATTGTGAAATAACTGGTTTTCGCTATCACTTTTTAAATGTGGTGGCGCAGGTGGTGTACCAGTCAAAAACTTGGAAATGCATCATTACCCTAAACCTTCAAGCATATCCAAATGATTAAAATCACCCGACGTTTTTTGCAAAGAAAAATACCTTGCTATTGGGCTACTATAGCTTCAACATACACAATGATTAAACACGAGCGAGCGAGCGCGCTGCGCGCGCACACAACACACACACACAACACCACGCCCACACAACACTTCACACCACACACACAAAAAACACACACACGCCCACACACACACACGCCACACACACACACCGCCCACACACACAAACACACCACACACACGCCACACACAAACACACACACACACGCCACACACACAAACACACACACACACGCCACACAAACACACACACACACGCCCACACACACACAACACACACACACACACACGCCACACACACAAACACACACACACACACGCCCACACACACAAACACACACACACAACGCCCACACACACAACCACACACACACACACACGCCCACACACACATCACACCACACACACACCACACACCACACACAACACACACACCACACGCCCACAAAACACACTCACACACACACACATTACACATAAAACTAGCTCACGCTCATACTTTTACACTTACCAAAAAGTTGTATATTGATGTGAAGAGAAGAAAACATTTTATTCTACTACTGATATTTTAACTATTTACGGTTCATTTTCCTTAATATTTTATGTCACAAATAATAAGTAGTTAAGGTTTTGATTAAAATATGTACCATCATAGCTATCTTTTGTAAAATAGAACTCTTAAAAAGTAAAGTGGAAAAAAAAAATGACACTGCTATAAATACATATTAATCTTTTTTCCATTAAATGCACTGGTAATCTTTTGTTATATTTAAATACAAAAATAGCTTAAGATACGTTTGTATTTTCTGTATGTGCATGAGAAACAAACCAAAGTCGTTACATAAATGTATATGATGGAATTATTTGACGCTCAACAGACAAATGCTCTCTTACTAAGAAATATTTTAAATTAAGTAACGTGCTGCTAACGAAATGGTTTGTAGTTATATTTTAGCTATTTAATTTTATGTAAAATGCATTTCTTATTAACCACATAAATAGTCACTTGGTCTATGGTGGCATTCTCATAATATGGGAAGATCTGAGTTCGAGTCTCAGCCGAGTATATAGAGTGTTTTTTCCTAAATTGTTTCTAACTCTACTTCCACACAAATTTAGGTGTATTTACTCTAAATTCTACCTTTCTCATGCCTACCCCATTAGTGTAAATATGTAGATAGGATGGCTGGGTAGTAATACGTGGTGAACAGACAAAATAATATTGTTTTAGTAATTATTATTTTCTCTTCTTTAATCATTTCCCTTTTAAGCTCATAATTTAAGAATATGTTAGCTGACAATGTTTGCATCATACCAGTTTATTTTGTATAGGTAAGATGCTCTAGTATTAGTATATTGAATATTAGTGCCTTATACTATCTAATATAAGAGGACAGGAAAATGAGGGATCATTTAATGAAACTCACTCACTTTTGCCTAAAGTAGGATGGAAAACACGTTATCGAAAAATATAGTTATAAAGTATTCAACCGGGTTTCAAACCACTACAATAAACCCTACTGGTATCAAGTCAGTTGATATGTCAAACAACACGTCATGATTGATGAAGCATCCTGTCTAACATCATCTTATCAGTCTTACGTCACAACAAGTGGTATAAATGCTTATTATTTGCTCACCATTTTTACTTTCTCATAAAAAGATAAAGTATTGTAACCGTAAAAATTTTAGATATCGATATTAGGATTAATCTTTACGTTTTATATGTCCTTGAACTCAAAATAGTGGACTTTAAAACTCTGTCCATTCTGTATGTCTTATCTGTCTGTACCTGAGGCAAGAGTCCAGAAATATTTCGATGGGTTTTGTTTGAACTTGTTATTTAGATGTTTATGGTCATGCTCGAAGCAAAGCCATGATTTGGATTCTAACCCTAAAAATAAAATAACTGACAATATTATTTTTGAAAATTCAAAGTTTTTTGAAAATATCTTTAGTGAATTTGTTCATAATTGGTATCCGCGGAGTGTTTTACATAATGAATAAGAATGTTTGTTGGTTTAAAAAAATATTGAGGCTAGTTTACTAATGACTAGGTTTTGAAGTATTTTAACGAAATCGTTGTTTTGTTTCAAATTCATATCTGACGAGTGTTTTTCTATTATAATCAAAATGATGTATTTGTTTTTCTGATCTAATTACTTGTTTTTGAACATAGTCACTAGCTATAAAAACTATGAAAAGTATTGTAGATGTTTCACGTAATTAGACAAAAGTTATTGTTTAATTAAAATCTCCGCCGTGTGTATTTTTGTAGGTTTTTGTGTGCCACGTAGTTTACCAAACGTTATTGTTTTACTGAACTACCTCCTCCCATATTTATTATTTGTATTTTTGTATATTTTTGTCTCACGTAATTTACCGGATCTCTGGTTCGATTCCCGGCATGGCCGAAAATTTATCATTGATGAAATGTGAGTTTACCCTTTCACAATGAGAAATTAACGGCAGAGGACTGGTTGTTGTGTCTGTCCTAGTCTTAAGTTAGATTATATGGCATATAAAGCTATGACAGGCCTAGCAAGCTGGCCAGTTGAAAAATATATGACCTGAACAAAAATTGAGCCAGACCATAGGCTGGAAACAGTTATGGATGTAAAGTAAAAAAGAAAAAAGAACATACACTCTGAATGAACTCCTGGATTGGTTTGGATCCTGGATAAAAACAATTTCACTACTATTTTAGATGAAAAAAAAGTTTAATGTTTCAAAAAATTATTAGTAAAAAAAATAGCAATTTGAAACAAAGAGTTGCTTAAAACGCTATTTACACATCGAAACGAATCGTTCAACATCCTATCTGTATCGTGACCATGACAACCCTAGTATCCCCCCCCCCCCCCCGCCCCTTCTTAGTTGATAGATTATTCTTGTCGGGTATGTACTAGCTTCCTTCTAATCTCCTGAATATAAACGACTGTTAAAAAGAAAATTAGTAAGCCCATTAAAAAACTAACTGAAAATTTCTTTCAATGACTTTCCGACTTTTTTTTTGGTTAAAGTATAGAGTTGGTGGAGGTACAATCAAGTTTTAATAAATAGAAAGTAAACGCAGCATTGTGTTGATATTAGGGTGGGCGGGGAAGGGGTGAAAGAAGGGGGAGCGTTCGTTGTACAATGTAGTTCTGTTATATTCCACCCTACCCTCAGACAAACAGGGTGGTTTTAATAGATTGCGACAGAGCAGGCGAGTTGCTGCACCTACCCTGGCTTACGGATATTTATACAAGAAAAAAGAAACCAGCTGTAAAAAAAAGTGTTTAAATATTTTATATTTTTTATCTATAAAATAAAAAAATAAAATATATGTTCAAACACTTTAACATATTTATATCATAAAAATGAAACCACCCTTTAAATAGCATGATTTTACTCATTTGAAGAGCTCACATTATAAGTCCAACAGCTAAATATTTTTTTTTCAAAATGAAATGAATCCTATTAAATAACAACAGTAATAGAAAATGTTTATCTGAAGTTATCTTCTACATTTTAGCAATATAAATTAGTAAAGTTCGTATTTTAATCAGTTCATATTTAAAACCATTTAAATAAACGGTACGGAACTCCACATGGACTTTCTCGCTCTATTGTTTAAAAAATGGAGATATTTACTCAAAAGTCATAAAAAATATACACTAGCGAACCCGAGAAAAAATTCCGCTGTACATATGTAAAACATTTTTTGATTCATGGTTTTAAATTTCATAGTTTTATTTTTAAATAATTAACGTCTTCGTTTGTATATTTGGACCAATAAAATAAAATGATATTGGGTCCCCAAGGGTCAACACTTTGTTTTAAAATTTTGACTTCCGGTTAAAATTTTTGTAATTTTACTAGGGAAGCACATCTTATGGCTATCGCATTGCTATTAAATTTATCTTTTATAAATTTTGACCAATAAAATAGGTAATTATTGTCTACTGAGTCTAAAATGAGATAGAATCATTTTAGCCAATTTAAAAAAAAAAGGTATATTTTATCTTTTCAATCTTTAGTAAACTGATTTTAATTTTAGGGTTAGATAGACATACAGACTGATGGCGTTGCAAAAACAACTTTTTTAGGGTTATGGGGGTCATGAAACTTCAACATCCATCAACATCTCGGGCTAGATCTTTTTGACGGTCGTAATACTTTACGTTAAAGTGTTGGAAAAGTTAAAATAAATATATATTTGTGTACAGCTTGAAAAATTTGATTTTATAAAAATATGCTTCAAGTAAAATATGTTTATTTTAATTAGATCCACATGTATGCCATGATAAGTAATTTCATATCACAAAGACTTACAAATATAAAATTAAAAATTACAATTTACGCATTAGACCGGAACCCTTAAAGTCATTTTGACGAAAATATGAGAGTAGCCATTTTGTTTGTAATATTAATTAGAGCTAGAAATGAAATTTAAGCAAAATAGTTGGATCCGATTTTGACAAAATCGATTTTTTCTCTTTCTTTCCTTAAGGAAACTACCCTTAATTTTAGGGTTGGATACCCAATTCAAAAAATCACTCGGGTTAAACCTATGAAAACCCTATATACCAAGTTTTATACCAATCGGTAAAATAGTTTAGGCTCTAGCCCGAGGTACAGAGACAGATGGCATTGCGAAAACCACTTTTTAGGGTTCGGGGGGTCATGAGACGTCGATATTCATCAAAATCTCGAGTTCAATTTTTTTGACGATCACAATACTTGTTCTACCTGTAAGGTAACTAGAAAGTAAAAATATTGATATTGGGTCCCCAAGGGTCAACACTTCGTCTATTAAAATGTCGACTTCCGGTTTAAAATTTTCGACATTTTATTAGGGGGTGCACATCTTAAGGTTATTGAATTGCTATTAAGTTCCTCATTTATAAATTTTGACCAACAAAATAGGTAAATATTGACTAATGAATCTAAAATGATATAGCTGGATCATTGTGTTACAAACCTTTCCCCTAAGAGGTTGAAAGAAAGAGAACATACTTTTTGAGAGACTTACTCATTTCTAACTCTATGGCATTCGAGAATTATTGCGTTAGAACTTAAGTAGTATCTTTTTACAACTAAAGATCACAAAATTATATTAATATATTTGCCAATATCTCAGAAACTGTTGGTTTTATAAAAATATATATTTCATATAAAAGTTTTTTATTTTTAATAGTACTACAATTTTGCGATGATAAGTTATTTATTATCTCAAATAGTTGCGGAGATACAGAAATCTCTGCTTCTGTAAAGTACCCTAAAAGTCATTTTCATAGAAAAATAAAAATAGCCAGTTTATTTATAATATTAATCAACGCCTAGATACGAATTTTAATCAAAATCGTTAGAGCCAATTTTGAGAAAATTGATTTTTTCTCTTTTCGCTTTTTTATTAAACTACTCTTAATTTTGAGGTTAAGAAGACATACTGACAGATGGCATTGCAAAGAATATTTTTTAGAGTTCGGGGGGATCATAAGACGTTGACATCCACCAACGTTTCAAATTAGATTTTTTTAGGGTCGGATTACTTTACTTTTAACGATTAATAATTTCAAATATATCATATAGTTTCGGAGATATGATAAAAAAAATATGAGAATTTACGCATCAGATCGTAGTTCTTATAGTCATTTCACCGAAATATTGAGAGTAGCCATTTTGTTTAGAAATGTTTAGAAATGAAATGAAATTTAATTAAAATCGTCAGAGATGATTGTGAGAAAATCAACTTTTTTCTCTTTTTGCCCTTCAGTAAACTACCCTTAATTTTAGGGTGAGATATTTAATTCCAAAAACCCCTCAGGGCAACTCTATGGAAACCAAAGATACCAAGTTTTAGCCCGATCGGTCGAATAGTTTAGGCTCTAGTCAGAGGTACAGACATACAGATAGACATACGAGAATTCAAAAATCACTTTTTCGGATTTTGGGTGTAATGAAACGTCGAGATTCATCAAAATCTCGAGTTCGATTCTTTTCACGATCACAATACTTTCTCTACATATATAAAAGCAAGAAGGTAACAATTGAAACTTGCACAGTTTCCAAATATTTACTTTTTATACTGTTCACTCCATCATAATACCCATCGGATTATCCACGCTTAGATATAATAATCGGGCAGGCTCGGGGAAAATATAATCTATAGGAAATGTACTTGTATTTTTTTGGAAAAGTAATACTTAAACCACCATTACTACACTCGGCTGGAATTAAAACCTAGACCTCATCGACAATCGATTATAATGGCAAACCATGTGACTACTTATGTGGGTCATTTATTTTTTTATTACGTTATTTTATTTTTCCCTGTAAATTTCACTAACTGTTCCATATTTTTAAAAACATCAAAATACACCATAACTACCAATCATCGGCAAACAAATTAAAATATAAAGTCATTAAAGTGTTGAGTAATGTAACTACTTGGTATAACCATATTAATTAATTATATCTTTATAGTAAAATATACCCATATTTTCAGCTTGATTTCATTCTCTTGAATAACTTGTTTCCTTCTTAGGCAAGGTATTTACATGTGTAGAGTATAATACAACACTTGGCGATCGATTTACCTAATGCCACATCTTCAAGTTTAAGGCCCTTTACCATCTAAAAGTTACATCTTCTCTTTCCAGAATTGAGCTCTGCCCACCTGAAGAAGAAGAAAAAAAAAAAAAAAAAAAAAAAAAAAAGAAGACGAAGAAGCGTACTGCAGGAGGAAAATAAAAAGCTGCACTAGACCGTAAATCCAGAGCTTCACCCTCACACCCTCCCCGTAAAACCTCTGACACGGTGAAACCATCCAAGTACACTCCAAACTCAAAGCCAACCAGGGTTTTTAAAAAAATCTTGAGGAGTAAGATAGAGGGTGGGAGGATAAAATGACGGTAAGACGATAGAATCATGAAGAAAACGATGAGACCTCCCCCCTCCCTCCCTCCCTCACCACCACCAAAGGCAAACGAGGATACGACTGAAAACACGAACACCGAGCCTAGCATCGCCTCCTAGATGTTTATCGTCGACAAATGGCAAAGATTCTCTGGACATGCTAACGCCAGGGTAACGTATATCACTATACTCTCACCCCCCCAACCCTTAACAAACCACCAACCAATCTCCTTGACTATTTCTTTTTTTCTCCTTTTGTTTTTCTCCTCAACCTTCTCTTTAGTGAGTAACCTTCTTCATCCCCTATCTTTACTAGTTTCCTGCATCGTGATTTATAAATTACTTCCTCCTCCCTCACTCACTCAGACTCACCACAAATTCTCCCTTCCCTTTACTCCACCCTCCACTTGGTAGTGTAAGATCCAGGTAGCCACTAGGGGACGGGGGTGTCAATACTCTCAGCTTATGCATGCTTATATTAAAACACTATCCATGGCAGAATATAGGTTGCTTTGAAACCTTTACGATCCGTTCTAGCTTTCTACGAGTCCCCGGGCTCCTCCCTCAGAATGGTGAAAGAGCATGCGTCGTGCACTGACGAGCTGGGAGTAATGGTGTTAGGCTCACATTGAAACGTTCCTAGAATAATAATATAAATATTATATATATATATGTGTGTGTGTGTGTGTATCTTTGCGATACAGTTGAAACTATTACCGCAGCAACCAATTAAAATTGTTTGTAATTTAAAAAGAAATATGGAAAAATAAGCCCACGCAGAAGTATTCGAACTTGAACTGTATATTCCGTGAACGGATAGTTCGAATGGTTAGCTTCTGGATAGTTCGAATAGTTAGCTTCTTTAAACTGAACTAGTTGATCTATCTCACCTTCCCTAACTGATCTTGTTCAAAGTAAGCTACGAGGTGACGCGACAATAGACAATCCGGCCGGATTCTTTGGTCATTCTTACTCACGTCATAAAAGAAGGGCATAAAACAAGTTAAGATTATATTTTTGAAATACTTTGGCCAGCTTGTATGGTTTGAAAAAAGAGTTAATTATAGGATATTTCCATGGTTTATCAAAGTTACCCTCCTTTTAACAGTTTCAATTCAACTTCAAACAATAAGCACCATTGTCATATTACCTATAAATTAATATATAATATCATTGACATGGGTATAAGTTAGGAACTGATGAAAGAATTGCCTCTAAGCTGTAGTATGTAGGTCAGTTGCGAACAAGTGAATTATTTTAGGTCACTAACAGTAAAATTAAATGTTGGTAGTTCGCGAATGAATGAACATAAAGTTGTACCTAATTCGCTAACGACTGGAATATTGAACTGGATAAATGAACCACTTATTTCAGTGGATGGAATCACTCAGTTTTAACGATTTAACAGTTCTGACCATCTATATTAGCAGTAATCTTGCTTATAATAACATACTATAAAAACCAATGGGTTAATTTCAAAGAAAATGCGGAGAATAATAATGAGATAATGCATTTCAACCTTACTTTATAAACATTAATTCAATTCATCCATTACAATGTTTTAAAATATTACTTACATTAATGCAATTTTTAATAATATTGAATATTAAAATAAATTTTATTTTCCAAATCACGTCCTTGAGAAGTAAGACATTTTGTCAAATAGTCACGGGTCTAGATTGTTGGAAAAGAATGTACGGATATGAGTCGAAACCTTAAAGGAGATATATGAGACATATATATTGAGGCTCAAGGTAGGATATGCCCAAACCCATATCGGTGAGCACGCGGACAAAACATCAAAGTCATCTAGGTTGGCTTACTGGTGACGAGGTGGTCAGTATTCGAATCCAGACCGGGTAGTAGTGAAAATGTTCTTTCTGAAGGGTTTCAAACTCTCATTGTACGCAAATGCGGGTGGATATCCTCTAAATAATAACATCTTCCTCTATATACGCTTAGTATAGTTAAATGTGAATATTTATATTTGTAGCAAGATACTGTGTACATAAGAAATGCCCTTCTACGGATATAAAGACCTTAGATTAGCGCTTGTGGGTTTGTTGAAGATAATTTATAGTTAATATGATTATGATCAATAATGCAAGAGAATCATTAATATCCATAAAGGCCATGACCCACTTCGGTGGCCACATGGTCTAAGGCGCTACTCACGCAGTAGACTAGTAGTGTACTGAGGGAGGCTTTTTTTTCCAAAATGGTTTTATGCTTTCCCTCTTTGCAAATGTGGGGTACACTTCCTTTAAATATAACCTTCCTAATTCCTATTAACATTAGCGTTGTTAGTACATAAGCATATACATTGAATGGGTAGTAAGAAGCGGTGCTAAAAAAAAGGCCTCGTTAGGTCGTGTTGTTGACATTAAAATATTTTATTCTAGTATGATATACCCTGTTCAGTAAATACTATATTGTCTTTTTATTTTCCCTCGACACCTCAAAGAGAAAGTGTTGAGATCGTCAAAAAAAAAATTGAGCTCGAGATTTTGATAAATGTCGACGTTTCATAACCCCTAAAACCAAATATATAGTACGGTGCAACGCACTGACTTTCTCCCGTTTTTATCTTAAAATAAGCATATACTAAAAACTCGTAAGATTTGTGAAACAAAATAATG
Organism: Timema podura; assembly: GCA_033556935.1. NCBI lineage: Eukaryota > Metazoa > Arthropoda > Insecta > Phasmatodea > Timematidae > Timema > Timema podura. The sequence goes on along the minus strand of JAVRXN010000011.1, from coordinate 47,274,363 downwards.
GCGCTATACATTGTTGTAGAAGCACTACACCAAAGATCATAAATGAAATAATATACACTGTTACTTACTCTATGGCATTAAGAGCTAGGAGCACTATTACAAAAAAAATTAAGAAAAGAGAAACATCTTTGTTCACCAATGAGCATAAGAATTAAATTCGTTTTCAGAGCTGAATCAAAAAGAATACCTATATAGCTCAGCAATTATTAGTTTTATAAAAATATATTTCAAATAAAACATTTTTATCTTTTATAGTATTACAACTTTACCATGATAAGTTATTTCGTATCTCAAATAGTTGCGGAGGAATGATGAAAATTGGAAATTTCCCCGTGTAAAGTACTCTCAAAGTCATTTTCATAAGAAAAATAAAATCGCCATCTTTTTTATAATCATAAACAGTGTCTAGATATCAAATTTAACCAAAATCATTATATCTAATTTCTAGAAAATAGATTTTTTTCTCTTTTTGCTCTTTAGTAAACTACCCTTAAATTTAGGGTTAGATAACTAATTCCAAAAAACCCTGAGGGAGACCTTATGAGAACCCCAAATACAAAATTCTAGCCCAAACGGTAAAATAGTTTCAGCTCTAGCCCGAGGTACGGACAGACAGATGGCGTTACGAAAACAACTTTTTTTGTTTCAGGGCGTCATTAAATGTCGAAATTTATCTAAATCTCAAGTTTGATTTTTTGACGATAATAATACTGTCTAGAGAAAGTGCCGCCTGTATGTACCTCAAGCTAGAGCTGAAACTATTTTACCGAATGGGCTAAAACTTGGTATCTGGGGTTTTCATTAGGTCCCACCGAGGTATATTTTTTGAATTAGGTATCTAACCCTAAATATAAGGGTAGTTTACTGAAGTGAAAAAAGAGAAAAAATCAATTTTTTTTCAAATTCACTCTAATGATTTTCATAAAGTTTTATATCTAGACACTGTTCATCAGTATACACAAGATTTAAATTCTCATTTTCTCGCTTAGGTGAACTGGGGGTTGTTTTTCCTAAGTGGTTTTCCACTCTCCCTCCACGCAAATACAGATTCACTTCATCTATATTCAGCCTTTCCAATTCCTAGTAGTTAGTGAGACGTCGACATCCATCAACATTTAAGGTTAGATTTTTTTACGGTCGCAATACTTTACCTTTAGTGTTCGAAAGGTTAAAAAAATATAAATATTTGGGTATAACTTGAAAGTTATTGGTTTTATAAAAATATGTTTCGAATCAAATATTTGTATTATAAATAGTTCTACATATTTGTAATGATACGTAATTTCATATCTCAAATAGTTTCGGAGATATGATAAAAAATGAGAATTTACTTATACGACCGGAGCTCTCAAAGTCATTTTGCCGAAATATTGAGAGTAGCCATTTTGTTTGGAATATATTTAAATGTTTAGAAATGAATTTTAATCAAAATAGTTAGAGGGATTTTGAGAAAAACTACTTTTTTTTTCCCTTCAGTAAACTACCGTTAATTTTAGGGTTGGATATCCAATTCAAAAAACCCCTCGAAGCAACCCTATGAAAACCCTAGATACCAAGTTTTAGCCCGATCGGTAAAATTGTTTAGGCTCTAGGTGGAGGTACAGACAGACAGACAAAAATTTAAAAAACCTTTTTTGGTTTCGAGGGGTCATGAAACGTCGAGATTCATCAAAATCTCGAGCTTTTTTTTTTTTTACGATCACATTACTTTCTATACCTGTAAGATAGCGAGAAAGTAAAACTTTAACACATTAATATCCCAAAAATTGTAAAAAAAAAAATCCCACTCATATTAGGGTTGGAAACTTAAAATAATAATATTGTGGGACGATTCAGGCTAAAAAAATATAGATCTCCATTATAAGTCGTAAATAATATTAGTAAAAGAGGTTAAAATACTAATAGCTCTCATCACTACAAGTTCTTGATTGTTTTTAACCTTCACTTTCTTAATAATGCGAACTTTTTAGAAAAATCACATAAATTAATAGGTTCTACTCGCTTTTCCAGAACAGAATGAATTCTTGCTACTATACATTAATTAATCAATAATATGTTGCTTCCAGTCAGATATAGTTACACATATGGTCCTTGTTATTGTTTATTCTTAGTTTTTTTTTACCAAAGGAAGTAAATATATAGAACATCTAAACACTAGTTTCAGATCTGCACAATCAAAAATGGTTACTGTGCCGGGGCTCAAAAGAGATCATGTAAACGGATAGGCCACTCTACCATATCTCTCACCCTTCTCCATGGACATCGCCGGTTGTTCTTCTGTGCCCGAGATGGGAAAGACCCGCGTGTTCCGATGCACTTTGTGCCAAATACTCCCATAACTCGTCGCCCCTTGAGTACCGTGCGGTAAATAAGTCAACCCTCACTTTGATAGCCGCAGAACAAACTCTCGACTGCTGCCAACGAAACCTTTGTCGTTTCTCTTCTTTACAGGCCTGCTCAGACAAATAAAATGACGGGTAGGATTGGCTGGCCTCACGAATATTGGGGCCAGAATCAAAGGCAGAAAGACAAAGTTCGATTTCATCACATGCGTGTGTTTAAAAATGTTTATCTTTAATACCATGGCGTTTTTTTTTTACATAAATTGACCCACCTCGGTGGCGTAGTTAGCTAACGCGCTAGTCATGTTGAGCTCGACCGCTGAGGACGGGGAGATAGAGGTTCGAATCTCGGTCGGGTGAACTGGGGGTGGTTTTTCCTAAATGGTTTTCCACTCTCCTTCCACGCAAATGCGGGTTCACTTCCTCTAAATTCAACCCTCCCAATTCCTAATCCATTAGCGTAATTAGTACTTAAGCGTATAACCCGAACGGGTAGTAAGACGCAGTGCTAAATATTATATTATATATAATTAAGTCTATATAACGTGCATTTTCTGAAAATATTCATTAGGGCCTATATATCACGACTTTTAACAAACTAGCTTAGTTCACTATCGTAAAAGGAAAAACTCTAACTCCATCAATAATTATATTTCAGGCCATGACGTAAATCGAACCCAAACCCTTATCCCAGCAGAGAGACACGCTACCGATTGAGTTAAGATAAAGAATCAGAGTGGCTTTTTATCTTTAGCAAAGCGTCTTACTATATGTTCTAGCTATGCGGATATGTAATAATTCCGATAATGAGTTAGGAATGAAGAAGGATGAATTTAGAAGATGCGTACCCATATTTGCATGGAGGGTGAGGGAAAAATAATTTAGGAAAAATCACCCTCGGTGCACCCGAACGGCATTAGAACCCCAATCTCTCACTCATCGGTAGTCTAGTCTAATATGAGAGTGACGCCTTAGACCATGCGGCCTAAGAAGTATTTCATAGAGGATATTAATGGCTAAGTTTAAGTGGTGTGGATATTCTTATGTGCTAGTTGTGAAGGTGCCAATGACACAGAGCTCTGGGGTATTTTAACTTGTCGCAAATAACACAGTTTCAGGCTCCTCGCAATTGGCACGTAATCGATGAAGTAGGCAGTTTAGAATAGGTGCACCTGCAGTCGTGTATAGAAGAGATGATGAAAGTCACAATAATAAATCATTTGCAGAAAATCTTCTACAATGCATTCAGTCGAGATTCGTACCTTGATTCCCCCATCACCGGTCACTCAATCTATTGCGAGACCAAAGATATAAACCATATGACCACTGGTGTGGATATGTACACATATTTTATTGGGAAGTTGTGTTTAGTTTTAAGCTCTCACTGGTAATTTCTCTTAACTATGTTCATATTTATATTAAACGATGAAACGTGTAAAAAAAACAAATGAATAAAATTACAGTGATTTAATATCTTTTTTTGAAGTATTTTAATTTATGTTTTTAGACACCCTTAATTTTAAAATAAATTACGAATATCTGATGAAGATCCTTTGTTGAAGGGTACGTGGACAAAGGTGTCAGACTCATCTGATGTGGTTGACGTGTGACGGGCAGGTTGGGATTCGAATCCTGTCTTGAGTGTACTGAAGCAGCTTTCCTAACTGGTTCCCCAATCTCATTTGTAATGTTAGAGATATCAACCAAATATTCAAACATAAGAACGAGTTTACACTAAATTATTCATACGTCTGAAATATTCAAAACATTTCCTATTTTATGTGAATGTTTTAAATAGTTTTAATCAAAACTGTAATTTGACAACTTATTGAAAAGCCATATAGTTTCCTCTTTTTTTTTTTTTGCTTATTCAAGTATAAATAAAAAAACAACAGAAAAGTTTCATTTATTGGACATGATTACATTACGATCTATTGAGTAATGTTTTATTCATGACTGGAAACACATATTATTTTTTGTTTACTTTTATGTGTCATGGGACTATGAATTCTGTGTTAACTTTTAAATACGTTTGAAATTTGAATGTTGTAAAAGTGATGTTTGCTTACATTTTTTTAAGAGCTCCAAATGGAATTACTCAGTCTATTAGGATCAACCTTTATTCCCAGTATTTGATATTAAAACAAAATTGGAGGAAGGAATTTAACATAATATTCTGTAAACATAGACTTTTTTTCATAAGAACTAGATAAACAGTATTTATAGTTTTATTCAGGTGGGATGGAAGGGGACGCGAGAAAAGTCATGTGTTTTTTGCAGTTTCTATGGCAAAACATTTTTTTAGACAAAATGAATCGAATATTGCTTCAGTAAAAACATAGAATTTAATTTTCTTCGAATGTTGATATCAACAGTTGTTGAATATCTGTAGTGAGCATGGTGGCATTATCTAACAAACTCTTTAAATGAAGATAAAAAGTTATCAACAAATTACAGAACACCCTTGACAGATATTCAAGAAATTCACTATGTGAAGAAAATTAAACTCTATGACTGTTACTGGAGCAATATTTGATTCATTTTGTCCAAAAAAAGTTTTGCCATAAAAAATGTAAAAATTGTAGCTTTTTCTCTTGTCCTATTCCATCCCACCTTAATAATAGTCATGTACGATATTATCAATGATTAATATCTCAATAATTTTTTTTTATTAGTAGTAGAATTCAATTTTTGGTAAAATTGACAACTAGTGTGAGTAAGAGAATATCCTGAACTAGAAGTAAGACTTGGGGCATGGAAACTATTTAAAAATTGATTTTTTTCTTTCTTAGAAAGTATTGTGATCGTTAATATTTTCAGCTTCGAGATTATGAGGAATCTCTTCGAAATCCAAAAGAGTAGATTTACAATTCCTTCTGTGCTATCCCCATGTCAATCTGTCTGACTGTCTATCCCTAGACGTATATTGGAAACAGTTTTATTGATTTGGTTCAAACTTGATATTTATATTTTATATGACTATACCTAGGAACATTTTTTAAATTTAAATCCTAGCCCATAAATTAAGGGCAGATTACTGATGAATGATTGTTTTTGGTTAAAACTTTTTTTAAAATGACTATAGCGTTTTTGTTTTAAATATATATATATATATATATATGGAGTTTTTGAACTTTCAAAAAAAATGTGTGCTTGGCTTTTGGGCAAAAATTTGCTTGAAGGTAGTTTAATCACGAGTGATTTAAAAAATCAGATTATTTTGAAAATGACTTGACATATTCTATAAAATATACATATGGGGCGTGTGTGGCACAACAAATAAATTAGTATACTTGTTTTTTGGTAAAAACAATCCTTCAAGGTTAGTTTAATGATAACTTTTTTAATTTGAAACATTTTAAAAATTGCTCTAGCAATTTTGTTCAAAATAATTATGTGGCAAGTCTTTTGCAATTTACATAGTTTTATATGAGGTTTAAAAAAATTATTTTTTTAAATACTGATAGCTGATGTTTAAAAATTTGAAATATTTTGAAAATATCTGCAGCGAATTTTTTTCAAAATTAGTTTCTGTGGTGGCCTATTTTACATGGTAAATAAAAATGAATAATTATTTTACTAAAAAAATTGCTAAGGGTATATAGTTTAATCATAGTATATTTGAAATTTTTATGTATACATTAAGAGTGTTTATTGTGATTGACAAGATTATTTGTTTTTCTGAGGAAAGCTTTCTTAGGTAGTTTACTGAAATACTATTTTTGAAAATTTTCTTTCAATCCAATACACTGTTAAAAAAATGTTTGTTCAATTGTGTAGTGCCATTTACTTTGTGAATGAGTGATTTCACTCAACTTAGATAATAATTATAAATATAATAAATCCAGGCACGAAAATTCACAAGTCTTTTTAAAATTCCTGGTTGAGATAGATGAACGTATACAATAAAGGAAAATCGTATTTTAAATTGAAATATTCCTTTATTGGATTATTTTTTGAATATTCCGTAGCTGCGAAAACCAAGAAAACAATGAATATTTAACAATGTATTGATGACAGTGCTTTCAATTAGAGATGTCTCATTTGGTATAATATTTCCAATAAAATTGGTTACTATTGAAATTAATTGAAAGTGAGAAGATTTCGTGCCTATAAATATTGTTTTAAATCAGCCATAAATAAATTACAAATATGAACTTGATTGTGTTTAATATTAATTTTTATCTTATTCAACAGCAAGCTATTGATATAAAATTAACTTAGATATATTTACGCACGAGTTGGTCCTTAAACCCGGTTAATAAATTCTCGTCACTTGGTTTGGTAATTTAGCACGCTTCTTTTCCTAACTAAATCAATCTTATAATAATATGTAATTAAATATATGTATAATGTATGTGTAATAATATATAAATATCTGTAGGCCTATAATTTTTTGTAATTGAACATGTGATAAGCTCCCAAAATAGATCAAACGAGTTAAATCAAAGTGAAAATTATAATCACATTTAGATTATGTCTAAAGCTGTTTTGATTTTAAACAAAGAGCCTTTAACATACTTATTATTACTGTGATCAAGTCGGTAAGGAGGCCGATTATGGATTTTAAGGAACCTAATTTTATCAACAGCGGTTCTCAAAATAATTAATATTTGTAAATTAACAATTTCAAAAAGTGTAAACTCTTACCACATTAATCAGGTGTTTAACGTTAAGTGTGAATTCTTAGTTTAAGTTGATTTTTCAGTCATATGTTGATATAGTACCGAGTATAAGAAGTCTACGTAAAAACAACATTTAAAAAATAAAAGTAACCAACTTAGCTACGTTTAAATAGTTTTTTTTTGTTGGGAGGTTAGGGTGAAGGGGTTATCTACTTCTTTTTACGTATCCTGTAGTGCTAATGAAGGAGTAATCCCCTACATACATGAAACTTGAAAGTTCTCATGCTCTCTCATGCACACATTCACATGGGCCATATATACTCGCGACGAGCGGCTATAAACAAGCAGAGTAATGAACCTGAAATTAGCCTTACGTTGGCAAAACCTGAAATTGGTCTCGTTAGCTGCTACCTATATACATGACTCCCCCATCACCCCCTTTCTCTACCTTTCCCTTAAAGTACAGAACATGACATACACTCAGAGGTAAAACTGCACAATAACCGTATTTTCTTCATTACACCTTATTAGGTGATGTAATTGATGTTCGCCGCCAAGCGGGTAATTCTTACGTTTTAAATAATTACATCCACTTTACATTCGCTTAGCAAGTTTCTAACAAATAGGTATGTTCTAGAAAATCATCTTGGAAAATATGAACAAGTTTATTACTCTTTACATGGGCGTCGTTAGTGGAGGATAAAGAGGTGGGGTGGGGGTGAGGGGTGGCAGGGCACGTCACCCCAATAATCTATTCAAACAGGACACTCACAGTACCCTAAAATAAACTGTGATTATTTTACTCTGAGAATTGAAAATAAACGTTCGGAGCAATGCTAATTCTACTATCATATTTTTCATGTTTTTCATTTGGAACAAAATATTATTTTTCTGTATTCTAATTAAAATTGAAAATGGTTTAGTACAGTCTCTTCTAATAACTAAGAGCTTGCCACGCTTATGACACCATCGGGTTTAGAAGTTACTTTTGATACCATCAGGAACCGTACCGGAAGGCATGTGGATAAAGCAGTCTGTTTAGTATGGTTTTCTGGTGATGGAGAAGGCAGGGATCGAATCCCGCTGGATGTACTACGTATTTTTATTCTCATAAATGTGGTCACATTTCCTCCAAATTTTACTTTACCTAAAAAGCTTAAAATCAGGGTTGATATAACTGTACCAAAATCGAATGGGCTCCAAGCGGATATAATTTATTATAGCTTATTGCCGCACTTAACAAAAGTACGGCACCTATCCCCATATTGAGCTACTTCTATCCAGTCCACCTTATTACACCCTCTCTTTCAAGGTCCATTCTAATGTTATCCTCTCATCTGCGTCTAGGTCTTACCAATGGTCTTTTGCCATTGGGTTCACCAGTCAATACCCTGAACAGGATTCTAAATTATTCCATTCGCGCCGCATGACCCACCCACCATATTCTGCGAGATTTGATTTTACTAAAAGGTCTTATGATAAATACAGGCTATCTAACTCATCATTATGTAACCTCCTGCAATCCCTATTATACTCATCCCTTTTTGGACTAAATATCTTCCTAACCAATTCATAAAACTGTTAATTTAACATTTTTCTTTCTTACAATAATGAATCTAGAAAGTAAGTTAGTAAACTTTTTCTGAACTGAAAAGTTTTAAATAACTTGGTCATTTTTCTTTTATATTTTAGATAACTACAAATATTCCCCAGTTTGGCATTTAGATCAAGCTTTGAAAGCAGTATCTTTAATGAAACGTAGCTAAAATAACACCCTTTACAACACCCTTTTTGAAATTTTAGGCTTTTTTATTTCAACACCTTTTATACTCTTGAAAAATTACGATTATTTAATAAGAGTGGAAAGCAACGGGAAACTACCGCACTTTCTATGCTTCCTTAGGACAAGTGTTTTATTCCAGATGGTGCTAGTAGCACTGACCGGCCGGAGGGTGGAGTGTATGCCCAGCTCCAGATGGTGTGAGTAGCACTGACCGGCGGAGGGTGGAGTGTATGCCAAGCTCCAGATGGTGCGAGTAGCACTGACGGCCGGAGGGTGGAGTTTATGCCAGCTCCAGATTGGTGCGAGTAACACTGACCAGCCGGAGGGTGGAGTACATGCCCAGCTTCAGATGGACGGGAGGCACATCAGGACTAACCCATGGGTTGAAGACTCATTATTACGTATATAAAACTTTTGTTTTGTGTATTCGACTATTCTTATTTATTTACAGTAGTGGGATAGGGGAAGGTAGAATTTATAGAAAATATATCCGCACTTGCGTGGGAAGAAAGTCAGACATCATATAGAAAAGAACACCTTCAATAAATCAGGCCGGAGTTTGAACCCTGACCTCCCCGTCACTGGAAAGTCAGATAAAACGAGCTTGACGTCTGGTTCACCTGACCACCGATGCGGGTAAGAGCTTATTAAATTAAATCGTTACTGTATCTTATATTTACAGATTATCTGTACGTATTAACCCATTATAAATACTCCTCAAATAGTAAATTTCTCTCAATAATGTCGATTAAATTAGTTCCAAAATCCTCGCCGTTGAATTCACCACATCAATCTTAAATCAATGTACTCTACAACTGGTGTACACTACAGTATAATTCGAAGGAAATTGGTTGGGTGGGCAACCAAATCTATATTGCATGATTCTTCGATTGATAGTATAACGTATTTTGGAAGCTGAATTAATTTGGCACTGTTAATGGTACTTCCATCGCTGTTGAACGCTAAACTACAGGCATGTTGAATAATAATTTATTGCTTTATGAATGCATTATAACTAGGAGAGACGACCAAACAAAGGTAGATTTTTCTTTTTTATTCTAAGGATATTTTCATGGGCAATATTACAATATCTACTGTAAAATTACTTCAATACTCGTTTTTAAAGAGAATTCTTTGGAAGGTTGAACTATAACGGTTGAATGAAACATATGATTATGTTTTAAATTATACTTATGTTCAGAACAAAATTATGTAGGTCACAAAACAAAAGGCTCTGGAATTCTTTGAATGACTCTTACTAATCGATATGTAAAAATATTTAATAAATGTACCCTGTTGTTATTTCTTTATTAGAGGGCTTGACTTACCAGTTGGAGAATTCGTAAATATATCGCTTTTATAATTTAGAGATCACTACAGTTATTTTGAGATGGATACCATTTACATTTGGCTTTTTTAATGTCGATAAATAAATCTTAGAAGGACGTATTTGTCCAATATTATATATCTTAAAAACATATTTTACAGTTCAAAGCCCCTCCCCCCACCCCCCAAAAAGTAGTATATGAAAGACTTATAGAGTGGATGATATTCTAAAATCACGTTAATTGATTTCATGTACGTTTATTTTGATTTCCCAGATGTCTTATTGCTTTGTGAGAGGAGACAAATTAAGACAATAGTCTTTAAGACACACAAATTTTTTAATTATTAATTTGATGTATTTAACATGCGCTTTCTGGACAGAGTGATTATATCAGCACACGAGAAGTTCTATGAGCGAGAGAGAAAGGGTCTAATGAGTTTACTGAGAAAGGTTTTTCCACATACCTTTCAGGGATCTCTTACATGTCACAATCGACATGGGACCGACCGCGATGGCTTTACTCCCTCTCCGAAAGAAGTTGTGCTACGTATTTTAATCGCTCAATAAAAATCTGTCAACCCCAGTTGGGTTGGAACCCACGAACACCGGGTCCTGAGACAAGCACTTTACCCCAAGACCACTGAGGTTGACGACACACCTGTTAGCACATTAAATCCCGACAACCTGTATCTGTTGGAGCGGAGCAAAAGCGCGAGTCTTGTATTGTCTGGTTTGCCTATGAGTTGGAGATTTGGGTCTAAACATCAGCAAGATGTAGGGAGCTGTTTCTTTTAAGTAATTTCCCACGCCAATGGGGATTAATATAGATCCTACCTCACACATCACCTACTCCAATTGTGTAAATATACGGGTAATTCAGCTAAATACAAAAATATCTTCAAATTACTTTCAAATGGTCTATAATTAGTTATGTTGCAATTTTAAAACCTTAATTGAACATATTTTTGTAAGCTGAGATGGAAGGAAACGCGAGTTAAGATTAGGTTTTTTTTCAGCTCTTAAAACAAAAAACATCTGTTGGTCAAAATAAATCATATACTAGTGGAACGTTGTAGCGATTTTTGCTAATTATTGAACTAAAATGTATTCTAAATTTTTTATTGAGAAAAGTTCTACATAATCTTTCCTCACTCGTCTTTCTAGTCAAAAGTTTACTCGTCAAAGACTATCAACAGTATATAGCTATTAAGATTTCTGTGTTAGAATGGATATTTTTTTAAAACTTTGTTCAAGGTCATTGTATCGTTCTTGATCTTATAATACATATCAAAACATATTTAAACATCATTTTATCATGCGCGAAACAAAAGGTACACAATATTTTCAAGAACTTAACAACTTAACCTTTTAATTTTAGAGCTATGCTCATTATATTATTGATTTAAATGTGAATTAACGATAACAACATTCCAGTAAAAAATGTTTCCCCAGTTTAGGTATCTCAATTTAGATGTGTTATGGCCAACATCCAAAGAGAAATCTTCATCCAAAGAGAAAATTGTGATTTGTTTGGACCAACAAATAAAGATTGAGTTATTATTTGCGTATAACCCGAACGGGTATTAAGACGCCATGCTAATAATATTTTTAGTCAAAGACATATATTTTATTTAGAGGTTTACAGCCATGCAGAAAATAACGGTTTCCATGGTAACTTAACAAAGAATGAAAACTTAAAATTTCATATGAAAATAGGGTTTTTGTGGAAAACTACTATTTTTCCCGACATCCTGGACTCCTAACGTTAAAATGAGTGGTCGTTTGTGAAAATTTGTTGGGTAATTTTCTCGTAATTCCTATTACCGGAAACGTGCTTATCAGATTATATTTAAGATATCTCCAGAATTTACAAGAATTTAAAAATGTCAATACATTTAAATATTTGTTGAGTATATGTAATGAGCATAGTGATAATATTTAACCAGGATATCATCCCATCATTTAAAATAAAATGTCTCTAATCAAATGCTGCAACGTTAATGACAGATGTTCTAGAACTGTTGAGATCACTATGTGTAGAAAACTAAATTAAATAAATGTATCTATTGAAACAATATTTGATTGATTTTGGCCAAATAAAGTTTCTATTTTTTGTCATAAAAACTGCAAAAATATGGACCTCAGCTCACGTTAAATTTCATTCCACCTTAAGCAAACGAAAACAACCCAAAAATAATTTGAACAACGAAGAGAAAGTGAAGGAAAATAAAGGCGAGATCAAGTGAGATGGAAGAGTTTACAGATTAGAGTGACAAAGACCCGGGGTCAAATATCAACTTGACTTGGCAAGAATGCTAAGTTTGACTTCTCTTACTTTGGCCTTTTGTTCCCTTTCCTTCTTCCGTCTAGTTAGTTCATTAAGACTAGGTGGTAAAGGGATAGAGAACCGGCTACTACTCATTTACTTAAGAGGGGTAGGCTACTACTAGGTGGTTGGTCATCTTCTTGTTTGACTAAAACTTAAGCTTCTAGCTTCTTGCTACTCTGAACTGTCACCAACAACAAGGAGATTTGTTTCACACTAACAATTCCATGCAAAAAGGTAACATGGCTTTTCAAAGAGGAATTATTTGAACTGTAAATCAATATGGATTGTAATCGTTAAACAAAGGTAGGCTTATAACATCTACAATATTTTTTACTTTCTCCAGAACTCTCGGTGAGATAAGTGTTGTGATCATAAAAAAAAAAATTGAACTTGAGATTTTGATAAATGTTGACGTTTAATGGCCCTCTCAAACAGAAAAAGGGGTTTTCGCGATGCTGTCTGTTTGTATCTAACCCTAAAATAAGGGTAGTTTACTGAAGGGCAAAAAATCGATCTCCTAGAAATCCTCTCCAAGGGTTTTGATTAAATTTGGTATCCAGGCACTGTTTAAGATTATAAACAAAATGGAAAACCTAATTTTCTCATTAAAACTAATTTTAGGGTACTTTACATGAGCGGAAAATTCCAATACGGATCATATCTCCACAACTATTTGAGACACAAAATTACTTATCATTGTAAAGTTGTTTCTGCAACTACCTTATTTCGTTTCACAAATCCTACATGTTTCTAGTAAATGTTTAGATTTTAAGGTAAAAGAGGAAAAAAGTCTGTGTGGTGTACCGTATAATTTATTTCTCTATTAACAATGACACAATATAGCTATAGTAGTATTTTAATAGGAATTACCTGTTAAGCGGGCCTTACACGATCAATAATATTGACAACATCAGTATTGACAATACAGCCGTCAATCCTCGTGCCAACCAGTCTCAAACTTGCCCTATTTACACGATCAATATTATTGACAATACTTTTGTCAATAAATTTGCACTGTAATTATCTTTCTGCATATGAGCAGGGTGAATCTGTGTGGTTTCATTCGGTTATTTCTGGGTTTTGTCCTCCCAAAACATGGATAATCGCACAAAAGGTTGCATAGCTATTATTTTGGCGCTTGGAACTACTCGTCGAGTGAAACGCAAACGCTGGATGAAGGAATGGTTGAAGAAAAGATAAGAATATTATCATCTAGTTTTGTTGAAGCAAATTAGCCTCAGCGATGTTGAAGATTTCAAGAACTACTTTCGAATGGAGGAAAGTACTTTTAAAAAACTTATACAGATAGTTGAACTGTTTTTGAAATGGGAGGATACAAATATGAGTGAAAGTATAACTGTTAAGGCAAGATTAGCCTTAACCCTGAGATACTTGGCCACTGGAAGAAATTTTGAAGACTTGAAGTTCCTAGACTTTTTTTTTTCACATCTTCCCTCTTGTTGGCCCCCAGATTTATTCTCATTAAAATGGGTATGAGGAGATCAAGAGCCGAATTTCTTGCTGCCTTCCTCGAATATAGTGGGTTGGTCGGATTCCACAGCTCTGGGGAAAGCTCATATTGTTCGATGAAGTGGCAAAGGGCATATTCTTCCTCACGGGAACCGGGTGAGCCAACAATATCTTCATAGTTCCCAAGGACTAGGTCGTCTGTAATGGGTCGGTCATTGTCACCTTCACAGGAGCGCGACTTGAACTGAACTGAGTATTGATGGAAATATTGACGCTCGCCCCTATATGATAAATAATATTGACAATATCCCCTCCACTTTCCAGTATTAATGCCCGAAAAACAGAAAATCCGGATTTCCTTCAATACTCCATCAATATCGACCGTCAATCCAGTTTTTCACCTTACACGGTCAATATTATTGACAATATGATAAGGTATTGTCAATATTATTGATCGTGTAAGGCCCGCTTTAGAAAATACAAACTTTGAGCATACTAAATTGGTTTTATTAACTTTTGAAACTGACAAATACTGCTATTCCTATCAGAATCCTACTTTGTATCATCTTATTTTTCGTGCTACGTGTTTTACTACCCGTCAAGAGCTATCCGCATAGTTACTCTAATTGGTGAGAGGTGAGGAAGGTTTGTTTAGAGTGAATATACCAACATTTCTATGGAAGGAAAGTGGTAAAGATTTTTTAAAATACCCTAGTAGGCCTGCATCCTGCCGGGATTTGAGCTCCGACCTCCCTGTAAGCAATAAATCAGACATTACGAGACTTAAATCTTTATCTACGTGCTCACAGGTGCGGATGCCAAATTATTAATAAACGGTCAAAATGGACATAAGCCGAACATATTAATTGACTTATGAATATATTATATTAGCTTGACTAACATTTGTAACCATCATAATGTTTTATATTTAAGTTTTGATTTTTCTGGCATTTAAAAAAATATTTAAAATTAGTTTCGTAATCTTCCACCTGACGAATACGTTTTGTCACTTTGACAAGTCATGCAATTTGGCATCACTTGTCTAAATGGCAGAACGTATTTGTGATGTCTGATTAATGTTCATGCAAAGCCGGTAAGTTAAGACGAGCGCTTAGTAACATGAGTTTGACCTGGGCGGTAAAAATATTACCTTAATGAGCTGCACAATAGACAGATTTTTTTTCCTCTTAAAATTAGGATTTTCATGCTCTTTCAAAGTGACTACTGATGCATCTCCTTAGAAATCCTCTTATTAATTAAGTCCATTTAAAAGATATATCTATTACTAGCACTAAAACCAATGAATTATTTTAATTGTATTTTTTCTCGTGTGTTATTGGATGGGCGGGTCATTTGCAGAGCTCGAATCAAAACCTTAAAACGCTTGAAGGCCTACCATAATTTCTTAGTTTATTTTTAACAGAGGTATTTAACTTGCACTTTCCGAAAGATCTGATTATACCAGCACATGACTTACAAACAAAGTTAATTATATTACAGACAATACCCCAGGCTGTCAATTCATCAATTTGATAGAGTAGGCTTAAGTCCAATTTCACCAAATGATTCTTTCGGTCACGCCGGGAATCGAAAAAGAACCCTTAGTTGAATAGACAGATACGCTAACTAAAATGCAAAAGAGTTGGTAAATAATGCCATAACTATCTTGCACACAGTAGCGGCCTCTTACTGTCCCAATTTGCTCTGATATTTTTGAAACAATTGTTTTTAATATCGATATCAGATCTACTATTTCTGTGATAAAACAAAGCTACTAGTCTCGTTTAAGTTTCACCATTACCTGTCAGGAGCAGGTGATGTCACAACCGATAAAAAAAAAAATTAGTACGTTCCCTCCCCCTACTTCAACCCCTCATTTTAACCCTCTGAGCCTCCCTTGATAACCTGCTTATACGGCTGTTGCAGGAATAATTTGATCAAAGCATCATGTAGACGGAAGGTAGAGTGGTTGTTTAGTAATATTGTTAGGCATGCTGCTGCTGTGTTTTGTGCGCGCGTACAGACAGAAATGTTTGTGCCGTGCCTGGTCTGGCATGGTACGGCACGCAGAGCCCCTCCACCCCCTCAAACGACCCAACCCCAACCCCCATCCAACAGCCTACACTTTGTCACCCGCACCTCCTCCACCCCCTCTTATTTTTCCGCTTCTACCCCGACTCCCCCACTTACCCCCACAAACCAACTATCGATCCACGCCGCCTTATTCCACCTACAATCTTGGATTAACGAAGTTAAGGATGTATGTACTAGTAAGAGGCGAAATAAATTACACGATTTAAGTGTCTGTGTTATTATTTTTTCGTTGTAATTTATCACTTGATTTATGTCATACAATACACTCGTTCGAATTATTAGCATTTTTACACTTATAAAAATAGGGATTGGGAAGGTATAACTTAGATTAAGTGTACCAGCATTTGCGCAATTTTTTTAAAAATATTTTAGGGGCCGGGATTAAAACTTCAACCTCTTCGTCACCAGCAAAGCAGACAAGATAATACGGTCAACTTTGTCAACTTAATGCCATAGAGAGGTGTGGTCCAAACTTTCTTGACTCACTGCGAGATTTTGTTTTCAATTGTTTATTTGAAGCCTCATGGAGATTGAAGGTCGAGGGGAAAAAAAAGTCGCAGGCCAAGTGATGTAGTACAGTGAGAGCAATTATAGTAGTGCTGCTATCAGCGGTACGGTGACTACCCACACCGGGTCAACGTGGTCTAAAGTCTAATACTCGCAATGCAACAAGAAAACCGTTGAGACGAAGGTTGGGGCTCTGTGGGTAGTTTAGAACATGTGTATTTTCATCGTACTGCTAAAGCCTCGTTTATATTGTAACACAGCGTGTTGGCCAACACGATCCCAACAAGCTGTGTAACAATATAAACGCATTCTTAGCTTGTTAGGGGGGTGTTGGCCAACATGTAGGTGTTGGGAGAGCTGGCCAGAGCCAACAAGTTGTGTTGGGTTGTGTTGGATCATTTGTTGGAGATAATAAACTACCAACCCAACATGGTGGCTGAGTTGGAAGGTTCAGCACATGCGTTATCGAGTTGAGTCAGTCTCTAGCCTTGGTGACGCATGTGTTTTGATTTCAGATTTGTTTAACTTAAACATCAGGATTTGCATAGTTTTGTGATCATGGGATGGAACAATGCTAATATAGTTAAACTAATTGATTTATATAAAAAAGTATTCTGTTCTTTGGAACGTTAAATGCGTACAAAGTTATCAAATCCACTTTGCAAATGTAGGTAATTCATTATTCCCATGTACACACCTTCAATTCAACGTTTAGTCAAATAACTTTGAATCCCCCACCGTTTCTTAATTATTTTTTATGCAAGAGTACACTTCTTGTCAACACAATAAATGAAGAAACCGCAAATATTAAGTCGATATCCATGGCTAGAAATGTGTAGCCTGATTGAAAACTTGTGGAGGACCCAGAATGTTGGTCCAACAAGTTGGCGACAATAAACACAGCTTACTTTTCCTCATGTGTTGTCTCCTAACATGTTGGGTCCAACTCGTTACACAATAACCTAGGATTAATACGGGTGGATTCTCTCTAGGATAACATCGTACCCTTGAGTTAATAAGTCAATAACCCATGTGCTATAGCCTACCATTCAATATCTTTATAAACACTACTATGCCTTGTTTATTATTTCAAAGCTCTTTGCTGTATGCAGACGAGCGTGCAACTGCAGCTATCACAGGAACAGTGGCGTAAAGAGCGAGAGGGGTTGGGAGACCCTACTGAAGGATAAAGTTTAGAATGGTAAAACCAGTCATATTGGTTGTAAAGCCTTAGATCAAAATGTATAGAAATAGGGAAGATACACTTTAAAATTTTTGATATTTCCTGACTTTCTTAGGTTCTTCAGACAAAAAAAAAAATCAATAAAACTAAACACTGTATTTGGTAAGTATTTTATATGCAAAAGTATTATATAAATAAACAAATGTGAATCTAAAGGTCTAATTCATCACTCTCGCAGTAGACTGGACTGCCGATGACAGGGAAATTGGGTTTAGACTCTTGGTTGGGTCTACCTAACCCTATTTCCCACTCTACTTCCACGCCATTGATGTTAAATTTCCTCTATACTCTACCTTTTCATCCCTATCCTATGCGTGGGGTATTGTTTTGGTGAGCTATACTACAAGTCTAAAAAAAATTGTAAAAAATTATTAATAAATTCGATTATAATATAGCCCTTTATCAGCCTATTAGATATACATCAAGAATTGCTGTTGTTTTGATTATGTACACGTATCAGTATTTACATCTTGTGGAAGGAAATAGTCAAAATTGGTAGGCCTCTCATGATTTGAATTATAGAAGGAAAATATGACGTTCTTCGGTAAATAACATGATTTGGAGAAAAACTAATAGCTTATATACTGTGTTACGCTCTTCTCCTTTGTATTTTACAAATCATCACAAACATCTTTGAATATTCCAGTTATTTTTTTTAAACGTCCCTGACTTTCCCTGTCAATTGAAATTCCCCTGCTTTTCCAGGTTTTCTCTGTTTTCCAAATGTGTCTCAACCTTTAGTAACTCCGAGAAAAGCACAAGTTTTGAAGAAGTTGCTCTTCACATTCCTGACCTAGGGCGTTGCCAGTATGACGTTTCATTGGAACTGGCTTTTTTAAATGTGATTTTATCTAGTGTTTCACACATCCTCTCTCCACGATATTGCTGACACATTTCTTCAACATTACCTAACTCATGTCATGCATGTGGTTAATTGAGATCCTATGAGATCCATAATTATAAAAGTCAAGTCTCAGGAGTCAACCAATCATCCGCTTACGAATGATAAGTTCAGGACGAATGAGGGATTGGTAGAAATACGACTCTAAACCTACACATCCCAAATAAGATTCATGGTAGGATACCCAGCCAGTTATATACCATGCCTTCCGAGCAAGTCTTATGAATGATGTTAACACAGATAGTCTGAAACCTCAGCTGATATAACAGATGCGAAGTGAGATGAAATCGTGTGTCGGGAAACTTGGCGCTGTCAATTCCCTTTGCCGTTTTTCCACGGCACAGTCTTTCGTCTGCGAACTGGGCCTCGCTCTACTCTTTGTACGAAGAGTAGGGCGGCGGAAGACGAAAACCACCACTAAGTAAAACTGTTTATGAAACAAAGAGGGGGTCTACAGGGGGGAGGGAGAGAGAAATTTGGTGAAAGGAAACGAGATGGGAAAGGGTTTGGGTGGGGGTGTTGATGAGTTCTTGTACAGTTGAGTCAAACTATAGCTGACCTGAATACACTTGTATAAGACTAAGTGGCGTGACCAATAGATTTATAGTTTTTTCGATATGATAATTCATTTGATGTGCATTATGTCGGTAGGATTATTGGGGTCACCTAAAACAAAAACTTTTGTTTTATTATTGTTATATATTAACCTGAAATAAAAAAAACCTAGTAAGAGAATCCTATTTCACTTACACTAGGAACATACAAAATTCACGTAAACGTTTGATAATAAGCCCCTAGTATAATGGTTTCCAACCTTTTGGAGGGTTTCGACCACAATTTTTGTATCTGAGAGCATAGTGACACCATAACAAACTTCAACCGTTCAAATTCTAATTTTTAAATTACTTTTATTACTTCTTCTTTCTACCTGTTCGGGTGATACGTGTTTATTACTTTGGTGGGGTGAGTATGATTCCGAGGAAATGTACCCTCATTTGAATGAAGGGATAAGTGAAAACTGTTTAGAAAAATTACCTCTTAATACACCCTATTGGAATTTGAATCCTAAATTATCACCGAACATTCAAACCAAACGAGCGTGATGCTAACGTGCTCAGCATTGATTGTTTAAATTATAACAAATTTTTTCTAACGACTATACTAATGTGACTAAGATGTCTCAAAAGAGAATCAACAAGACTGAAGGATATTTTTGAAGCTATGTTAGCAGCGCCACTAGCCTAGACAGGAGACTGCTACAGCAAATTAAGTCAGCAAGCAACTGCCAAAGCTGTATGACCAAAATTAACCTAGGCAGAAACGTAGCAATTTTAGCCGCTCATAATACAGTCTAAACAGGTAGTAGTACGTGGTGATTAAAAATAACCCTGTAAAAAATCGTGTAGAAGTGTAGGTTTATCACAATAACTAAGAAGAAGTTAACTGAAAGGTTTAGAGGACACTTTTCAAGACTATTATGGAAGGCACACTATTCTTAGTGTAGGGCCTACACAACCCTGGTAAATATATTTTTTTAGAACCCCCACATATCTCTCGTTTCTAAAGGACGACTCACAAACATAATTTATGCCCTGATTTCAAACGTTCAATTTTTGGAACCTTATTCCTATTACGAGAGTAAATACCATTCATTATTTTGATCTAACTAAAAGTGAGAGGGCATTAACATTCTAAATGATGTAAAAATTTTCCTAGAACTGGTAATAAAAATTAACCATGTAGTATTTATTCACCTGTCGCTATTATTTTAAGGTGTTGGAAGTAATGGCTTGGGTGATGTGGCATATTAAAAAAAAAAAGCAACTTCATGGATTATTTTTGTTTATTAAAAATACACTTCAGAGTTGATATTTTTTAAATAATTATTAGTCCACTGAAATGTAAACTTCAAATATCAGCTAGTAATTCACAAACAACATTGGTATAGGGCAAAGTTATTGTATTTATTTGAATGATATTGTGTTACACTGAACTGTTTGCTTTAGTATCCTCAGGACTAAATATACGTATTATAAAAGGTAACATGACATATGATTGTTTATGTCAAGAGTAAGCAAATACAATACGCTGCAACATTCACTCGCTTCAAACGGTTTAGTTTTATTATAGTATTCAATAGAAACTGTCACTGCTAACTCTAGTGTACACTCCTGTCTCATGTTACCTCAGTCAACTATCATCAGGTAACGGTCCTTTTTATTTAGTCCGTACCTGGAGGTCCTTAGTTTGGTCATCGTGTCCACCCGACTTCAATGAGATAGCAAAAAGTCGTAGTAATGCGACAGTGTAAGTACCACCAACAAGTTTTGAAAAAGTAGGTTTAGTAGTAGTAATAGTAGTAGTAGTAGTAGTAGTAGTAGTAGTAAGTAGTAGTAGTAATAGTAGAGAGTATTTTTTACAATACTAAGCGTATAATTTTGTCAATAGGACAATTTTTTTTCCTCAAAATAAACACAGTAACGGTTGAAATATCCATACACAAATTGTAAAAAAAAATATTTATACTTTCAATTTTTTCAACATAAAAAAACAGTAATTTATCACAAATATTTTACTAGGGGAGCAATTATTACAACACATGCTTTGTGTACATGAAGTAGAAAGAAAAAAGTTACTAAAAAAGTTACTTTTATACGAAACTTTTAAATGTTACATGAATAAATGACGTACATTGAAATAAAGCAACTTGTTTATTAATATACGTACGGTTATAGAAATGCCCATAACAATTCGAGGTGAATAGAACCAGCTTACAACAAATCACGCGAAAATATTAGCTTAACCTTTGACGTAATCAAAGATAGAAATCAATGTTAAAATCGACAAGAAAGCTATTATAAATTTTAAAATCAAGATAAGTTTATGGTTATTCTATATTCATATTAAAAATAATAATGCAACCCCTTTAAAATAATGTAAATGGTATGCATCCAAGCAAGCTAAAAAACATAAGCTCACCTAAATCATTTTATTTAGAAAAATAAAAGGTTTGTGATTTTTTAGACATTATTTTAAACTGTTTTGATTTCTTCAAAATTATATTTACATAATTATATTACATTTTTTTAAACGACTCAAGTGAAGAATTTTTTCAACTACATGACCTTTCACTCGAGTTTAATTAGACAATTTAAAATCAAAATTAAGGGATAAATATGAGAGAGAAAGTTATTAAAATAATGTCAATCGAATGAGAGTTCACCACAAACTTAATTAAGCTAAGGTTATACATTGTAATTTATTTCTTTAAAGCTAAAGTTATATGTTGTAATTAATTTCTTTAAAACTAAAGCTATATGTTGTAATTATTTCTTTAAAAGCTACATTCAATCTTGGTCAATTGATTAAGAATCGATTGCAATTAGATTTAGCTCCCATTGGTGCTAAAGGAACTTGGTGGGCCATTTTAATATTTATTTATTATGAATTTACCCTGGTGCCCAGATACCCAATGGGGATTGTGTTGAGGGTTTTGTATTTGAATGTTGTTATAAGTCAAGTTGGTGTGTTAGTAAGCTAAAAATTAACCTTTAAATTTTAGATTAAAGTGTTCAGAACAATCAGTGACAAAAATAAAACTAATAAATACTCGAACTTAATAGAACATCTCTACTTGAAAAGCAACGGCGTGATAAATAGGAAAAAGTTTATTTTTCCACGCAACTGAATATTTGAGCAAACAGATTTCATTCTGTACAAAGAAACTTTATACTAATTTATGTTAATTATATGTATAAATGTTACCACATCTGGCAACGATTGTTCAGAAAATGGCAATGCGGAACAGTCGATATGATAATTTCACGTCTTCGAAGTAAGGTTGCAAGGAGAAAATACTTTTTTTCTCTCTTTACCCTATTTTCAAAGAACATGGCTGGGATGAGCAATGCAACATTCTTGTACAGTGCCTGTCACAAAATATGCCCAAATCAGAACGGGACTTGAGATTGAAAATTTGGTACTATTTAGTGATCGGAAATATGGGGTGTATTGTTCTATATATACTAATGTATAAATAATTCATTTAACACAGGTACTAATCTTAATGATTACTTTCTTTGTTTAGTGATATACAGGGTGTATCAGAAGTGTTATAAGCTTACAGGGGTTGTGGATGAGCTGAAAGGAAACACATTTAGTTAGGAAACTCATATCTGGAAATATCCCCTTATGTCGAAAAACCGCAAAGGTAGCGAGCAGTAGATGTAGACAACTGATCAATGTAAAAGCACCTATCCACGTATAACGTTCTCATGCACGTCATCGAAGATGACTGCCGTGTTCTTGATGTGTTCGAAAGCTGCAACAATTTTGGCCTCAGGCTGGATTATGTTTTCCGCCAGAGTCCGTACACGAATGTTTTTACGTGGCACCAAAGGTAGAGTCCAAACGCAAAGTTAGGGAAGCAGGGTGGCAAAGCAATGGACCTCCCTGGCCAATCTACAAGCTACCCGGTGCAACAGATGCGTGTCTGTATGCCCCGCAAACATGTAGCCTAGATTGGTGATTGTTCTCGTGCAACTATAAACCCGCAGACTTAATACGCGCAATGTAAACTTGCAGAAACTCAGTGTCAAACGTTGGAGTGTGCGAACAACTTATACCCTGATTTTGGTTGGAAGATCAGTAGAAAAAATTCAAATATATTTCTTTACGGCAACACAATGCTAACATTTTACTATATTATTTGTCTTTTTTAATAGGTACTGATAATATTATCAAAAATGACAGCTTCAGATAACATGACTTGATACATGAATATATTAAAATTGTTTTAGTAACTTTAGTAAACTAGCTTATACTGTTCTTCCTACCAAAATCATACTATACATTCTCCAAGTGAAACATAAGGCACATGCTTTTACATCGGATAGGTGGCGTACCTTTCCTGATCACTACCTTCACCAATTTTTGGCATAAGGGAGCATTTCCGGACCTGGATATCCTAACTAAAGTGTTCCATTTCGTCTCCTCTACAACCGCTGTAAATTTGTAACACTTATTCTGAACATTCTGTATATTAACACTCACTAAGGGAGGGTGAAGGTTTATCATTATGATTTTTTCCAACCCATCTTTAGTCTAATGTGGATTCATTTTCTTTAAGTCTAACTTACTCAACCCTATCAATTAAATTAAATCTTTAGTAACCTTGGTGTTAAAATGAAGCCACAAAAAAAAAATAAAAATAAGGAAGATCTATTCATCCACTTGTCTCCATAAATGGTCTTCCCGTTGTGGTAAACAAAAAATATTTAAAAAAAAAGGATTAAATCTTTGATTTATTGTTATTTCTATAGATCAGGATATATTTAAATTGAATATGAATAAATTAATGAATTTAATGGATTGATATTGTATTGGGCGCAAACTATCAACCTTTTTATTTTCTTATGTAGGTAGATTTTTATTAAATAAATTTATCCCCATAAACTGCTCAGCGGTAAGACGAAAACCCCTTCTCTCAAGACCCCTGGACTTTACCTAGAGCTAAAAAATAATAATTAAAGTTGGACATTTCTAACAAATTACTTCCTGGAGAAGATTATTATTCTTGCATGGACATCCAATCTACTGAAAATATTCATAGGTGGGATGCAATGTTCAAAAATACAATGTACGTTAATATACGAAATAAAAAGATGACACAATTAAATTTATTGAGTGATTGTAATTACTGTCAAAAATCCTTAGATAAACCCTACTTAATAAGGCATGCCTCCTATGTTATAACATTAATATAAGTATTGTTAAGCAAATTACTTGAAATATTTAAAACTCTCATTTTAATTGTGATGACAAGACAAAAAAAATTTATAAATTATGAAACAGAAATATTCTTTGAAATTAAATAATAACAGGTATTATTTAATTTTATAATAAGTTAAAATAATGAGTTTTTCGAAAAAGGTAATTTAAAACTTCTAGCAAATGGATGATGATGAATTATTTCGCCCCACTCAATAATGAAGATTGGTGATCTTAGGCTCTGGTATATATATATATATATATATATACGTTACGAAATCTTCATTGAAACCGACACTTGTCCTTCTTCAAAGGTTAGCCCTTACTTTTGATGCAGTTTTTGATGCTGACAGTAATAGTTAACTATGGAAAAAATTCAATATTATAATTTGGCCCAAATTGGGTCCTTCCTTATTTTCCAAACAATTTTTCTTGAGTCCACAAAACAAAAAAAAACCATTAACAATTAACAAACGTGTTCCTTTATTTTAAAATAACTTCCGGCCTAGGAGAATAATAGTTGCCGAGATTATATAACTAATAAAAAACTTAACTCGTTAAACAATTAAAGATAGTAGGGTCTACTATTATAAAACCACCTAGTATTATAATTTGACAAATAAACATATGTCATCTTTAAATTTAATTTTTAGTTTCGCACCAAATTCCAAAAGAGAATAAGAATCTATATTTCTTCCGCTTGGAACAATTAGTTCTTCAATTAACAGCTAGATGTTAGAAGCGTCCAAGAACTTAAATGAAATTAAGACCTTAAAAGCTCCAAAGTAAACCATTCTCGATAGCAGATTGCGTTTCAATCTTCTAAAAAAAAAAGTATGGCAGTTGGCAGTTTATGAAAGAAATAAACAACAATAAAGTTTAATAGAGTGAAATACAGGTAGGCCTAGGTTGATTCGAAATATATTTAAATTGTAGATTAATAAGTAGTATCCGAGACTTTAGGAGTTGTTTAATCTGTCTGAAATAAAAAAATACATATACACAGTAAAGTTGTCAAAGGAATTCAGTGGTTGAAAGACTGAGTCAACAATCTATTTATGTTATAAGTCCATCTTTTAGCAAAAATAACACTACACCTTGCTATGTAGTCAAAACGGCATCTCACTTTGTTATTCACTGTTGTTTTTTTTACAGCGTGTCTCACTATCCATTCGAATTATACGCTTTAGTTCCAAAAACGCTACGGCTAGTGTGTTAGGGATCAGGGAGAATTAATTTGAAGAAAGTATACCAACATGTGGAGGGAGAAGGGAAAAAAATACCGAGGAAAAAAAAAAATCTCATCCACCCCACCGAGATTTGAGCCCCAATCTCACTTTCATTGGAAATACATATACTATGTGCACATGCACATTTCCAACCAATTCCTTTAAAATTGTTTGCTGTTCCGTTTTTTTTTTTTAACAATTTACTTTGCTCTCAGAACTGCTAAATTTCACGTAAAAGGTCGGGTGTACTGAGGGTAGCTTTTCCAAAATGGTTTGCGATTCTTCTTCCAAGAGAATGGGGTTCATTTCCTATTAATATAACCCTTCACAATCCATAAAACCATTAGCGTAATTAGTATTTAAGCGTGTAGCCCGAAAAGGCAGTAAAACGCGGTGCTAAAAAAAATACAATCAGTGTTGACTGCAAAAAAAGAAGTTTGTATTTTACAAAAGTTAACTCCTATCAAAGTCTACTACACCTTTTTGCTACGCATTATGTACAAATTCGGACGAGCTTGACAGTCGAAAGAGAACTGACCCTTACTAAAGTCATTGACTGGGAAATAATTTGCACAATTTTAATAAGTATAGTTATAAGCTATAAATAGTGATTCAATGTTTTCAAATCATTAGAGTTTACGGGTTTAAAGCTTTCTATTTTATACTTTATGCGTACCATTGTTAAGGTAAAGTATCTAATGTATGGGGCTGAAATTTATTATTACTAGACAAGCATTTTAGGTGTATACAATTACATATTTATAATATTAATATTAATAATAATAATATAATAGCTTACAAAAGAATAAAATAACTGCAAATTGTCTCGATATATTCATATTTTATTTAGGCTATGACTGTAAGATTTATTTGTGAAGATTCTTAAGTTAGATCTAATCTAATCTATTTACTAGAATAATAAAAATACTATCTCGCCCAAGGACTTAAGAAATCCGAAAATTAAATCTAATATTTCTCTTCGCAAGCAAATAAGATTTTCGTGCGATGATGTAGGCGACACAATATTAAATCAAACCAATATGGGAATGGACGTGCTTTCAGTTGTTCATCTTTCAAAGTCTCTCATTTATTCCTCATCCTCTTTTCCATGTTATTTCACGTACACAACAGACAAAACACAACTTAGAGAATGTGGACTAAGCGTCATGTTAGTAAAGTCTAGTTTAATAGTGACGGGGAGGTCGGGGTTCAAATCCCGGATGGGTGTACTGAGGATGGTTTCGTCTCAATGCTTTTCTTACTCTCTCAACGTGCAGGTGGCGGTACATGTCCTCTTTTTACACCTTCCCTATCCCTTTCCTGATAGTGTAACTAAATGCGTATGGTCTGGGTGGGTAGTATGTATACATGAACTATAAAGAACAACTCATTAATTTAACAAAGAAAGAGAATTAAAGCATTCCTTGCATAGGTTTATGTTTAAATAGGTGTTAGGATAGTAATTAAAGTGAACTCTAAGCCACTTGTCTAGATATTTCGTTATAAATAACTAATACATGTTGATCCCAATAGGGTTCATACCTAGGATCTTTCCCTGGGAGCCATTTACCGAAGCGCCAACTATGACTGAGGTTAACTTATTATTTTTAAAATAAGGTAGGATCGCTTCAAAGAATTTAAAAAAAATTTATCAGCCCTGCACCCACTTACGTCCCTCCAACCCCAAAAAGAGCCTGCAAATGTTTGATGAACAATAGAATAATAATACTACTTACATACATTTTTGGTCTTTTGTTTTTTAGACACTCCCACCTTGGCCATAAAATATAAATCATTAGATTTGCATTGCATTTTCTTACCATTGACGAGGAAAAATATGGTTCAAATCCCTGTTAAATACATTCTTTTTTTTCCCATGTGAGTTCCACTGTGGATTTCCACTAGACATTCTCTCTTAAATACCCATGTATCTAGCTTAAGTCCTTAGTTTAAAACAAATTTTTATAATTTATATCTAACAAACTTTACTGCCCGCATTGGTGGTCGCATGGTCTAGGGCATCATTCTCGTGCTAGAATGGAAATCGGTGATGGGGTAGTTGGGGCTAGAATCCGGATAAGCTGTATGAAGGGGGGAGGGGGGGCGGGGCGTTTCCTCAATGGTTTCCCGCTATACCTTCACGGAACTATGGGTACATTTCCTTTCAAATTATAGCTTACTCATCCCTTTTTTGCTAGCGTAAGTATGCATATAACCTGAAAGGTTAATAAGACGCGAAATAACCAACCAAACAACTTATTTGCAAAACAATCCACTAAAAGTGTTTCAATATAATCACTACCCTGCCAACTGAAATATATATATTATGATACTAATATTTCTCTGAATATTATTTTTTGTCAATTAATTTTGCGTGCATTTAGAATCTCATTTTAGTGAGAGCTCGGTTTCAAGCGATCAAAAGTGTTGTTCATCAAGAGAGCTATTATTATTGGGTAATTAAAAGCTTGAAATAGCCTATTTTGGTTGACTGTCATTATGTGAAGTCCAAGTGCATTTACCACTGGCTGCAACGCAGTAATAAAACGGATCGAGTGAATGACTGAAGTAATGAAAATTAATTTCATTCCGCACTTCACGGAAATTACTTTGACGGTAGATTGTAATTAATTTAGATTTATTTATGTTTGACATTAGGATGATAAATAATAGTTTTAAAACAAATATAAGCCATACATATCAAATCTGTTTCGGTAGTTATGTGGTATAGGGCGTCACCCTAGCAATAGACAGGACTTACTATCATGGAAAATTTGCGTTTGAATCCCGTATAGGTGTACCATGGGGGTTATTCTTAAATGGTTTACCATTATACCTTCACACAAATGGGGTACATTTAATTACACTTCCCTTTTCCATACTCTAGTGGCTTAAATATGCCGTTAGATCGAACGTATATTAAGACACTATGATGATGATGATGATGATTATGATACAATAATAATAATAATAATAATAATAATAATAATAATAATGATAAAATCCAACGAGACATTATGTGAATATATGTTGTAAATGGATTTTTTTACAAATTAGGTTTTATATAATTTAAAAAAAATCAACAATCGTTTAAACTATGATGTCGTAGTGTTAATGGACTAAATATCTACATTTTGTGTTTGTAGGTTGGCAGTGGTGCTCTCTAGTCAAGTTTTTACCGCCTCAGAGCCTGACGTTTGATCACAGTGTTTTTATTGTGTCATGTTTATATTTGTTTACATATAGGGTCTACACCGGTATGGGTGGAAGAGACCATCAAATTCTGGCCATTGTGACCGGTTCGATACTGCAAGAAGCTGATTACTTACATACCAGTTTTCATAGGATGGACATTATTTGACAGATATAAACAGGCCTGAATTAACACTTTGGGGCCCTGTGCCAAATAGAACTTGGGGCCATTAGAAGTTAGTTTCCTAATGAATGATTATGAATCTTACGTATGCATATATATGATACATGGGTAGTTTTATTTAGAGACAAACATTTTTTGCAAACGTTTAACAATCATGGTGAGTACCACGAGTTTTGTTATTAACATATTAATTATTAACACTATAGCAACTATTAAATTATACATTCTATTATATTCTGAGTGGATTACAGTATTGTAAATTAATAGCTAATAATATTGTATAGACTATTTCAGTGTGATTGCACTTTATGTAATCCACCATCTGCAGATAAAATAGTAATAGTATAAGTATAGTAAAACATGTTATTATTTAAAACTTTTTTTTGCGTTTTTCTCACGTCGCATTTAGTTTATTCTTCAATATTAATAATTTTCCTAATAAATTATTGTCAATAGAAAATCAATGATTTTTTTTCTGTCAAAAGTCAATGGTACCGTCTACAGATATGTAATATTTCCGGTTTGCCAAAAGCAAAGGTTGCGTTAATTTATAAGCATGGACTGTTGGACTCCACGTAGCCTAATACAAGGCTACCATTGCCCTTCGATAAGGGAATTTCTAGATTAGTTTGGAATAAATTTTACGAAAAAACATAAAAATATTTGAAATAAAATATTATCATAAAATAAATATGACAAATCAAAGTGATTTATTTTTCAGGCGGGAGGGGCCCATGGTACTAAACTGCAAACTTTAAATACTAGTCCCTTACATCGATAAGAATGTTAACTCAGTATATAATCACACTGGTTCGAACACGTGTATTATTTTCTCCTCTACCCTTCTTTTCCTCTATGAAACATCGAGCTGCATAAATCTCTCCATCAAAGTCAAATCCTCCTGTTATCAATCAATATCCATGGCATGACTTCACAATAGTCATTTATGTAAAAAACGAAACTGTATTCATCTATACCAGCTTTTTTCAAAATGGGCTCTTCCATGGTTTTCTCAGACTTCGTGAGGCAATTTAAGACTATTCTTTATTTGTTTATCACACTAAAAAATAGCAACAG
Source organism: Timema podura (assembly GCA_033556935.1). Lineage (NCBI taxonomy): Eukaryota > Metazoa > Arthropoda > Insecta > Phasmatodea > Timematidae > Timema > Timema podura. Next base: position 47,244,291 of record JAVRXN010000011.1, on the reverse strand, counting down.
TAATTAGGATTGCCATTTTTTTTTAAAATCTGAATAAATGTAATTTGCCAAAGGTGCAGCCGAAACATGTGTTTTACATTTGTTTTATACTTTTAAACTTGTAAAATGTAACTATCGTCATTGTATGTTCAAAATATTAATGTTAAAAATATTGGACGAGGGCGCCAGCATTTATTTTTTCAGGTGCAAGGGCTTCTTCGGTCTAAAAAGTTTTTGAACCTGCTGGACGTTTTAGTTATTTTACCTATTTATTATTGCTGGCCTTCCATGTATAATACCCGCCCACCACCGAAATAACATCATTTCTTCTGTTTATCGCTATCTCGTCAAGGTCCTTAAAAATGTATCTGCGGTCCGGCTGTGGAGCGCGGTCCGCCATTTGGTGATCACTGCTCTAAAGTGTTTGTAAAAATGGGAATTCATATTAGAAAACCCGGAAACCACAGGGAATTTTATCTTAAGAAAATAGTGGGAGCTAACGTAATTTGGCTACAGTCAAATTCTCATGGTAAGCGCCTTTAAGAAACTACAAACATTTTTGCGGTCAAAAATGATAAAATTTCACTATAATATTATTTATATACATATACATTTATAATATCTATCAAAAGTGGCACTTACATATCACACGACCAAATATATGAATACTTACATAGTAGATGTAATAGTTTTTATATCCAGGCCCGGATTAAGACCTGTGTCAAGTGTGCCATGCATAGGAGCCCCAAATTTATAAAAATGTCAGTATGTTTTAGTTTTTTTGGTGAAATTCCCTATGTTTTCTCTGTTTTCCAGGTGCTTGGCAATCCTGCATGATGTGTTATTTACAAATTGATAAATCGAATGTAGAAAGCAAACTAAAATATACCTGACCAAGATTCGAACATTAACCTCCGCGTCGACACCAATACAGTCCATCGTGAGAATAACGTGTTCTAGACCATGTGACCATTGATATGGCTGCTTGGGGTACGTACAATTATATATATATATATATTAATGCACACGAACACACACGCACGCACACGTGCGCACACACACAGAGAGTAGAACCTTCCAAAGGATATTTAAAAAATTCGAATTAATATTTTTTTTTTGTATTTACGCAGCTTGTACACAATAAATCAGTAAGTTCAAAAATCCTACAAATAAGCATACACATTTTATATATGCTATATAAAACACATATACACAATATATATAAACAAAAAATACAACAGGATAATTTAAACGCAAAATATAGAAACTAGGAAAAATTAACACACAAGAATCTCATACTTTAATCCACGTGGACGTACAAAATGAAAGTTTAATCCTTCCATACTGGACTTCACGTGATTACAATGTCACGCAGAAGCGACGAAAACTGGGTCAACACATCCCCTATTCTAAAAAACTTTATTTTACATTCTTGGCATATGGGGAGATTTAATAAAGATCGCTAAGCTAGGTTTGAAATGAACACAAACTAGAAAATTAACAATGTATAGGCTTCGAATTACTCAAATATTTCCTTCTAAAACTCAAATTAAAAGTTTTTTTTACCATTGATTAAATAGAAATTTCAGGGGAATCATGGCGGGTATCAAAACCCCTAAATTTTATAACTAGCCAATGTTGAATTAGCTAGATACTACTGTATATTAGATGTAAATTATAGAATATGTATAGCTGACATTGTGAACCATCAACTGTGAGGTACAAAAAGTAACAAAACTGGAGATAAATCATAACTAGGGATATTAGAATATAAAGGTTGAATGCCACTGATCTAGGGTACCCGGATCTTTGGGATCGCTGATTAAATGTCAAGCTTATCTAATTTGGGTTGTAATGCTATCCAGATGTACTGAATGTTTGTTTGTGTATGTTTTCCCACCCTCCCTAATGGCAAATATGAGTAAATTTCATTTCAATAATCCTTCCTAATTCCTACCCAATGTGTGTGGTTAAAAGTGGAAAGCTCGGATGGGTAGAAAGACGTAATGCAAAAAAAAAAAAAAAAACACCCCAAAAGAGGTAAGGATGAAGAGAAACTAAAATATAATATATTCGAGTGCAGAGGAGATGGGGAAAACCAAAGGGATAACTAACATCTGGAAAACTAACTTTAGTAAAATTCGATCTCAGTGGTCTTGAGGTAGGGGACTCGATGTTCGTGGTCTAAAACCCTGCTGGGGTAGACGGATTTTTCTTGAAAGATAAAAATCCGTAGCACAACTTACTTCGGGGGGAAAGTAATGCCATCGGTCCCATGAAAGAGTCCTGTAAGGTATGTGAAAATATCTTTCTCGAGTAATCGGTAGACCCTTTCACTCTCGCTTATGGACATTCTCGTGTACTGATATAATCAGTCAGTTTAGAACGTGCACGTTCCTGGTCAATCCATTCTATCGGGATCGTGATGTCACATACCATGTGACCACACGTTCGGGTGACACACGTATTATAACAAGGTACAACATAACGTTAGAGAAAGTGAATTTATCTGAGGACGACGTTGTAGCTTTAAATTGTTGCCGATTTGAAGTGTGGCAGTGCGCATGGTGTAAGCGGTAGTCGTTTCTGACAAGAATATCAAAAAGGTGAAGGAGGGGTTGGAGGAAGCGTGGCATAGAAGAGGGTTGCTAAGGCAAGACACAAAAGACAGATACCGAGTTATGTGGTGAATAATTCATGCTTGTGCGGACTCGTGGAAAACGTAACTTTTTTTTTTCACTAGATTTTTCTTCTCAAACTTCTCTCCCTCCTCTTTTAAGATTGTACAGCTATTTTATTGTAGCTGCACTGTCTCGTTCGAATTGGACAAACATATAGGCCTATACTCTTGATTCTAGACACTAAGAAATGTGTATGCAAATTTATATTACTATACCAAATAATATGTTTAAATAATCTCCTCCAAAGAAAAATGCATTTCTAATATTGTTCTAACAATTTTATTTTATTTATTTCATAATTTTTTTATGTTTTAATTAAAACTGATCATTATTTCCAAATCAATTTATGCTAAAATATTAATGAAAATTCTTTTTAAATAATATTTAAAATTACGACCTATGCATCAGCTTTACGGGACAGTTATGTGACATTTAACAGTATGCTTCCAAATTGTTTACCTTTACCAGAAGCTGCACGGTCTAAGGCAAGGATTGGCAAACTAAAGCACGCGGTTCAAATTGGCCCGACGGTGTGTTCAATCCGCCCCTGGTATAAATAATTTAAATGTGTTGCTTTATTTCGTGATCGAAGCTCATTCACAGTTTCACTCAACTCATCACCCCATATATAAATCTTCTGAACGAACTTTAAACATACTAAGATACAATGGTATTTATAAATGTTTTGCATTCATCAGTGTATCTAAACTTGTTCATTAAGTTTGTTACTATTATGTTTTTTATAAAAAAATTAAAGGAATTTTTAAGAAAAGTTTTAATTAAAAAGCTTGGTCCACATTTTTTTTCATTTGGTCACCTTGTAAGTAGGTTTGCACATCCCTGGTCTAAGGGGTTGACCCACACTGCGTTTGGTCAATGTTTAAGAGCTTTGTGTTTTAATCTCGGATTGTTGTACTAAAAGAGGGAGATAATTTTAAATATGTAATTCCTCACGGCATTTTTTTCATCTCTTTCCCACGAATGTGGTGCACTTCTTCTGAGTTACCGTCCTCATGCTTTATCACGTGACTATTCAGTTGATAGCTAAAATTAAATGTGCTAGTAAACAAATCAAAATTTCTTCTTAAGTAAATTTTCTTACCAATTCATGAATATTAGAAAATTAATAGATGAACTTGTTAAATTAAGTTTTAAATATGCAAATGTAAATTTGCATTTGAATTTTAATTAATTTTATCATAGCTAAAACATGATTTCTCAGATGACTTAAGCAAGAAGAAGGGCTTAAAAACGCTAATTACAGTTTTATTATTTTTCGCTCATATTACTGACTACCCAGTCGCATTTAATTAAACTAATATAGTAAGGATAGATATACTTAATTTATATTTATATATATTATATATATATATATATAAAGTATAGTTTTTGAAGAAATGTACCAAACTTGAGTAAAGGGAGAGTGGGAATATATTTAGGAAATGAAAACACCCATTCAGGCCGGGATTCAAGCCAGGATTCAAGCCCTGACCTCCCCGTCATCGGAAAACAGACCAGACAAGCTTGACACCTTAGTCCACGTGTCCAACGATTTGAATACTTTTTACCTAACTATGGTGACATTGCTGTATAAAGATAGCGTTTGAACATTTTTTTTTTCAATATTGACATAATTGAGCAAACAAAATTATTTAAATCCCCACATGTTCGGGTTATATGTTAATTTAATGTGTAAGGCATGCGGGAGGTTGAATTTAGAAGAGTTGTACCGGAATTTGCGTAGACAGAAGGTGACCGTTTAGTAAAAATTACACCCCGTCCAACTGACAGGGTTTTGAACCCCGACCTTCCTGTCATCAGCACTCCAGTCTAATACTTAGAGCGACGTCCTGGAGCTTAGACCACGTGCCCAGAAAAATCGGGTCCAAACCATTTTAATAAATTCATCGGCAATGATTACATTTGTTGACAGCTAAGTTTTATTACTGTTTTTTGTATTGGTATTTTATGGCTCGGCGACACAACTCGGTCATTAGCGCCAAAGTTATAGTTGCACAACACATAATTTGCCCTGTGAATATATGAAAGTAATTTTAGTAACTTTTATAACTGTAATACAACTACCTCGTACACACCAAATCGATTTGGTCGTAAATGCTAAGAACAGTCCAATCTTCATAGGAAGGTCCTTTTATAAAATACAAATTTTTTTATAGGTCAATAATTGTTAACATTTAACTATTCTATAAGTGTTATTTGATAGATATTGATAATATCTATCAAAAGTTGACAACTGTAGATTATATTATTTCACGTATGGAATACGTAAAAGTGGATATAGTACACTTTTCATTGTTAGATAAGGTTCTTCCTATGTATAAAGAGTAAAACCGACACATGTGGCTTAGCGCACCGCCTACTGCTGCAAGTGGGTCACATAGTTTACACTGCTGCGAGGGGTGTTGGGGGGGTGAAAGATAGGTATGTTGTGTTGTAACTCGACGACCCCAACTGTGTGTGTTAGAGAGAGACAGTGATAGGGTTGAGAGGGAGGGTGTACTTGGCTAGCGGGCACCTCAAGAGAAGCTTACCTCACTCGTCTCCTTACCGCTACCTCTCACCACACACTCACCTGCGAACAAGAGGAGAAAGGGGAACCATGTTAGTTTACACCAACCAAGAGGGGGGGGGGATAAACACTCTCCACTATAGCTAAATACCATCATCTATTTTTTATTACCAACAAAACCTATGATTATAATTTGTATGGAGAAAGGTGGTGGGAAAGGAAACGTAAGATAAATCCAATATTTTTCCAGTTTTTATGGCAACACATATTTTTTGACTAAAATAAATAATATAATGCCTCAGTAGTTACGTTTATTTAGATTTTCTACACAGAGTAAAATTAAATAATTAGCAAACTATTATAGTTATAACCAAAACTGAACGATATTGTTAAATCTGATCAGAACTTTTTTTTTTTAATGAAAAACAAGTTATCAAATTCCGGGAGTCCCATGAAAATATTAAAGAACGGCTGAGATTAATAAATGTATAAAATTATACTAAATATATTTACTGAAGAATTTTTTTTTCCAGCCAAAGAAAATCTATATTATAAAAACTGCAAATATATTTAACTTAATTTGCCTTAAGAATGAGGTTTACTTGCAAATAACATTGAAATGACCTTCAAATTTAAAGGCAACTTGTAAATGGTGGTTAGGTAGTTTCTGCCTTGAAAGGTCTCAGACACCCTAGGTTTGTGGACAACTGAAAAGAAAGAGGGTGAATGAGTTGGGTGGGGATGTTGAACTTTGGCATAGCGCTACAGCTTATTAGTTTCGCGGAAATACCTGAAATATATTTCCTTTTCTTGAGGATAGTAATTCTACCTATTTGTCAACTTCCCGTAAAAGAAAAGAATAATATTTATTTTAGATAATAATTCATTTAAATTTCTCCAAATATAATCCACATTTAAAATAATGTAATGACAATAGGTAGGTATCAAAAAATAAAAAAAAATTGGCGTGGTTACGGAACTAGTGATGCATTTATTCATTAAAGTATTGAATTTAATGTAACAAACATGAATAATACATTTTTATTTGATACATTTTGCTATGCATTTAAATAACTTCCAAAACTAACCACAAACACACATGTTTGTTTAGAAAGTACAAATAATTCTAAACGCACTATTAAAGTAGCATATTACTTATAATTAATTAATTAATTAAAAATATATATTTCTTTTTTGTTTAATATTTCAAGGGACAGGTTCACTTTGACATGTTTATATTCCAGTTTGATACTTTACCAAAAGTAAAATTCCGCTAAAATTGAATGGACAACCGTATTTTTGTGTTTTTTCTTCCAAATTTGTACTCAATAGTTCGAACCTTTTTGAACTCAAAATATCCATAAAATCTAATGGTTACATTATAATATTCATTGCACACAATTTTTTTTAACAAACAGTTTGCTCCTATAAATTAGTAGCTTTTTTCTATGAACGCCTAAACATAGCAAAAATAGCCGTTAACACTTGAATTGTAACCACTATTGAATTGATGAACCAAATTTAGTTTAGACAAGAGACACCTTTTATTTGATCAAAATAATTGATCATATTGGACCAAAAACAGCCTGTTTGGTCGAGTCACTTTAAATGTACCATATGTATATAATTTATACTCCGATAAATAGGCATGTGGACTAAATATCGGGTTCTGGTTTTCTGGTGACAGTGAGGTCAAGGTTCGAATTCCAGATAGGTGCTATGAGAGTGTTTCCTAAATTGTTTCCCACTTTCCCTCCACGCAAATGTAAGTACATTTAATTTAAATTTCACCTTTATCTCCAGCTACTCAACTAGCGATATTAAATTCGGATAACCTGAGCGGTTGTTATCTAGGTGTTTTGTACACTTTAAAATGTACATTATATTTTATTTAGATTTTTGTTTAGCACAAGGTCTTACTACCGCCCGGGTTATACACATTATGTACTGATTACGCTAGTTTGTTAGTTATGAGGAAGGTTGATTATGGATGAAGTGACCAGCATTTGCGCTAAGGGATAGTTGGAAACTACTTGAGAAAATACACCCACAGTATAGCCATTCAGGGATTCGAGCCCCATTCTCTCTGTCATTGGCACTCTAATATATTGTTACCCTTAGACCTTTCGATGACCGAATTGGATTAGGGTAGTTTGAGTGCATTGTAACAGGGATCAGGTGAGAGGTTTATGGAAATATAACAGTAAAATTTGCAGGATGATAATTATTCCCAGCGCAACTGACTAGGTTTTGAACCTTGACCTCTTTGTTAACGCTGACCAATTCACACCAAGACTGATGTATTAGACCTCACGGGGATAATATTTACTGTGTTGTTTTTAATTTCAAATTCAGGCTTTTGGCATAGGTACGAGTAAATTCTATTGTGGTTGTGTCTAGACTTGTAAAGTTGAACGTTCTGGAACCTTTAAGTCATTGATTAACATTATGGCCTAATACAAAAAATAATATTGTGTGTTATGATTATTTTATATTTATTTAATAATTTCAGGATAAAAATAACAATTTTAAACCTAATCCAGTCTATTTTACGTTGTATTATGTCACCATCCCTTGCCACTCACATTATTTTTGCGACCAAAATTAACAAATATTGTATTATAAACTATCATTAGGGTTATTTAATAAGTATTGATAATATCTATTAAAATTGACAGCTATAGGTCACGTGAGCTGACGGATGCATACATGAAAGTAGATCTATTAATTTTTATAGTGCCTTCTTATGAAAACTTGACTCTACTATCCAATGATTTTTGGAGGAATTACATCTAGAAGGCCTTTTTTATTACTACATACCAATATATAGTAGAATTCTTGATAGGATTGTCTCAGACAATAATTCATACAAAACTCGGCGGAGTGCTTTAGTTTACATTGAGAATTTCATACTACAACCGAAACCTCTAAGAAATTAAACTTTTTTTAAATTTTATGTTGTATATTAATATAAATTGAGAAGATTTGGATCTTAAATTTTTTAAACTTTGGCCACCATTTTCATTAGAGCATATGAATATTCCGGCTAAAATATTAGCATATCTAATATTATAAATTAAGAATAAATAATTATTGTTGTTCATTGTTTTATCTGAGGTTGAATCAGATATATTTTTACTGATTTCATATTAATTACGATCATTGATGTATTATTTTCCGAGTCCATGTAATGATTGGTTTAAAAACAAATGTGAATGGTTATTACTATTAATCATAGTAACTAAAAATTCTCTTGGATTATATAAGATTCGATAAAATGTAATATAATATAATTCACATTATGGATCATACACCGGTTACGAAATACCTCAGACTTAGAACATACACTGTACACAGTCAAAGTATACTAATGATCAGGAGGACAAAGTTGTCGGTTCCATCTTTCCTGAGCTATAGCTCAGAGGTACAGCAGTCTTTTCACAATAGGAGTGAGTGGTGGTAACTGACATCTAGCAGAAATTTTATTTTTGTGCAAACATTGATTGAAAGTCCCTCATATTAATCAACCTATGTGTAAATATTTATTATTTGCTTAATAATTGATGATAAAGTAGTTTTATCAAACGCTTCCAATTAATACTTCCCTTGGAATTACTGAATTAAAAAACTACTGCTAGCTGTCATTTACCACTCTTCCTATGTTGAGTCGACTGTATCAGGAATGTCAGTACTCGAAACCTAGTATGTTTTAGCAATTGTGGATATTTGACATTGTATCCCACACGCTCTCCCTCTTTCCAAATGTTAGTACCCTTCCTTTAAATGCTACCTTTCCTAAATTATAACCACGCCATTTGTGAAAGAAACAGATAAATATAAATTTTATTTCATAAATGGCTCTCTACCAAAATGTGGGTACATTTCCTCAAATAATAACCATCCTCATCCTTGACCCAACAGAGTAATTAGTACATATGCGTACAACCTAAACGGTTAGTCATACACGGTGTTAATAAATAAATTAAATATAAAGAGTATTTGGGTGAGTATCATATGATAAGGAAATGGGTAAAAACTATGTTGCATAAGCAACTTAAATAAAAAACACAAATTTTATGTGACATTATTAAATTTTAAAGTCTAATATATTCAAATTTACTTTAAGATAGTTTAATTTTTTTAAATAACGTCATTTAAGTTTTTTTTTTAAAATGGAAATATCCAAATATCAAGGAATTACTAGATGGCATAGATTAGAATGCTAGGTAATTTAATTTTTTTTTATAAACCTGTAGGATTGTTGCATGTGTTTCCACTCCTAGGAAGAAATATGACTTGGTTTGACCCTCAATATAGTTCAGTTAGGGCAGATATCATTTACAAACAATGCATATTACTATCCTTTCGGAATACCCCCACATGTACACTGATAGAATAGGGATGAGAAAGATAGAATTTAGAGAAAGTTTACTTGAATTTTTGTAGGGGAAGAGAGGAAAATCATTTATGACTAGCTACCTCAATACAACCGCTGGGATTCAAAACCCTTCCTCTCTGTTAACGGCAAGCCAGCCAAGAGGAGACTGACACTTTTTACCACGCGATAAGTGGTGTGAATTGTAAGGGCCATTTTTAATTTTTTTTAAATTTTTTTAAAAAATTATTTGCTTGTGTATTTTCTCTAATCTTCCCTCCTCTACTGATATTATCTTTTGAGTTTCTCGACACTTTTTAAAATTCAAACCTCTCTTTTTTTTGTGATCAGAAGGATGGTTTCTCCCATTCTTTTTCACCATTTTGAAAAAAAAATCACAACAAATTAAAGTACTACCCATTCCAACCAATACAGCACTAGCACCTGACGAACTTTGTGTCGGTGCTGGCTTGTTAGAAAATTTTCAGGTCTTAGAAGAGTATTGAAAGATAACCGAGCCCTCCCCCTTCTCCCCTTCTGTAACCAGCCAAGCGTACTTAATGGGGTTTTGACAAGAAAAGAATGGAGGTAAAGTGACCTATCTCCAATGTAATATTAAATCGAAAAGGCATGAAAATGGTATTTTTGGGTTTATTCAGTTTTTTCATATATAAACACCCAATTATAATTGTACTGTTGCAAGCGTAAACTAGTTGCGATAATAAATGCCTAGTTAAAAATTTTAATTTTTTTCTCAATTAATAGTTTGAAGCTCAAACACATTTATTCATTTATATCTAATTTTTTATCTAATTATTCCATGGTTTTATTAAATTTTGAGTCTGGCATTATCGTTTTGCATATTGATACCTTAAATTTGACACAATAAATATTTTATTATCATTCATGATATTTGAGATATCATCAGAATAAGAATAACCTTTGGGTAAATGGGTGAAATGCGGGTTGCGGGCTGCCCCTTCAACTGTAAAGCCCCTTCTTAAGGTCTCAGTTTTATAATCTTTAAACTCCTCTTTGACAAAGTGGACTAGTAACGTCGACTATAGAAGATATAGGCCTAGAGGACAGTGGTTCTATTGAAGGTGGTGTATAAAATAACTTAGGGCCGTATTTATAGTCCAATCTTGAGAGTCAACCAATCTCTTAGTATAGGAATAACAAGCAGTTCAGTTAGAATGGGGAATAGGCTAACCTCCGAAACTTAATGAACCTTAAGAGGTAAGTGGAACAAATTTGTATGTATTTGTAATTTTAAAAAGGGGGTGGGTGAGTTCCTAAGGATTTACTCATTAGTTTATTGATCAGATAGGCTATGTTTGCATATTAATCATTTTAGCTCCTGCAAGTAAGGATACAAAATAAGTAAAGGTCAAATATTGAGGTTTTATGATGGTCTAGATTAGGACGTTAGCAAATTCTCCAACCGACCTTCATTCGCATTCTAGACGCAAAATGTTAAAACAAAAAATCATATTATATAAAAGCTACCAATAAGCTAGTAATATATTTTAGCACTATATCTTAATACCCGTCTGGGCTATTCATATCTAACTATACTATTATTAGAGTAATGAGGAAGGTAAAATGGAGAGAAAATATATCTAAATTTGCTTGGATAAATAATGGAAAGCCACTAGGGAAAATAACCTCTCAGTAAAATGAGCTGGGGTTGAGCCACATCTTCTCAATAGCCACTAAACTAACATTATTACGAGCGTGATTATTGGTCCGCGTGCCATGTGATGTGGATGACATTAGACTGGCGCAGGGTCAAGATTTCAACATAAAAAAGCGTGTGCCAGTCAAACCATCGTTAACATTTAACACGATAAAAACGGGTAGTAAGACGCGGTGCTAATAATAATAATAATAATAATAACACGATAAACATTAAATATCTACCAATTTCTTGGAGCTTTACCTGAACGAAACAACCAATGCAGGAGGAAAGAGGACATGGGCAAATTAAATTAAATGGGAAATATTTTTTTAAAGCGTCATTTGGTATAAAATATCTAAGACATCGCTTTGTTTGACACGTGGAAATAGCTTTTTTTATTTTTTTTATTAAAAACACCCCTAAGTTATATTTCATTACAATATTCTATTTTAATTAAAAAACAACAAATTACTTTAATTTCCAAAAATTATTCGTAAATAACAGGCATCATCCATTGTCAAGTTGGTTAAGGCATATTGCATTTTACAATGGCTATTTTTATTCTACTTTTAAAGTGCCTTTTTACCCGTTTGTGTCAAATGCATTTTAATTAACGCCATATAGGGAACAAAAAAAGGAAGTAAAATCTAAAGCAAATGTGCTCACATTTGCGTAGAAGGAGAGTTAGAAACCATTAAGTTAAAAACCTTTGTGTAGCCAACTGGGATTCAAAACCCAAACTTCTCATCATTAGAAAACAAGATTAGATGAGCCAAAATCATCATGTTCCCCAATGAGTGAATTTATTAATCAATTAACCATGATATAATTTGTTCCGTATATCGTTAGAGTCTAAATTTAATTTTCACGCAGTGAAGATGCTATTATTCGGAGTTCTTACTTGTTTTATGTACTTTTTCAAAGCGATATATATAGGCTATTTAAAAAACATGCATATGTGGGAATGCGGACTAAACGTCAAACTCATCTAGTCTGGTTTGGCAGTGACGGGAAGGTCACTAGGAGGTTGGGGTTCGAGTTCTGGCCGGGTGTATTGAGGGAGGTTTTCCTAAAATTATTTCTCACTCTCCCTCCACGAAATGTGGTTTATTTCCACTAAATTAAGGGATGCCACTATTTTACTAATACAAAGCACTCTTGAAGGAATTCCCACTTTTCCAGACATTTTAAAGAAAAGTATAGAGAAATGAATTTTAATTTTCATAAAATTGACTAATGTGAAGTATGTCATTGGTATTTAGAACAAGATAATTTGACTTTGATGATTTAATCATTACATAATCTAATGTTTAAGGAGTTACAGGGAGGGTTAATCTATTAATTAGTTAGCCTGGTTCTTAAGTTGGCCTTTTTTTGTGTGTGGAAAAGCCAACTTTTTAAATTCTGCAATCAAGTTCTCAAATCTGCCAGTACTAATTTGTTTTTGTTTTCAGTTAAATTCTCTGTAACTAACTACCCTGTTTTTTACAGACATATTTGTTTCCCTTGAATGTTTACAGCTCTCCCGTTTTTCCGAATACACGTGGCTACCCGAAACTCTTTCTTCCTAATACCTATCCCATTAGTGAAAGAAAGCTAGCGCTTGTACAAATAATCGTAAATGACTATCGCAGCTTAGAAGATTGACATCATCTTTGTTATGAATGTAGTCACATAAATAATTATATTCGTGAATTAAAAATATGGCACCTAGACATGGGAATTTAACCCAGGACTCTTCGCTTAGTGTGCCCGTGCACAGGGCAGTTCTCCGTTAAGGTAGAGTTTGTAATGGACATGTGGAAATCATCTGCTGCTATGAGCTATCGTTGATACCACAGCTATCGATGACTCTGGGGGGGTCAGCCTTGAGTGAAGAATGGCCCTGGCAGCTAAGTGCTCCATATTATTAGTTTTCATGAACAACAATTGTAATTATACTAACGGGCACACAAAACCATTCTCAAGTCGACAGTGGCTCTCATATCAATGATAGTAGTTGATAGTAGCCGATGATCTCCACACGTTCATCACAGAATATACTGAAGAATGACGATGAGCACGAGATGAATCCTGGATTGCCAAGTGGTAGAGCAATAACGCATTAATCCAAGAGTCCCGGGTTCAATTCTCGTGACCAAGTGTAATTTTTCAATATACGACGATCCCATTAGTCTCAATATCAGGGCAGCCTGGAAGAGTAGTATGAAGAGGGTAGTAAAAATGTAAGAAAATGAGTGAGTAAATGATTTATCTAACGAAGTATTCACAAAGTAGCGGTCTTGGTTTTTTTTAAATATTTAATAGTTCCGTCATGAATCAGTTGAGATTGTGAAGCTGTGTATATTCCCTACGTTGAGTGCCACGTGGAGCCCAAAGAACTAGGTAGGCCTTGTGTAAAGTTAGAGCTGTTCATTACAAGCTTTTCATGCCAGCGCAACCCCCGCCACGGCTCGCTAAAACCAGGCTTCTCAAACCCTTCACACTGCAAGCCTTCGTACAAACTCCCGCTTCCGCCTTACAAATTTCATTTGATGCTCGTTACCACCCTATCTCTTATCTCCATTTCTATCGCTCTCCTTTATTTCCTTCTATATGTATTCTTCACTGGCTTTTTACTCTAGCCTCTTTGGTCCCCTTTTCGACGCACAGTATCTCCATCGGTTGTTCATTTAGTTAGTATCTTCTCTTTACATTTTTCCTGTCTAAAACTTTAATTTAAATGGAATACGTTTAAGCATGTTTATATTTTACTAAGGCTTCTTTTCTATATATTTATTTCGTGCCGACATGTCGCGACTTTCTGTATCCGTTTTTCTCCATTTTCAACTTCCCTTCTATTTCTTTACTGTTTTGTGTTAATGTGGAATAGAAGGGAACGCTATAACACTATGGTTGGATATTTATTTTGTAATTAATATAACAAAATGTATTTCTAGCCAAAATAAGTATAATATTGTTTCAGTGGATATGTTTAGTTTAACTTTCTACACATAGTAATCTCAATCGTCATTTTATATTCGTTATGGGCATAGCGGAATTTGTACAAGACCTTTATTCTTAATTTAAAATGTTCTTGTTCAAATGAAACGCTAGCCATGATCATTATAAAATAACTTTGATTATTATGTGTAGAAAATTGGGCATATTGATTAAATAGATCTTTCTTTAGATTCTTAAAATTATTTTTATATGGTTTGCTTTAGCTTTAATTTATATTTTTAGTCATATTGTTTGACACACATAAGATTTGTGACTAAACTTACTTGTGGAAAAATATAGTTTCTGTCCATTTATGTTCCATGAATTTGTTTAAATTTAAATTATTACGATCAATTTATGTTACATAAATTACAAACAAATTAAAAAAAAAAATAAACTTAATGCACTTTATCCCGCACCGGTGGATAAGTGGAAAAAATGTGCCTGTATAATTTTGTATGTCATGCTGGTAATGGGGTTTTAGTCCAAGCTGGATTTACAGAATCGTTTTTAACTATAAAGGCTTATCACTTTCCTACCTTTCAAATGCGGGTTCACTTCCTCTAAGCTATACCTTATGATTATTATCATCTCAACCCTAGTAGTGTATTTTTATGGATAGCATGTTTAGTATAATAAGATGCAGAGCCCACGGACACACTTTAAAAACGTCCTTTAAAATATTAATAAGCTATTTATTATTATAACTACGCAACAAACAGGGAAAAAAATAATTGAATGCGTTAAAATGATTAGAAATTCTCTATTTATAAGTAAAGGTAGAACAATTATCTTGTTTGCTTCCATTATTAAGTCGCTTATAATATGGGCCATCGTGTGTTTAGCGAAGGTAAGACTGCTACCTTGTTTGGTTCCACTATGGTGTATTATAAGTTATAAGTTATAAAATAGGTAAATAATGTAATCAATCAGAGTAATAATTCCCTTTTCCGTGCAAACGGGTCCAATGCCTTAACACAGTTGGTAGCATGTCTTCCTAGTATGTTAAGGGTGCCGAGTTCATTTCCTGGCATAGCTTAAAAATTTACCATTTATGAAATGTGAATTAACGGCCGGGGGCTTGATGTTGTGCCTGACCTAGATTTTAAGTTAAAGTCATGTGATGATATAATCAGTTGGTTCAGAAAGTGTATGGTTAAATGCCAAAAATATTTTTTAAAAAATCGTGTAAACGGAGTGTACTTAAAACTTTCCTTACCCAAGACTATAGCTATCTGCACAGTCAGAATCCAAATTAAATTTCAAAAGAAAGTTAAGTAATGATAAAGACCCTTTTAAAAGATTACATCTCCCTTCGCCCCCATTGAATAACTGTTCCATCACTAGTTCAGCAGAGGCTGGCTGTATACTCAGGCGGAGTGTGTACGCATGTATGTATCTCCTTGTATCATATTTCACGGACTCACACACTCTCCACCCAGCCGTGCATTACTCGAGCTGAGGTTTGCACTCAACTGCTCATTTCGCAAGGGAACGTTAAGATTACAACGCGTGGGCGCGCGCACGCCTGCTGACAGCGACGTAAATGATCGCCTGGAAAACAGTTTATAGGCACTGACGAATTGAAACATGACTTGCACGAGCGTACTTAAAATAATACGAGCTATGAATATGACGTATACATGTGCTGTTGGGTACACGTTTATACAGTACAATTATCATAGGAAGAAACTTATCTGACAGCTAGTAAAGCTACTAAAACTACTTTCACGTATTCATCCGTTCATCCGTTCATATTATTACTATCAGGCGTTCTGTCTCACGACAGGTCCATTAATTTTGTCAGTTAACTGAGACCGCCAATGCACCCTGTCCTCTGCCTCCTACTCAAGCTTCCAGAATTTTCTTCATAGGTAGGTACAAATACACAAATATACAAATATATATTGTGATATACAATTCTCACCTTTCACCAGGGAGTTGAACAGAGTTATTTATCTGTTATGGTTTTTGTTCCATTTCTTCCAGTAAACTTTTTACGGTTACGATTCTAGTTATAAGGAAAAGTTACGTTCCAGTTAATTTTGATTCTTATTTAGGATCCGGTTCTTATAAACATTTTTTTAAATAACTGTGCTAACATTATAAAATTCTTGGATAGAAAAATATTTTTAATAAAATTTACAACACATTACACATTTTTCATGTAAAAAATACAAAGGTGTACATTCGACTTTGACAAAAAAAATCCTGAGAACAGGATAAATAGAGTATTTCAAAATAAGACTAAGTTAAAGAAAGGAGGACATAACTTCAACTATAAAAAATAGTATAAGGAATTATAAGAACCTTTAATAAACCTAAAAACTATCGCTTCCAATTTCACTTTTGGTTCTTAGGTATTTTATTTTTATAGGGTTCCTTAAAAATAACCATTAATTTCTGTTATCTGTTCTGTCTCCATTACTGATTCGACTCCCTGCTTTTAATATGTGAACAATATACCTCACTACCTCAATTCAAAAAAAATGCTAGGTATTTCATTTTAACTATGTCATGTTCTTATCGTTATTACAGTCTTAACATTTTCTTAGGATTTTAAGTTGATATTTTTCCTTGGTGAATCAAGTTAGAAAGAAAACAAATATAAGATAATTAAATAGGAAAAAAATGTATGTATGAGGAATAACTGTTGTGCACGTGGTTTTAAGACGTCAAGACAAAATATGATTGGTCAAGTTAAAACAAACCTCGCTATTCTTGATCATTTACCAGAACCTGATAGTACTAACTAATTAAATAGTAAAATGCTATAAATTTTTATTGAAAAAAACCCATTGTATTTCTAAAATATCCTTTTGATGAAAATTGGACTACACGTCAAGCAAATGTATATACGTGTTGTTGGGAACACATTTAAAATATTTACGAGACGTGTACAGGGAATATATGAGACATCGATTATAATCCAAATACTAAATTATGTTAAAAATAATCCTGATACTTGAAAAAATGTTAGGAATAGCAATTTTTTAAATTTCTTCTTCGTTGCAATGTTATTTAAAAAAATAAGATTTATTCTCGTTTAACGTGTTGTAACAGTGCCAAAATGATATATTTGGAGTTAATTATAGTTCAGAATTAAAATAGGATTTTATTTAGAAACTATTTATATAATTTTTTGTATAATTTTGAATATCTAAATTAAAAAATTATATGTACAACTAGTATATTCAAATAGTTAAATATTCGTCTGAACCCTCCGAAATCGAACGAGGGTATCCATTTTACCTGTGATGAACCACCCTATCCAATGATCCATAAACAAGGACGATGGTATATTACACAATATCATCAACACACATGACTTACAACATGACTTATTTCTGAATAGATCACCTGACACAAAACGACATATGAGAAGGAACTCTTGTCCGAGTTAGGATCCTTAGAAATAAACTAAATATGTCCAGTCACTGTCTAGGACCAAACCAAGTTCACCTAAATCTGTAGAAAGCCTCCCTCCCTCAACTACATGGCTGTGGAGAAGAACCATTTACTTGAAAGTTTTCCCAAGACAATGTTGTGTAACTTTACAAACTCCTGTTACTGAAAGATTTATGACAATCTCTTTGCAATTCCGCATGGTGCACTAAGGTATCTCCACCTGAATTTGTGCCATCTCAAGCATGAACGTGAGAACCAGGTCGAGATAAAGACTCCCAATAAAAGCAATAGCTACCGACAAGTAACCCTCCTCCGTTCATACCACCCTCTACACCCCCGTCTACAAGATTCAAGCGTTTCTATCTTGTGTAGGAACAACTTTAAAAAGTCTAAAGCACATGGTTGGTGACTTTAATGAAGGAATAGTCCCTTACCTCAATCGATTCATTTCATTGAGTGTTTCTTAAACTGTGATACTCGTACCTTCAGGTGTACGTGTTGGATTTAAGGTGGGGATGTAGGGAACGTGCGTTAAGGTTGGTGGTTTTTCATTTTTTGGAAAAATAAATATAATATTTCTTCAGTAGGGACAAAGTTTAATTAATATAAATATAATATTTCTTAGAAATATAAAGTTTTTTTCCTTCCCAAAGTGATATCAACAGTTCTTGAATAGAATATGTCATTAGCCTAGCGGCATTAGATGAGAAACTTTTTAAAATAAGAAAAAAGTTGCCAATAAATTCCAGGACACCCTAGACAGATTTTCAAAAACTGTTGTTATAATTGTGCGAAGAAAATTAAACTCTATTTTATTATTGGAGAAATATCTTATTTGTTTTGACAAAAAAAAGTTTTGTTAGACGAATCGCAAAAACTGTCCGTAACTCACGGGCCCTACATCCTCACATTAATACGATACGAGACGTTCCACCAAGTTTATTTGCTGACGTATGTTGACTTGCCACTAAAGCCTTATTCAAATTTGAAATTACTGTTTGTACTTTACAAGATGGCAGGTTTTTTGTTTTATTCATGGAGAGCTGGAAGGGGTACTTTTGTTGGGCCATCATCCCAAGTGGTACACAGCTGGTAAAAAGTTTGGAAATCATTGGTTTAGTTTAGATTGAAGCATATCGTTGCAGTTTTTATGGCAAAAAGTATTTTTTGCCAAATTAAATATATTTATTCAGTAGAGATAAATAGTTTAATTTTCTAAATATTGTAATTTCAACAGATTTTCATTCCCACCTTCCCACCTTAAGGTGGGAATGTAAGAGGCGCAAGAAAAAGCCAGTGTTTTTGCAGTTTATACAGCAAATTTATTTTTTGTCAAAATAAACAAAATATTTCTTGTGTACAAACATAAATTTTAATTTTCTTCACATGGTGATATCAATAGTTGTTCAATATCTGACATGAGCATAGCAGCATTAGATGACAAACTTTTCAAAACCAAGAAAAAAAGTTGTTATTAAATTCCAAGACATTCTTGAGATATATTCAAGTAATGATGAAGTCACCATGTGAAGAAAATTAAACTCTATGTTTGTATTGCAGAATATTTTGTTTATTTTAACCAACAAAAGTTTAATACAAAAACTACAAACACACTGACATTTTCACAACGTTCCCCTGAATTCCCACCTTAATATATATTAAACCTATTTGATGCGACCTACCTTAGACTCTTTCTAATTATTTTGTACTCTTCCCAATTGGATAGTTTGGGGTGCACTTGTAACGTGTGTAACAGTATTAAATATAGAGTCGTAAGACTAACTTAAAATTCAGCCTAATCCTCGAGATATCTTCCGTGATTTATACTATAGTTACCCCTTAAATGTTCTGGGTTTATATTAAAATGGGGTTTTCAAGGCAGGGCTAAATGCCCAAGTTACCCCCCTCTTGAATGTTCCACTGGTTAAAAAAACACATCCTACTGTCCAATACTTGATAGTAAATCCACGAGATTGGATGCTAACAATATTACAAAAATATCTTGTAAATACGACTGTAGTTCAAAATTATAAAATGTTATTTAACTTGTAAAGTTTACAAGTCAGATGAGATAACATTGTAATAAAAAAAATAGTTTTTTTTAATAATTTGCTTTTAAATATATTTTCCTTCACTATGCATGAACTTTTTAATCACTATGCAACATAATTTACATGCTAACTAGTGTACACAAAAAAGTAGTGAGAAAAAAATGCAAAATAAATTATTTTCTTCGCCATCCATAGCTTGAACCTTTACCTCCTCAACACCAGAATTCATACGATCATATTATACGACCCCCTTCACATAACATCAAGAAATGAATCACCCATAATCTCAACAACAAAAAAACTTCTAATTAAAAAAATAAATGCCTTGTACTTTGTACATTATTAGTATGGTAATTAATCTTATGTGAATCCCAAGCAGTACCTAGTTACGTTACACATAGCAACAACTTTACCGCGCAAGAAGCGTAATTTTCAATTTTCGCACAGGGTCATTAACAATAGAGACGAGGTAAAGAGCAGCAGGGGGAGAGAGTAGCGAGCCCAGGACGCGGATAAAAGGGTGAGGGTGGGATGGCTGGGGCTATCCGGGCTTACTGGAGGGAATGGGAGGGGAAGAGTAAAACTGCTTCTTAATTGCAATTTTCGTGACGTAATCAGGCCACTTCTCTACCTGCACGACCTCCGAGATTCTCGAGAGGATGGAAAGAGATGGAAGGTATTTTTTTTCTAAAACAATCCAAAAATATATTAATGACAAAATAAAAGTAGTTTCTCTTTAAAAAAAAATCTTTTGACAGAAAAAATCTACCCGTCGGCGTAATACAAATTTTAATTCCGTTTATTGGATAGGGTTAAGGAAGGTACAATTTAGAGGACGTGTACCTACAGTTGTGCAGAAAGGGAGTGGCGAAACCATCCAAGGAAAAAATATTCAAACTCCCCAGTCAGGAATTTAAACTCAGATTGTATCTCACCGGAAAATAAAACTAGATTAGTTTAACATAAAATAAATTATTTTCTTCATATTGTTGATTAGAGAACTAATCTGATTTAGTTAGTAAGGAAATATTTTGACAATTTCAAACGTTGCTACACCAATTTTTATATATTTATGTAACAAGTCATGCGGATTTTAATATAATAATTATAAATACATATACAATAATATTAATAAAGTAAAATATTATAAATGTTGACAGGAAAAAAAATGTATGTTTTTGAAAACAATGTTCTCTCCCTCTAGAATCCTACTCATAACACAAGTAGTAGCCTACTTGTAAAAAGTTACACACCTGATGGTCAAAACCTCAAGTCAGTTGTCATTCTGTTCCCCTCCTGGGGTTACTGTGGATTCATTTCCCACGTTCACCGAAAAACAAGCGCAGAACAGTAATGGGGACACTGACAAGCTCTAAACAATCACAAGATTTACGCCTCATCTGTGCGAGCAGTTCTGAAAAAGTTCAACTCATCTCCTCTTTGTCCATTCTGCCTGAGATTTTCAGGGACTAAAAAATCCAATAAAATCTCAAAATCAACCATATTAAATTAGTGGCAAGCACATTTGAAAGAGCATGTGCTGTAGACATAGAACCGAGCAGACAGCTTCGTTGGTTTTTGTGAAGAGAGTTGAAATAACCGTTAAGCTCTGTAGACTATATATTATTTTACCGTAGCGTAACAGCGCCCCAAGCAGACCATTGCTCTCGTATGGTTCGATCACCCTTTGAAAACTATTTCTGGCCTCGAGACAATCTTCGAGCCGTAACACGTTTCCATAACAAAACCGGCGAGCCAGAAGCGAGAATGGATATCACTCAGCTCTCATTCTATAGTTTGCTGTGTGAGAAATGGTTGCGTCTTACGTAGTCTGTCATGGATTTGGAGGTAGCAGCAGCAGCAGCTTATTTATACATTACTTAGCGTAAAATAAGAAGAGGAAAATCTCTCTTCTCTCTTGCGTCGCTGACTTTTAGTTGATAAGAGGGCACTGGTCATTGTGTAGGATCGAGATTATTGTCGGTTTGGGTTTCAGATGATCAAAAACCCACTCAGAAAAGCTTTATTTCGAACCCCAAGAGAACTTTCTTTTAGTTTTCAGGTGGTTGGAGAACCAATGGGATGCGAATGGTTTGGAATTCACTTTGAGTGCCTTTTGCATATGAGGCAATTAACGTTTACTTTTTGAGGCAACTGATTATGATTTATCACTACAAGATCCAAAGACAAAATTAACTCTAAAACAATCGCACAAGACAACACATACCGATCAATCATTGTGAAAGAAGCGAAAATTTTGCCAATTAATTTCAGGACCTTAAACCTGGTAGCTAGACGCGCTACTGAAGGGGGTGGTAGTAGTGGATAGGGCACCGGTGACTCGACTAGAAGGAAACATACGTAGGGGATTGGACACCGGTGAATCGACTAGAATGAATTGTTCATAGGTGAATATGGCACCGTCAATTAAACTAGAAGTAATGGTTAACAGGTGGCATAGGTATCGTCGATTCGACTAGAATGAATTGTAAACACGTGGGCTGAGCACTTCGCAGTAGAATATTTAATGGAAGTTAATAAGTTATAATATAATTACCAACAAACTTTAGTTAAGTATAAACCATCCAAATTAACGTTAGCTGCTCCGTATATGTCCGAGGTAAAATTAATTCTTAGTAAAAAAAAGGGAGCAAGGTTAAGCCAGGTTAGGTTAGGTTAGGTTAAGATGGGAAGCATTGCCCAATCTACCTTAAGAGGAAAAAAGTACTTCAAAGAAACAATATTACAGTTGGTAGAACTAGTCCAACAAGATACAAACTTTAGGAACTAATTGGCTCTAAATTAAATAAACTAACAGGTATTTTTAGCATCAATATAGTAACCTTAAGTGAATTCATTTCTTAATCAGTCAACGTCATTTCAAAACAATTTATTTGAAATTAATTTGAGGTATAGTGAAGTGAAAGTTGTGTAAATTCAGGTCTAATGAACTTAAGTTCAATAAAGTTAGTTATTATAGAGTGAACATTTTAAAAGGTAGTCATAGTGACTTAATATTTTAAATCTCAGGGTATATTTCATGCACGCTCTTTATTTAGACACTCATGGTTTTAAATCTCGGCTATATTTTATATACACCCCTTTTTTTAGCCAAATATTTAAGGTTTTAATATTCTGTTATAATTTTCACACGCCCCTTATTTAGAAAAAATCATGTTTAACATTATTTTATTATGATTAAATGGTAACTGAGTGCCAAGCGTGTCTGAAGCCTTAGCCAGCTTGGTCCACCACTGTGGGTACGATAGTTAAACTGTCAATGCCAACATTGCATATTAATAAAAACAACGGACAAACGTTCTCGGAACACTAACACGTTATCAGCTTCCCTCTAAACTATAAAGAACATATCTACAAAAGTAATAATAATAATAACAATAAATATTGTGTGTGCCCAAACGTACTCATTTCTCTCCATATATAGCTCATTTTTCAAGAGAATAAAATACAAAAAAAGGGTAAAAGATATGTATTTGGAACGCCATGTCTGTGAGATGGCGTACATCTGAGTAAATTAGACGAAACCATCGTTGATATCGCTTTGAAGCTTTTCCACGAGTCCTGAAAGTGTTAGCTTGTGTGTATGTACGAGTGGGGGTGGAGAGATTCAGGGCTGGTTGGATGGAGTTACGGAAGGGGGATTGAGGGGAGGATAAAAAAGAGGAAAGGAAGCGAGCGGTGGAAACTATGGTAATAGTTAGTCTGGCAATTAGGAATCTGAGAGATCGCAAGAGCGGCTTTTACAAAAGGGAAAACCCAAAGACGCGGAAGGGAAAGGTAGGTAAGGCTCTCTCGGCCTGTTTCGTCCCCTTAAAACCTCGCGCGATCCTCATCACTCGTAGTGAACAAGGGAACAGTTGAAAAGAGAACTAAAACGAGCCCTTCTCTCCTTCTAACCCTTCATGTATACGAAAGATGAAGTTTAAAGTTGTGTCAGAGGAATTCAAGCGAACGTTAATGTGCGTGTAGTGTGGAAGTGGGGGTATGAAAAGTAGAAAAGGAGAGTGGTGGTAAGAAAGTGTGCTAAGGATACATGGAGAGAACAGGAAAGAAACCGGGTGTGTATCCTGTTAGCAACAAGTTCAAAAATATGGCATTCGAGGAGGAAACACGGGGCACATGGATTAACAAGTCTAACGATATTTTCAGTGAAAACTAAAAGAAAATATAGTTCGTTTCTTCGCCGAAAAAATACAAAAAACACAAAAATCATAATTACAGTACATGTATTAGCCTACACATTTTTCTGTCACCACGACTTACCACCTTTTCTGGCTATCCGGATATTTACACTACTATGTTAGAAATGGAAAAGGTTGAATTTATAAGAAATGTACCCATATTTGGTTGAAAACCATTAGGAAAAATCACTCTCATTTACACCCGACCGGACTCGAACACCGTTTTCCCCCCATTATCAGCATTCTAGTAGATAACATTAAAGGGACGCGTTAGACCAAGAGATCACTGAAGAGGGTAAGATTCAACATTATAAATTAAGTAATAGATTTACACGGACTAAAGTTACGCAAATTCGTTGCGGTACTATAACTTATGACTAGCAACGTAGTCTAGCAGTGGCCACTTTAAATATATATTATACGGTGTTCCTTTTAATAAGAATGATAGTGTGGTCACCCGTTTGTTTGTTTCTACCTTGAGTGCAAGTGTGTCTTGATAGTGGACCTAATTAGTAGGGTCTACTTATTGTAAGCAAATTTTAATCATCCTTTGACTATAACATTAGCTGTTATATGTCATAAATAAAAAGTATTAAAGCACAATTTGACCTAATATGTTGTCAACTGGTGCGGAGATATTCACGATAAGCTAACCGCGTTAATTCGATACCTTGTTGTATAGTTTTTTAGAAAAAAGTATACACTTATTTTACTTTAAAAAAAAATGAAGCCTCCATCATTCCTGGAGCACCCGGTATAACGTTTTCTTCGGGTGTGGCAATTCCCGCCGGGGGAAGAGAAGATGTAGACCACTCACTCTACGTTCCTAGAGGAACTGCTACTTGTAATTCAAGACGGTAAGGTTGAATCAACCAGTCTAGGAGGAAGATACCCTTCTTTGGTCCGGCCAGTACTGAGAAGAAACTATTCTGCCTGGGGGGTCAGCCAATCATCTACACAGAGTGGTGAACAAAGCCATTTCCCATAAGACCAACTCAACCAATACATTAACTTACACCACAAGAACAGAAAGTAGGAATAAGACTCAATATTACGTTCGGGGCTTATGTTACACCTACTGTTAGAAGTTATATCTATGTAAATGTGTTTTATGGTGTATTTTTTTTAACACCACATCTTTCTACCCGTTTGGGTTACAGGCATATGCAATAATTGCGTTATTTTAGCATTGAGGAAGGTTGAATTTAAAGTAAGTGTACACGCATTTACGTGGATGAAGATTGTAAGCTCATTAGGAAAACCACTCTAAGTACATCCAACTGGGATTGGAACCTTTATTTAATTACTGCAACCTTTCCATCAGCCAATAATTAAATTCTATTTGAAAATTAAATTCAAAATATACATTAATTCGTTGCTAATTTAATGAACACACAAACTAGTGCCGAAGCCGATTTCATCATTTGAAATTAAACTAGTAGCAAATTAATAAATACATGGGATTATTACCCTAGAGTTTATAACCAAGCACATCTCTTTTTTAAATTAGTTCATAATATGATAATACTTTTATTCCATTTTCAAATTCTTATGAATTACTAGAAATTCAAAGTAGAGCATAAATCGATTTATTTGAATCTTGGTTGTCTTATTAGTTTCGTTAAATCATACAATTTTACCCCACTTGCTTAAAAAATAAATAGAGAAAGGATGTTTTATAATTGAATGCCACTTAACTATAGTTACATTTCTTATACAAAACATTAGATATTTATAAATACAAAACATTTGATCACCTTTGTATTTTAGGGTTTAGAGTTCCTGGCTATAGACACAGAGGTCTTAGATTCGATCCCGGACATTTTCAGTTTTTCTGTGAAGCAATGGGTCTGGAACGGGTTCAAACTCATCCTCGTGAGGACAAATGAGGATCTACTTGAATAAGTAGCAGCACAAGTTTATAAAACTAATATTTACTGCCGGGGGACTCACTGTGCTCACCACATGACACCCTCTATCCTCAGAAGTTGGTACTATCATCGCCAATAGACGGTGGCCTATCTGTAGTTATGGCTTGATTGAGGGCTGACGTCATGTAGTTTTTTTAAATATATATTTTATGGTGATTTAAAACACACTACCAACGTAGTGATGTCCCTCAAAAATTAAAATTGGCTTTAGATATATTGTGTATAAACAACCTCCCTTCAAACAAAAACATTCATTTTTGCAAACCCCATGGCAGAAAAACTACCTACGTCCTACACAAAACAAATCCTACCTAAAGAGCCAACATTAATGGCATAGAGTAGTTCAAGTCCTTACGTTAGATTTGGAATGCCAAAATATGGGAATAATAATAATTTTTGGTAAGCATGGATTCCCCTGTCACCAGACTTACACAAAAATGTATTCAACGATGAGGTCAAACAAGTTAATTAATCTATGCTTTTCTTAGGTGTTTAATGTTCATTTTATTAACCGACTGAACCCGCCTCAGTGGCGTAGTTGGCTAACGCGCTAGTCGTGTTGAGTCAGACCACCGAGGACGGGGAGATCGAGGTTCGAATCTCGGTCGGGTGAACTGGGGGTGGTTTTTCCTAAATGGTTTTCCACTCTCCTTCCACGCAAATGCGGGTTCACTTCCTCTAATTTTAACCTTCCCAATTCCTAATCCATTAGAGTAATTAGTACTTAGGCGTATAACCCGAACGGGTAGTAAGACGCGGTGCTAAATATTATTATTATTAACCGACTGCTTAGGCCCTATATCAGCACCTGACTTATAGATTAACTTACATCTAGAACAAACACTTATCCAAGCCTCCTGTCACTAATTCACAACTGTGGAAGGGGAAACCACATTTCCCCATTGATACATTTTTTTGGACGGGCTGGCAACTGAACCCGGACCCTTAAGCTCAGTAGATAGACACGATACCAACTGAATAAATGTCAGATAAATAACTTGCTTAATCATGAAAATTGGTTGAAATCCGATCAAACACAATGTGCCAAAATATATGTATTTTCGTTTAAAATAGGACGACTTAATAAAGGATTATTTGGCTGATCTACACTATTTATATTTTATTATTATGTATTATTATTATATTTGGTTCAATTACCCGTGAAGAAGTACCAAAAAAATCCATTAAAATCTGTTAAAATGTTTACTTCTTATGTATAACAAGGACCGATTTAAGTTAAAATCGGTCAAGGCATATTTTAGCTCATGATCAATTTCATAACCCTCCTATATATTAAGAAAAAAACGTTGGTTGAAACTTGGTACAATATGTTTAAATAGCCAGGATTTCAAACTTTATTAACAAAATTACCTCAGAATGAAGTGGTGTTTGTGTATGTACCTATTTACAAAGAATATATATAAAATTTAAGTTTATGTTGTAAAAATTACTAGCACTGACTTAATAGCATAAATAAATTCATTATGAGAAATTTGAAAAGAAATATAAAAAGAATAAGCAAAACAAAATAAGAAAACTTCTGAAAACTTAACCGATCGTTGATGTGTGAACAAAACTTGTGCACAGATTTTTTTTTTCTAGGAAAGAGACGGTAGAGTTGGTTGGTATAAGAAGTGGAGGGGAAAGAGTGAAGTGACTTTGCCAACAATGGACGAAGGAGAAAACGAAGAAGAATAAAAGGAGTAGAAGGAGAGCAAGAAAATATATATATGTATATATATTTGTATAAAACTTTGGGGTTTCACTACGTCTCGTTTATTCTGCTCCTTTTTAACTCTTCAACATTCAAACGAATCAACTTTTCCTTACACTTGCGTACCTCTTTTCTTGTAAGCACACCACCTTCATATATTTTTGCTGTTCCTTTTATACTTTTTAGTTCACCTGAAAGTTTATTCTGTATTCAAGACAGGTTTATACTAACAAACACACAATACACTCAACAAAGAAATACAAATGCTAAGTGACTAAGTGGTTGGAAAGCTTGACCAAAAGTCTTCTGTACCTGAGTTTGATTCTTGTGGGTGCTAACCAATATACTTATTTTTAAACGAGTTGTCTTGATATCTATCAGAAAAAATATTTAGCTGGCTGAGCTGAATGTTTATGATTAGGAATTATATTATTTAGATCAGACTAGTTTGTAAGTCATGTGATGATATAGTCACGTGCTCAGAAACTAAATGTTAAGAATATCAGGTCTACAAACTTAAAAGCTTTTTGTTTACACTGCATCTATACTATGGAAGTTTTATTACACTAATGGGCTAGGGATAGTGAAGTTGCTATTTCTCTGTGTAAATGCAGGTATGTTTACTATACATTCTATATTTATTTATACCTACTCTAATAGTGTAAAATTTAATTAATATGCTGATAGCCTAAATGGGTAACTATACATACTGCACAAAATTATATTTTATTATAAAAAATTAGATTTTTTAAAATGACACAATACATGTAATAAATTTTAAGTTTCTTTGAAATGTTGTTTGAGACCAGTCTTTGATATAATATATGACCAGTGTTATTTAAATTATTACTGAAAACTATCCTCTGATGTTATAAATATTTATTGAAATAGTTTGACAATTTAGTAAAGTCAGGAAAATTGGCATAATAGAAGTGTTTGTAATAGTGTTGTTACACAAAAGAAAGATGCTATAAAATTTAAAACAGTTCACTGTAAAGACAATACCTATAACAGTGCTTATAAAGAAAATGTTTTATTTATATAATATTTTATACCAAATACTCTGCTTAGGGGATATATTTCAATATTATTTTATAAATAAGATAATATTGTTATGATGTGCTTTGTAAGTTTAAAAAATCTGTTTCAAACTATTTTTTATAAAAAATTTTAACTTATAGATAGAGCTGGGCCGATCAGCTATTTTACCGATTAGTCCGATGCCGATCATTTGTTGCCGATTAGGCCGATCACCGATGCCGATTATTTTTGTTTTCAATTTTAATAAGTATATATAATGTAAAATGACCCTTAAAGCAAAAAAAAGTTACTTTTACTAGTTTTATAATGTCCAATATGGTTTTGTTTTAGTAACATTTAAATAAAAACTTTTAAAATGTAAAGGTTGTTTAATTATTATTTTATATTGTTAATGTTAGGACAAGTGAACTTGTCATTAAACAAAAACAAATCACATTAATAGATAGCAAATATACCGCTACATGTTAGATAGTTAAAATATGGTTTCACATTTATGATTAAATAGGCCTACTGACCCTTTCATTAGACAAAGACAAATCATAATCAGCAAATTTAAATTTAATTCTAATGATAAAAAATAATCAAGGCACACATATTTTTGCACACAAGGAGAATATGCCTATATCTATTTTGTTTTTAGATTAAATAGGAATTTTTACATCCAATGTCTATTAAAATATGGCTTCAATATTAAACAATCGTAATATTTTTGTGAATTGTGATTTAGATATATCATAACATAGGTTTTTGTGATTCTACAAAGCATTCCATCATAATTTAACTACTAAATATTAATATCGTATAGAAATAAGTGGTTTTAAAAAAAAGTATAATAAAAAGGTATTACCATTTTATACAGTAATCCGATCTTTTTACTAACAATTTAAATGATCTTAATGAAAAATAACATTGTTTTAACTACATTTAAATAAAAACTACCTTTAGAAAATCGAATTAACGGTGAACGGGTCAAAATGAACGGATCATCGAACTGAACCAGATACAATGAATCGTTCATTTAAAAGAACGATTTTGCCCATCTCTACTTCAATATGATAAAATAAATAATAAATAACATAATGTGTAACGAAAGTTATTTTTCGTGGTTTTTTCTAAGAAATACTTTAAAACTTATTTAATGTACTTTTAACTTTTAAATAAAATGTAAAATTTAAATATTAATATATATTAATTCAATTCATATTGAAATATGAGCGAAACAAATTCTCTGCCAGTGGAAAGTTTTGTACTTGCATTAAAAGAAAAACGGTTTCCATTTAAAACAAAATGTGCGCATGTGCGAGATTATTATGTCCGATGTTTCATTTTTTGGGCATCTTTAACAAATAGAAATAAAACAACACCAATCTGCTAATATTTTATTTTATGATTATTAGATTTGTTATTTGTGAGTATTTTTATTTCTAATAACGTGCATAAATTGGAAAAAGACCTATGGTAAATATATTTACTTTGATATATTTTATTTGGAATGTTGGATGTGCTGTTTATTTCAAACCTAAGTCGCTAAGAACAAGCTAATTATTCAAATATCACATACGAGAGAGCAGAGATAAAAAAAAATTTTTTTAGGACTTTAAATATACCCACACAATCTGAATAATCTGCATAAATAATCGGAGATTCAAACACCGATCATCGGAATCGCCGGTTATGCGATAATTGGCCGATGATCGGATTAATAATCGGCATCGGCCCAGCCCTACTTATAGACATAAAAATATTTAAGACTAGCTTTTGTTTCGGTTTCCGTATTCTCATGTTTGTTTTATTATAAGGAGACTACCTTTACAGAGCAATTTTGGAGACGTGGTAATTATATGTTGGCGTCACATCATAACTTAGAAATAGGTATTTTATGTGTCTATATTTATATTATATTTACTTCGTTTACCCTTAAATTCAGAAAGCTTGCTGTGGATTGTTGCACTACGACGTAGCTTATAATATAGGGCTATAGTGTGATACGTCAAGGTAAGAGGGATACTTTTCAGGGTATGTGAAGTGTATAAGGCAGATACAATAAGTAAACGGAGGGTTACTTTATCGAAAGTAGTGAGGGGATTGTATCAACATATAAAGTGTTAGAGTGATTCAATTAAGTAAAGTGATTTATTTCAATTAAAACCACTCTAGCTAACCTCAATGTATATGTTACTTAAAAAAATAAATGGTACGGAACTCTACACGGACTTTCTCGCTCTATTGTTTAAAAATGGAGATATTTACTCAAAATTCACAATATAATATACATTAGCGAAGCCGAGAACAAATTGCGCTATACATATGTAAAACTTTTTTAACTCAGGGTTTTAAATTTTATAATTCTATTTAAAAAAATTAATGTCATCTTTTGTATATTTGAACCAATAAAAAATATCGATATTGGGTCCCCAGGGGTCAACACTTCGTGTTAAAATTTTGACTTCCAGTTAAAATTTTCGGCATTTTATTAGGGGATTCATATCTTATAGTTATCGCATTGCTAATAAATTTCTCTTTTATAAATTTTGACTTATAAAATAGGTTTTTATTGATTATTGAGTCTAAAATGAGAGAGATAGATCATTGCTGTACTAGGGGCAGATCCAGGACGTGGCTATGGGAGGCGCACGCCCCCTTTCAAGAAATTCAACCAAATACTCAATGTTAAAGGCACTACTAGTTTTATTGTCACGTAATACTATATCACCAACCAGATTGCCTCCCACCCCACCCCCTTCCCCGATCCGATCCCGATAGGAGCATCCGCGTTCCTCCCCCCCTCACGAAAATCCCGGATTCGCCCCTGTGCTGTACAAACATTTCCCCTGAGAGGTTAAAGGAAAAACAACATCAACTTCTTGAAAGACTTACTTATTTGCTTACTCTATGGCATTAGAGAATTATTGCGTTAAGACTTAAGTAGTATCTCTTCACAACTAGAGCTCTCAAAATTGTATTAATATATTTGCCAATATCTCAGAAACTATTGGTTTTATAAAAATATATGTCAAATACAAGATTTTTTATTTTCAATAGTACTAACATTTTACAACGATAAGTTATTTAGTATTTCAAATAGTTGCGGGGATATATAAATTTTTGCTTCTGTAAATAACCCTAAAAGTAATTTTCATAGGAAAATGAAAATAGCCAGTTTATTTATAATCTTAATCAACGCCTAGATACGAATTTTAATCAAAATCGTTAGAGCCGATTTTGAGGAAATTGATTTTTTCTCTTTTCACCTTTTAGTAAACTGCTCTTGATTTCAGGGTTCGGGGGGTCATGAATCGTCGACATCCATCAACATCTCGAACTACATTCTTTTTACGGTCGTAATACTTTACCTTAAATTGTTGGAAAAAGTTATGCGTACAGATTAAAAACTATTGGTTTTATAAAAATATATTTCAAGTTAAAGATGTTTATTATAAATAGATCTACATGTATTCAATGATAAGTAATTTCATATCTCAAAGACTTACGGAGATAAAATTAAAAATTATAATTTACGAATCAGACCGGAACCCTTATAGTCATTTAGACAAAAAGTTGAGGATAGCCATTTGGTTTGAATCGATTTTTTCTCTTTCCGTCCCTAAGGAAACTACCCTTAATTTTAGGGGTAGATATCCAATTCCAAAAATCCCTCGGGGTAACCCTATGAAAACCCTAGATGCCAAGTTTTATCCTAATCGGTAAAATAGTTTAGGCTCTAGTCGGAGGTACAGACAGACCGACAGAAATTCAAAAAAAACTTTTTCGGATTCGGGGGCCATGAAACGTCGAGACTCATCAAATTTCTAGTTCGATTTCTTTGACGATCACAATACTTTCTCTACCTGTGAGATAGCGAGAAAGTAAAAAGAAGAGTTGATTTGTTTTCACGGTAAGAGAAAGTCCTGAACTCAAAACAAAAACTTTATATCTTAATGTCAATCATGTAAACATGTGTACACAGTCGACTCAAACGCCGTAAGCTACCAAATGTTTTTATTTTGAACCGTAGCCTTCTTATATTAAAATATTTACACCCATTTATGTGGTAGCTAGAGTTTTACCATGGTACTCTTCTAACATATATATTATTTATATTCATCTACCAATGTTGGCAGGTTTGGACGCAGTAATAGTACTTCAGACTTTTGGAGTTTATGATTCAATCTCGACCGGTCACGATGTGGTTAGTTTATCAGTAATGCGAATTTCAATACTCATTATAAGATAATTACAGTGGAGTACATCTTGATTACTCTTTTTTAGTTAAATCATTTTAGATGATTAAAATTGGAGGGGTTTTTACTAGCCAAGAAACTAGTACTTAAGATCTAAAAATAAATAATATAAACCCAATTATAATATTATTTTGTTTGGACGCATCAAGAAAGTTTCCAAACAATGGTATCGTTACTTCCCAGGTATGTTATAATATCAGCAAATGAATCTATTTAACCAAATAAAGAGAATAAGGATAATGAAGTTTTATAAAATGAACCAACTTCAGAAAGGAAAATACTAGGCCGGTGCTCGGTCAGTTGGTACTTGAATGATTCAAATTCCGATGGGGTGTACCTTTTGTGTTTTTTTTTACATTATTATCTCCAATATTATCTCCGGACGAACGTTGGTGCATTTCATTTTGATTACTCCCCTCATATATAGATATTTAAATAAAGTTGGTAATAATTATACTTTTAAACATACGTAGTTTATATGTTTTAAAAAAATACACCGTTTGTGCACCCGTTTAGAGGTTGAACCATGGACCATCAGGTCTAATTTAGCATGATGGTACACACACAACACACACACACACACACACAAACACACAATTCAATTGCAAAATAATATAAAATAGAATCGAAAATCATGAGCATAACAAATATTTGTTCTCTGGGGAACCAAATCCAGCACAAGCTTCCCGGGAGAAATATCACGTTTTTATACCGTAAACCTGACCAACAGAAGCGTAGATCAAGCGAGAAACCGATATACTCCCCCGGTTTAGTGAAAAGGCTTACTCGCTGTAGTTCTCAGCTCTATAGAACATGTCCAATTAAACATCGCAGTGCTAATTGCACGGTCTGTTAATCGCGCTTTGATCGACAGCCTGTTTAGAAACTCTGGCATTGAATGTTCCGCTGCAGAGTCGAACATCGCGAACTATGAGTGATGACTCCGTTCTAGGGGCTATTTACAAAGGGCGCAACAATACCTAGGTAATCAACATAATTGTTTATGTATCTGATCTGATACGGAGCAATAGTGTAAAAGTAATTTAAAAAATATACTTTCAACACAAGTGATATGCGAATTTTTACAATATTGAGATAGGTATGAGGAAGGTAGAGTTTGGAAGAAATATACCCACAATTCGCTTGGAGTTAAGATGGAAAACAATTTATAAATAACTGCACTATCAGGATTCAAACCCTTTATTACTGGCTAGCCACCCACACCAGATGGTATTGTTGCCTGAGTCTTCCTGATAACCAATGGGGGTAGGTTTATCTTGTTTCAGAGTAAATGCATCCACATTAGCATGGAATGGGGACGAGGAAAATCAAAGTGATAACGCACATGTAAAGAACCAATCCCCTCATTCATCAACCCCATAACTCCACGAGCTCACTTGGCTGAAATGCAAAGGGTTAACTCGACCAGAGAGAAAGTTTACGTTAACTACTGCTAAACGTTACGAAGCCTGATATTATATTGAAAGCGATAACTTACGAACTTTGTGACAGACGTTATTGGAAACAAAGACTCTTCTTGGCAGTGCTATTCCCTTGCTCTCATCGTCTATAAATACAGCCTAACTTTCAAAAGAACCACTTTATCTAACAGCTAGAAAAAACTTATTATTATTATTATTAATAGCACCACGTCTTACTACCCGTTCGGGATATGCGCACTTACGCTAATGTGTAGGGTGCTTGTGAGACGAAATGGAGGACCTACAGTTTAACGGGGGATCCGAACCACGTTGGAGGTCTGGCATTCCACATATTCACAAGTTGTGATTAATACACGTCTTGTCAGAGGTGAAGGAAGGGTTTGGCAATAAGATAAATATGTGCCGAGACCGGGGATTGAACCCCGGACCCCCAAAACATTAGTCCAACACCTTACCTCTAGACCGCCAGGTCACCTACTAGAAAAAGTTACCAGGTCTACTTTCACGTATTCATACGTTAAGTCATGTCATCCGCATTTGCCAAATCTGATATATATTATTAATACCCTGTAAAATAACAATAGTAAAATATTTAAATATAATAAATGTTGACGAAAAAAACTTATTAGTGTTTTCTATAGGTCACTTCCTGCTAGAATTGGACTGTAAATCTAAATCCATAAGACAATATTACGATTCGCTTACTTTTCCTATCCATCTGACGTAATCACACAAATTTGCACGCGGTAGTCTTAACGAAATGATGCCTCCCTGACCTATCTTGCCTGCGTCTCTTACAAATAAGTAAATACTAACAGTGATAAATATTATGACTCAATTAATAAGAAATAACATTTTTTGAAATAAGTAGATACAATACTTTTTTTTAGGAACTATCTTTATGAAATACTACTCTTGCAGCCAAAATTGATAACATTTTACTATTTTTTGGTGTCATTTTAAAGGTATTGATAATAATAATGATAACTATCTTGAAGTGTAAAATACATATTTTGTTAACTTTAGCCAGATTTATAAGTTTTAGTGAAAGACGTACCGGAGCTTCACTTGGTCCCACTTTCTAAAATAAGGGCACAATACATATTATGTTTTAAATTATTTACGATCCTTAAGAACTAGCAATAAAGATCACGACCAATGGTAAATGATCTCCCTGAACCGAGTTGCAATTTTTTAAGTGACTGTGAAAGAGACCTTGGCCAATTTATTTTTAAAACGGGAAATCGTCCAAAGGGACTCTGTGAGGGTTGCAAGAAGCCCTTGGGGCAGCCATCGAAAAAACAAAAAACACTCGAAATCACACCATCATAAAGATTGGACGTCGCGCAGTCCTTTCAACTAAACTGTTGTTATTTAATTATCCGTATTCTTTAGTATCCAGAACCAAAGTGTGGAATAAATTAATCCTAATATTCAATTTGTGATCTTTAATTTATATTATATTAATTTAAATCAAACCCAGTCTAATCTTTGGTAGAAACCGTGAAACTACCTGGCGGCGTTAGGTTGTTGCCCATTCTGAGCCTACCAGGGGCATTGAGTCACCTGGCCTGTAAAGGAATACGGAGCTGATTTTCTGTGCAAGTACCGAGTCACAGTCGTGACTCTAATCCTCTTTTTATAATTAATAATATACCTTGAGGGGAAACCAGTTAACTGTGGCTGTAAATAACTTACAGTTGTTGATAGTGATAGTGAAATGAGATGAATTATATCGCTGGGTCTTGGGTATATGGAGGATTTTTATTTTTGTGTGTGATTTGGGAAGTGTTGTTTAAGGTATGATGGTGCTTGTGGGTGAATCATGACGGCCGTTGTTTGGTAAAGTCCGGATATGGGATTGGGATGGTGCCCGAACACAACATACTTAAATATTTTAATCTAGCATTAATATATAAAATGAAGGGATGCACGTGAATCCAGGATGATCAGGCCGTATACTAACCCAGTCAGGATCTGAACCAAGGGCAGTGGTAAGATACGACTGCATGCCATTAGAATCTATGTATATCATATGACATGATGAATAAGTACGTGAAAGGAGATTTTGTAGCTTTTCTAGCTGTCAAATAAGATCATTAGTATGAAAATTGTATTATAGTAGGTCAAGAACTGTGCAACATTTCTTATGTAATTGAGAAACACATGCTTACGAGTAATTCCCCACAATCTGCTAAATTCCTCGCAAAACTTTTCTTACTCTATAGTAAATTCACAAGATGTGGATAGCGTTAGGAATAAAGAGTAAAGTGTGGGGGAAGAGGGAGAGGTAGAGCTCGTGTTAACATTTACGACTTAATAACAGCTATGAGAATTTCAGACGTCAGAGAAAATATCGGAGGCCGGGTCTCCAAGGTGCTATTAGGAAGGTTTGGGGGTATGTGGAAGGGGTGTAAGGATAAAGAAGACAACTCACCGAGTCAAGGCAGCGATATGTAATAATTCTAGGCTAGAGCAAGACAGGGGTAGTAGGAGGCATAGAGCTACTAGCTAGCGTCAGACGGTCATAAAGCGTCGTGGCCTTCTCCGGGTGTTGTTAGGGAGAGTAGCGTACACCATCGGGAACAAGATTTCACCTCTCTGCAGGAGATGTGGTATTCCAACCAGTATGTTTACACAGCTTAGAACAAGAGTTCACCAAATTCTTCAGAATCACCACAAAGTTTTAAAACACTTTTAAAGGATTTCCTAAAAAGTAAATTTCTAGGGACGGAAAGCTGTGCCAAAATTCTTTCAAATGGTTCCAAAGGGTTGTAATAAAGCTCACACAAACAGCTGGGTATAAAACCTTACAAGATTAAAAAATGTTAAAAAAAATATTATAATTCACCAAAAGGAATACATTTTCAAACAATTAATTATTGTAGTTAATCACTTTGGTGGCCACGTGGTATAACACGCTACTGTCGCAGTAGACAAGACTGCTGATGACGTAAAGATCAAGGTTTGATCTTGGTTGGGTGTATTGAAGTTAATTTTTCCAAAATTGTTTTCCAATCTCCCTCTCTCCAAGAAAGTGTGGGTACACTTTTAAAAAAATATAATATAACCTTCCTAATTCCAAAAACCATTAACGTAGTTAGTACATAAGTGTATAACCTGAAACGACAAGGTGCTAAAATTTTTAAAAAAATACTATTGTTTCTCTCAAAATAAGCGCACATTAGACAACTGGAAATCAAATTAAACAAAAACATTTAAAAACTGATTCCAAAGATAGCACAGATACTAGTGTTATAATTTCATAAAGTTTTTGAGTACTTATCTTAAAAAGTAAAACTCTTATAGTAGCAAAATTACATCAAAACCAACATTTGTATTATAAAAAAAAAGACTTGAATTGCCAATTATATTGATTTTTCAGGGATATCTGACTTTAATGGTTTGTTAAAATATTATTTTTGATCACGACACATTACTAAGAACATTTTATTGTGATATTGGTTTAGTATGTGTTTAACACATTCCCAACCATGATTATAAATACGTAAACAAATACAAGAAATACTAATTTTAGGTTTTATTGAGGTTTACAAATACACAGAATTTAACTTTCTCCATGCAATTTAATAATGTTTCAGACCATTAAATGGACTATCGAGAACAACATAAAAAACCCCTTTTTAACAGATTACCTTGCACAAACTTAGAGGTCCACTTACATTATAATATCAATTTTTGTTCGGAAACAAGCGCTCACTAGATTATTGAGTGTTCTTACAAATGTTTTTCGTTTTATAAACTTAAATGATGTATATGAATGACCAATTATGGTATATTATAAATAGAGCGAGGTTATTTCTATATAATCACTTGCAATTGTTTAAACCACTTGCTCTGGTGAGAACGTGGATGAAGCATCAGTCTCGTAATGTCTGGTTTGTTGTTAGAAGGAAGGTCAGGATTCGAATCCCAGCCAAATGTACCTAGATGTGTTTTTATTCTAAATGGTTCCCTTTCCCGATCTCTTTCTCGATCTTTCTATATTTCGAGTATATTAAACTTTCCTCTCGATTCAAATTTTCTCATCAATACACCGTCAATGTATGTATTTTATGTACAGTATTTAGCTAGCTATAACGGGTAGTGAGACGCGGAACAAGGGGAAACAATTGTGACTATTCAAATAAGTTTTGAATTATATATATTATTAAATTTATCTTGTATGAAAAGTCCATCACCTTATCTCAGTCAGTACGTGTCTGTCTCTTGAGTTAAAGTTCCAGGTTTCGATTCCTGGCATGGCCGAAAAATTTATCATTTGTCAAATGTGACTTTCCCTTTCACATTGATGAATTAATAACTAGGTGCTAGTTATTGTTTCTGTTCCAGATTTAATTTAGTGTATAAGGTCGTGTGCTAATAGAATAAGTAAGTTCGGAAAGTGAAAATTAAATACCTCAAATTAATAGAAAAAAAAGAAGAAGAACACTTTCATGAGGTCCAGAGCGGCGTGTTTTAAGACAACTGTGTCAGGGTATTAAGTATGTAGTTACGAAAAGTCTAACTAGGATCTGAAGTTGAAAAATGTTGAAACAAAACGATATTTGTTTAGTAATAACCCCCGACATTAAATTATATATGTTTTAACAAATTCAGTGGATATTTTTAGCTAGAAGTATGTCTTCTTTTGTATTCTGTATATTTAACATGAGCTCGATAAATAGAAGGTGATATAATATAACACAACTTACCGTAAGCAACAACACAGTGAATATTAAAAACCTAAATAAAACACCGTGAAGGAAACGTCTTTGCTATTACGATGAGGATCGACATAGTAAGATTATGTAATGTCGTGATCCTTTTTTAATAACAATATATACAGGAAAGATGGATTATATCAGCTCTATTTTTCTGGATGTATAATTTTTTTTTCGTTATAGTCAATATATACTGATCTTACTCCTCCAAAGTCAGGCACACCAAACATGTGACCTATTCTTTAGTAGTAAGCTGTGTTTGATATATACATGGAAAATACTTTTTTCTTCATAAAATTCAAACTATGTTCTAACAACGTACTATAATAGTAAAAAAAATTGTTTGACATCAAAAGCACAGTAACAAAATGAAAAATATGCGGAAAAAAAAAATCGGGGAGAGAAATCCCATCAATTGTTGAAAAAGAGTATGTGCATCCAAAAGGCACCGATTGAGTTTTATTTGGAGCAAAACTATTACGCTATCTTGTGTGAGAAGTGGAAGAAAGTTTCGATACAACCAACAACTGTAATACAATTGAAATAGCCAAGAAAAAAATAAAACATTGAGCTAGAAAACTACTTTTGAAACTCGGAGAATAGAGCGGAATCTCTGTAAGCAATTGTTAGAATGTAAATAAACAAAATGAAAAATACTACTTGCTTGTAGAACTTTTGAAAACTAATATGAAATGTGTTGTAAATAACAATAAAATAATACGAGCATTGCCTTTTTTTTGTGTTGCTTAGTAAATTGGGCCTAAACAGCTTTATATAGATAGATAAATAATAATAATAATAACATAATAATAATAATAATAATAATAAAATGGTGATACATAAACTTGATGTAAGTTT
Source organism: Timema podura (assembly GCA_033556935.1). Taxonomy (NCBI): domain Eukaryota; kingdom Metazoa; phylum Arthropoda; class Insecta; order Phasmatodea; family Timematidae; genus Timema; species Timema podura. The sequence continues at coordinate 47,204,451 of JAVRXN010000011.1, read as the reverse complement.
CTTGTATAAATAATTAGGTTTTTCAGTAGCTGTGACAAAGGATACATAAGCATAACTTAGTCTTAATACAATGAATCATGGATTTAGAATATAAATGTAACCAAACTAGGGAAATAATAGTGGGAAGGTTTCCTTCATTAATGTTTCAAAATAAATGTACATAGCAATAAAATGAAAAGAAAATATATATTTGTATCTCCTAAATGGCAGTTTCTACCGTGTCCTACTTGTTGTTAACATTTAGTGAACAAAAATAAAACTATGAATTATTCTTAAAATTATACTAGTGTTAAATGAAGATAACTCATCGTTACCTATTGATTATTTTCAGCTACAATGATTAATGGTACTGAAAAAAAACCACTCACATTATACAGCATCCTTATTTTGCCATCATATAGAGCTGTTAGGGACGCTCAAAGATAAAACAAGGAAAATACTAAACCACATTCAAAACATACAACATATTTGCATCTTTTAAAACATCAATTCCAAATATCTCTAAAAAAAAAAAGCTGCTAAAGAAAGGCTTGGAAATAAAATTTAGGCTATAATAGATTAGTAGTACGCTTTGAATATTTGAGCATTTAGAACCACTTTCTTATTTTTCTCAAATAATTGAACCACTTCAGCAGAATTTTAGTTTTTAAATATTTAAAATGAATTGTAAGTATACTGTTGATAAGTTTGACAAAAAAACAACAAAAACAAAACGCAAGATTTTTCTTACCAACTCTTCTATTGTATCTATAGATGATATCGTTATCGATCCCAAACTACTTATATTGGTGAACACGCAGTCAAAGGCGTAGATCTCATCTTGTCTGGTTTGCTGGTGACGGGGAGGTTGAGGTTTGAATACGGCTCGGGGTGTATATGTGTTTTAGTAAATGGTATTCCACATTCCCTCGAAGCAACTGAAAGTGAATCTCCAATAAACTCTAAATTATTCAACCCCAAAACAAGAGTATAAACACGTGACTAGCAGAGAGGGGCACATGAGGTGAAGTGTAGCCAAAAAACTGCCTGATTTATATAAAGGGAAACAATCCTTTGACAATATTGATTAGGTCCATACTCATATATGATTCCATTCCTAGTGCCTAATTACTGAAATTCCTTGATTTTAGACATTTATCAGGTGTCAAGCTATGATTTACAAACTAAATTAGCGTTAGAGAACTCATCCAATAACTTACCTTTTGTTCCACTATGGGATAGCTTATAAGATAAGGTCATAATGTAATCCAAAGGTAGGACTGCTACCTTTCAAGGTAAATGGAGTGTACATACCTACCTAAGTTCGAAGAGTATATTTTAAGTGTACTAAAACAAACAAAAAAAGTATTCGTTTAGGCACCATCCGATATCAAACCAGGGTCTATAAACCATTTGGCCCCACGCGCACATGCAATTATTTTGAGTCAGCCAATTAATTGATCGGCCAACTGAAAGCCTCGAGCACACTAGTCGAGTGAATAATTGGCCGATTGAGATGTCCGCGGAAAAACCACACAAAAGTTGTCCAACTAACCTTTTTCCGCCAGTCCTGACATGGATTTAGTCTGGTAATCCGTCAAAGAAAATCGAAACGAAAGAAACATTATTGATTACATCCACTATCAAGTCAACGAGCAGTTAAAGGTAAATTCTACAAGTTGTATAATGATGTACGGGCTTATCCAAATACATTTGTCAACTACTATAGACTGAGTATAAGCAGTGTGATGAAATTTGTTCCTTCTTAGGACATTCACTAACCTGTCATAACACCAAATGGAGAGATTGCATCCCCCCAGAAGAGAGACTTATCAGTTACTTTGAAATAAGAAAACATTTGCCCACATTTGTTATAATGTAATCTATTTGTGATATACAAAGTAGAAATTCTTAGCTTCTATTACAAATTGTACAGTTTTGAATAACTTTTTTCTAATTCATTGGAGCGTTCGGCGTCCATTGCTCTTGATTCAAATCAAAGCAAACTATTTCGGTTGCGAGTGTGCGCAGACGCGTTAAATGCTGTGGGTTACTATCAAGTTGGCCAACCTCAGAGTTGCACCGAGTTTGTAGCAAAACACAAACTATTTAACCGGCCGACTGGATAGTTGCATGTGCACGCGCTCACATTTGGGTCAGTGGTTGGTTCTCAACGATGCAACTAAACGGTTGCCCGACGACTCAAAATTGCACGTGAGTGCGCGGCGCCTTAGTTAATTTTCCTAGCCACTCAAACAAGACAAGGGGAGTTATCATATAACATGTGAAAGAAAAGTAAGAATATTTTATAGATTCACGAGGAAAATAATAGCATATGATACTCGCTTTGGTGAGTGAATGCTCTCAAAAGACTCGATTGGCGATGACGAGGAGGTAGGTGCTCCAATCCTGGTTGGGTATAGTGAGGATAGTTTTCCATAGCATACTAGCGTGATTAGGTCATGTACGTATAACCCAAACGGGTACTAAAACACGGGGATAAAACAAAATAGATTGATAAACATTCTGAAGATCTACAAAAATGTTATGTTACTGTCCGCGTTTTATTCTTTGTATCATATTCCACAAACTTCTCCCATAAAGAATTTCAATTCCTTTTTTACGAACAATTTTTCGTATATTTCTATGATTAATTTTTTTTATTATTTATTTCATTTTACACGCCATTACAAATCATTTATGAGTCTGTATAGTGGCTAGCAATCAATATATGTCAGCAATAAATCTTGCCTGTCGAAATCAAATGGAGGGGAGAAAGAGACTAAAGAAAATTATAAAAAATTGTTTCTTGAGAATTCTCAACACTCAATTAGTTAAGTTCGATGCAGTCCATAACATAAAATAGTGATGTATTTACTAATGATAAGATTGAATTTTTACTATTTTATATTAATTATGTGAATCTGATTGAAATTATTTCTACTGTGGTGTGTTACACTAATAAAGATGACCCAAGGTCACAGACAATACCCCTTGATGACACCTAGCGATCCCCGTGTTGAAGGACTCAAGCTCTCCCAAGGAGCGCACCCATTTTAACCCGAAAGCTGTGGGTCTGGCGTATACCTTGTCTGTGCCCAAGGATCAGTACCTATAAAGATATGAGATAGATTATATCTTACTGTCAAAGCGAGTATTATTGATTTTGACTGTAGTGGAAGAGAATGGATCATGACTAGCTAAACTGGATATTTAATTTCTTTCTCGGGTTCTTTCCTAATTTATTTCGAGGAAAGTATGAGGGCATTTAATTAAAATTAACTTTCTCAATTTTTATATTAATACTATTACTATTGGTTGTTCTCTCTTTCAACAGGTCCATTGCTTTGTCCAAATTGAGTCTTCCAAAATGTCTTATCAGCATCTTCCTGAAACTTCATCTTCTTTCTTTGTATAATAATAATTATGCTCCAAACAAATTGAATACAAGTATGTTCAATTTTATATCTTATTTTGTCATGATGTTTGTGGGTTTAAACCCAGCCGGGATCGACGGATAGTTCTTGAGCAATAAAAATTCATTGCATAACTTCGGAGGGGAAGTAAAGCCGTCGGTCCCATGTTGATTGTGGCATGTAAAAACACCCTGCAAGGTATGTGAAAATACATTTCCCCGAAAAATTGGGAGGTCCTTTCGCACGCATTCATAATAGTTCTCATGTTGTTTCAGAAATTGCACGTTAAATACCTAAAAAAAAAAAAATTCAGGTATTCAACACCCAAGACCCACTTGCTCCTTGAACTATAAGTGGGCTTTGAGATACTTGTTTTGATATTAAATGACCAGGATTAAAATACGATCCCCTTAGATAAAAACACATGAGGCAAACCAGCGATATTTCATTAATTCAATAACAGCAGACTTTAAAATAACTACAAGTATGCTTCGTATTAAATACTGCTTCAATTTAAGAAGATACTGGCAAATGTATAGAGGAAGAATGGAAAACCATTTAAGCTAAACCACCCTCAGTACAGCCACCCGATTGAGATTTGAGAAGCTACACAAGACAAGCATAACGTTTAGTCCGCGTAGCCATGGATGCTGATTATTTGTTCTAATAATAGAGGGAAAATATTGATATAGTTTTACCTAATATATAATATTGTGTTGGTGGCCTGTGGTGATCAACAATGTTAAAGTAACTGTAAAGATAATAGATAGTGCAAGATGGAGACCTATCTGATTGCCCAAGCTTGTGACGTCACTCAGTTACTTACAAACACAAAGATATATATGGAAGAAAAACTAAGTTGTTAAATATTAGGTCACATTTAAAAATGATAAATAAACCTTTAAATACACCCAAGGTCCAATTAACGTAATTACTTTACTTATTTAAAAATTATGTATGTTCTAATGGCACGTGGTAGTATCCATCCCGGCGTTCTTGGTTTGAATCCTGACCAGGCTAGTTTACGGCCTGATCACCCTAGATCCACTTGTGTCAGTTTATATCTCAGCGCTATATTAAATATTTAAGTATATTGTGTTCAGGCGCCAGGTAGTTTCACGTTCCTTATCCACGATTAAAATGGGTTCGATTTAAATAAAATTATTACTAGCACCGCACTTACTACCCGTTCGGGTTACACGCACTTACGCTAATGTGCAATGGTAGGGTGATTGTGAGATGAAATGGAGGACCTACAGTTTAACGTGGAATCCGAACCACGGTGGAGGCCTGGCATTCAGATAAATCTGTGCCCGGACCAAGGATTGAACCCCGGACCCCCAGAACCGAGGTCCAACACTTTACTCTTAGACCGCCAGGTCACCGATTTAAATAAAATATTACATAAATTAAATATCACAAGTAACATTTAGGATTAATTTATTCCACACTTTGTTTCTGGTTATAACATATGGATTATTAATAACGCAAGTTGAGTTGGGGTGACTGTGCGAGTGTGTAAGACACATCTGATCTGTATGATGGTGTGAATGCAAGCGTCTAACACACGTTCATTCTGTATTATGTGATTACGAGTGTTTTTACGATGGCGCCGCGAGGGCTTCTTGCGATCCTCATTGCGTCCCCCTGAACGATTTTTCTTCTTGAAAGAAATTGGCCAAGATCGCTTTCAGCGTCACTTAGAAACTTGCAACTTGGTTCGGGGGGATCTTTTATAATTTGTCCTGTTATTCACTGCTAGTTTTTAAATATCGTAAATACTAAAAAAAAAACCACGTTGTGTGTTGGGCCCTTATTTAAGTGAGACCAAGTGACTTTCCAGTGCGTCCTTCACTAAAACTCATAAATTTAACATGAAATTATGCTATGCTTCAATATTTAGCTTACCTGTAGTTGTATCCGTATTAAAATATCACTGCTGTGTACTGGGTGACGTAAGAATGACATAATCAAATTCCTCCGAGTGGCGCTACTTTTCTACTCTCTAAACATTGGTTAAATGAAGGTATAGAATATTATACCGCATTTCCGATCCACGTCTACAGATAAGTTTTTCTTAGAGATATCACATATTTGACAATATACATAGATGTCTAAAGTAAAGTTCGTGTATGCAATCAACACCATTATTGATTTACACGACTTTATAAATAGTATTCGATGTAGAACAACTTTAAAAGGATAATGTCCCTAACATGTTACATGAGATTTTTTTTTTTCCAAACAAAAAAAGAGAGAATGATTTGTTGGGCTTGCATTTTGTTCCAAACATGTCCTGTTTTTTTTTTTCTTTGTTATTCAGCGCCAACGAAAATAGCCATTACCCATCTACGATTCATTTCTTTTTTTTTTAATCTTTCTTTCTTTTTCCATCCACCTACACAAAACTAATCCATCGTTGTAATTACGAAGCCACCGAACACGAACGAACCTCCGGCCGAAATCAAACCTGTATACTCCCCAAACAAACCACATTCTATTACTGCGCACTGTTACTGGGAACGGGATTTCAAAAGCTACCGAAGAAAAAAAAAAAAAAAATAGGAAGTGTGTTCGATGCATGTTCGGTCAGGAAACAACACGCAAACCTAAACCACAAAGTCAGTATTTCAATCATTCATGATCAATAGATGCAACCGTTAAACTGAAATAAAAAATACATATGACTATAAATACATACTATTAGCGATTTTATTTGTGGCATTTGACGGTATATTTCTGGACAACAGGATCATAACAGAAGCCGTGTTGACAAAGAACGTAACCATTTAATGCTTTTTATTTTATTACTGCATCCAATAACAAAATTATTAACGACTTTTACTAAGGGTTAAAAATTAGCAGGACAACTTAAAGGAAATAAACTTGTATCATTATAGAAAAGAGACTGGGAAAACATGCGTGATAAATCAATTAAAGAAAACCATTCAATATGCTTCGAACTGAGAATTTAACCTTGACCTCCTCATTACTAATAATGCAGTATTTTGCGACTGACATAGAACCCTTGTAATTAAGTAGTAGTTTGTTAATTAAAGCTAATATGATTCATGTCAGAATGGAAGAAAAAGATTGATACCTTATATAATGAAAAACCTTTACATTTTCACTCTTTCAACTAAAAATTATTAAGAAATGTGAAATTAACACTTTTTTTTAATGTTTCATGAGAAATGTCTCAATACGGTACTGAGATTAAAATATATTTTTTTTGCACGCGTTACTACCGTTGGTTTGCTTAAGCTAACTCGTCATGATCCTAATACTAACGACCATGTATTTGGGTTATACGCTTAAGTAATTATTACTCTAATGGATTAAGAATTGGGAAGTTTGAATATAGAGGAAGTGAACCTGCATTTTCGTGGAGGGAGAATGAAAACCCGTTTAAGGAAATCCACCCCAGTTCACTTAAGCGAGATTTGAACCTTGATCTCCCAGTCCTCGGCAATCTAGCTCAACATGAAACTATCGCGTTAGCTAACTAAGCCACCGAGGGGGTTAACTGTCCTAGTAATTTCCATTCCCATAAGAAATACCAGGGTGAAGGTATTTTTTGGTGCTCTTAATACTTAAGCTCAACTAGGGCCAGAATTTGTAATATTGTGGGAAATAGATGCCCTCATAAGCAAACATTAATTGCCCAAGGCTCTCTCTGGCTAAAAAGAAATGGGCTCACCTAGACTTTTAGATAAGGTCTTCGCCACCCTGAAAATTGACGACTTACTAATAAAAACACGTTTTAACTTATTTAGTATTTCAGGACCTTAAACTATAAATATTCAAAATTATTAGTTTCAATAAAACATCAGAATTGGCTTACACTTTTGTCATCATGGCACAAGATTTCAAACCAAATGTTGATTTTTCTAAATAAAGTTAATTTAATGGTAGTTTAGGCTACTTTCGACAGATATCAGAAAATTGAAATTAATGATTTATTTTAAAAATGAATGGATGGACATTTAATTGTTTACATGTTATATAGGAATATATATATTAATTTTTGCAAATATAAATAATTTGAGGGTAGTTTACTAATGACTGTTTGATTTTTGAAATTTCTTTTTTTTTAAATGTGGTTGAAAATGTTTTATTTAAAATACTTTCATCAGCTACCACGTAAAAAACTCAATAAGCCTACAACTAGTAACAACGCCAATATTATTCTGGTGTGCTCTGGTATTAAGAACATTGGCACGCTAACATAAAATTATTGGGTTCGATTCTCAGGCCCAGGTGTAGTTTTTATATATTTACAATATTATTTGTAAAAGGTTACAGCTCCAGACCTAACGGTAACTAAACTAACAATGACCCCCATTTTTGATCTTGATAAATATGTTTTAGTTTGTAAAACACAATTGAAGTTTAAATGATAATGTAGTAGAGTTGATTAATAATTTATCTGTCATAGGCATTGACTGGCTGATTAATAAAACTTATTTAATTAATATCTAGCCTCTGAATGTTGTGCTATAGTTGACATGTATTACTGAAGTGTTGAGCAGGTGTTGGTAATAAACGGTGTTTGATAATTTCAGTACAGTTCAGTAATAGTCAAAAACGCCAATAAACCCTTTGGACACAAAAGTTAAAATATTCTAACACGATGTATCTCAACATACATGAGTTTTATTTTATAAGATTACAGTCAGTTTCCAATGAAAGGGTAGTTTAAAAAATAAATACTTTTTTTTTTGCGGTCAAAATGTAGAAAAATGTATATTTGATTAGTATTATTTTATGGTATTGTCAATATACATTAAAAGCTATAGCTACTGTTAAAATGGGATGACATATAAATACATGAAAGTAGATCTAATAACTCTTTTAGTTATCAGATAAAGTCCTTCCTATAAAAATTAGACCGTAGAGCAAGTTTTGGGTACAGCACGGTTTGTCTTGATGCTCTTATTCTTTCCATGATAGGTTTTAATTAGTAGTGTCATACGCGACCATTATCTATTAAAGCCGTAATCACATTCAAACTAATACAATGAAGCTAACCAATTAAAAAGTAATCAATACTCAACTGTAAAAATGTGAGCGAAATTTACAAGATGATGGATGGTCTTGGTGAAAAATTATAACATTCCACGGGGATTAAAAAAAAACCACCCAAACACACACGTCACTTTCGTACTACTTTTAAAAATTTAATTCATTGATTTCAATTAAGTTGACATGTCGAACAGTAGAAGATAAAAATAAATTACCAGCCCCGTGGTATAAAGGTCAGAGCACCTTGCCATGAACCTAGGGGTCCCGGGTTCAATTTCCGGCCATTGCCATGGATATTTTTCCCAAAAGGACAAATGTATTTCACAACAGTCACAGGGTTTGGATAATTAGGCTTAAATTAGGTCTATTATCATTCCTGACCTTTATAGTCACTACAGTCACATCATATCTTTGCGGATACGACGTGTAGACAACCTCCATTTTATGTGAACCCTGGACAACGTTCTGTTCCAACAGAGTAACTAAAACTCTAAACAATAAGATTAAAAATAATTGTTACAATTGATTCATTAAGTGAAGATTAAAAAATTGAAGCAACTACGAAAATTTGAACTTTTTTACTAGTCCCGTGAACAGTAGACCTCGCTTCCTCCATGTTAATATCACTACCATCTTAAACATTTTTTTTTATTTTAAAATCGAAATTTCTCTCATAACTTATCCTTTGATTCTAAGTGAATAATTTTCTTTCTGGTCAAGTTAAATAGAAGACCAGTTAAATTAAATTCATAGATAATAACCGTGGCTCACGTGATTCACACGCAATACGTGTCAACCTTTAAAACAATACGCCCTAGATATTCGACCGATATCTTATAATTTTAAATTAAAATCACTTGGCATGAGCTATTAAATGAAAAACCTTTTGAGTAGCTGCCATATTGAAACGGATGACTAGATTTAAAAAAACACAATACATTTACATACATCATTCTGATTAGGCTCAAAGAATGTCTCTACTAAATCTCGTTAAAATTGGTCCACGTATTTGACATCCATAGCGGAACGAACACCCCAACAGAACAGAAAGACAAATTTAAATTTCAAATGGTCCAGTTAAAATAGGACCTCGCTCAGTCAATAACTAGAGATATTTTATAAAATAAAGTCTAAAATATAGAATTAGGTCTTCCATGGAAAAAAATATGGGCTTTTCTCACCAATCCCCGTATCTATCTTTTACTTCTTAGGGAATAAAAATATGTGCTGGTCCGTTAATTAGAAAATAAAGGGAACTTCTTTATGTAGTTACGCGCTTTATGCAGGGAAGTTTAAATAGTGTGGCCTTACCTAGGTTGGGTTCTATGAATAGCTGGCCAGGAGCAGAGGCCCAGAGTAATCCATCAAGAGCTGTCTGTGACCTCACCACTCGCCATACGGCCCAAAGAACACAGCCCCTCCTACCAACCCATACAGCCCCTAAAACCTCTATCCGTTAAACTCCCTTCTAGCCCCGGATACGTTACATATGGCTTTCAACAGTTTTCAAACAAGCACGACCACTGCTATCATAGAGCTACCCCCCCCCCTCCGGTACCCACAGCTCACACCGTATTCTACTGTAAAGGGCGTATCTGGAATGTAATAGTTATTTGACGCGAACTTTATAAATAGGAGCACCCTCCCAAAATGTATTTTGCGACATTTTTTTTTTCAGTCGCTAATACTTAATGTATTGTTATATTAGTTAAGATTGACGTTGATTTGAACCCTGGTTTTATAAGCCAGTGCTCCTATCAAACAAGCGTAATTAATATAGTTCCCCTATGCTTCTTCCCTATTCTTAGATAATTAACCAACTAACTAACTAATTATCTGGCCTAAAGGAACGTGAAAGTTCACGCCGTCTGAACATAAGTCCACCATTCAACCATATCCTGAGTCACATCCATCCTGTTCTTAGCTCGATACCTAACCTCCTTCTAATCTATTTTAACAGTTTTCACAGATAGAATTGAAATATTCTAAAGCACCAACTTGGAAAATAAAGTGTTATAACCGTGTAATCTTCATAGAAATGTGTTTACAAAAATACACATACCCATTTATAGATGTACACTCAGTTTAGCGTGAAAGGTCATTTACATATTACAGTATGGTCCTGTCTGATAAACTTGTTACTTTTAATGGTAAACGAAGTTTACACGCATATACATCTTTTGACGACTATTTGGGGCTTAAAAGCGGTCCAAAACAAAGGTTAATTGCACCCAAACCACATATACATACATATACATATATATTTTCAGACATTCATATATTTATATACATGTATAAATACACACGTGGGCATACATACATAGATACACATATATACATTTATACATATATACGCATACACACGCACATAAATATACATATATATATATATATACCCATATTTGAATACATTAAAAAACGTAAACATTTATATTTGAAGACATGCATATCTACAAATACACATGTTTGCAGACATACATATATATACATACAAACACACACACACACACACACACAAACACACACATATATTTTGCAGACACAAATACTATATTTATATAAATCTACACACACACACACACACACACACACACACACACACACACACACACACACACACACACACACACACACACACACAGGCCCACCAGGTGCTCAAAATGAGCCCAGTACCAGGGTCAAGCAAAGGCCCCCTTATTTTCGTTTTACCTGACTTCAGTAACGGCGAAGCCTTATTTGTCTATGTGGATGAATTATCTCATCAAATAAAAATGAGTTTTGAGGGGCTATGACCCCAAAGCTAAAGGAGATTTTGGGGACCCTAGACATAATGTTTAAAAAATAGTTTTTGCCCCCAGAATACATTTGTGGTGGCCCTCATCTGAATTTATATTTTTTTAAACTATACTTCTTCTTATAAGCTATTTGGAATGGTCGTTCTTCATAATATTTTAAAATATCTAGAATGTTCCATAAGTTATAGATAGTGGTCTTTGTCTGGAAACTTTTGGAAAATTAGATGCCCCTATGTAAGCTATTTGAATTGTAAGCCTCTAGAAACTATTTGTAGTGGTCTCCACCTTGACTATATTATTTTAAATTTATTGTATTCAGAAGTTATCTAAAGTGGGGATATTACAGCAAATTTCGGGAAGTTGGATTCTATCAGATGCTATTTGGAATTGTCTTCCCTTGGAAATTTTATTCATTGGATACCTCAAGTTAGAAGAATTTTGAAGTGGAAATGTTCAGCAAATTGGATGCCTCTAGAAGCTATTTAAGATGGTCTTCGCCTATATTTTTTTAATGTAATCAAATGCCTCACATCACTACTTGGAGTTGTCCTTACTTGCCAAAGTTTTGAGAATTGAATGCCTCTGAAAGCTATTTGGAGCTTGATATCATACAAGACCAGTTTTAAGCTTTGTATTCGATAATATCGAAAGTGAGTGAAATAAATCTAAAGAGTGGCAAGTTCATTCCTAGTGAAAGGGAGAGTTTATTCCAAGCAGGATGAGGGGGACATAAATTATTTACTAAGATGAAAAAGAACCCCCTCCCCCTGTTATTCCATCAATGATAAACTTAGATTTGACTGTTTTTTTTTAAAAATTGTTTGTCAATTTTACAAAAGAAAAGCAGTGTACGCTAATGAATCCATAACTTAACTCTGAAATGTTACACCCAAGACAGACTACTTAAATTTAAATTGAACATTAATTGCTGTCCAACTCTCTTACATGCTAAGTTTAATCTAAGTACAAAAATAATAGACTCCGTGAAATTTCCGAGCAATTCGAATCTCAAGACAGGACTGTGCCGAACCAGTAATATTGTTGTGACAAATGTCAGTAAGTTTATCCGAAGCTGATGGGCTGTTCTGGTAAATATGTTATTTCATAATTATTATTTCTCGATACTGTAATTTATTAACCTTCACCAATTTTGCATCAATTTGGCTAACGTATTGTGTTCTAACCATGATTTCATGTGGTGTGTTTTTTTTTTTACATCAAACCTGAGGATGATGCCGTCTTAGCATCGAAACATGTCTTACAAGTAACGTTGCAGTACTTGCAGCAATAAATAAGGAACAGGAAAATACAGATAAGAAAGGAATTCAATTTTTATATTTTTTCAAAATTTAATATTTTGTTCAATCAATTATTCAAATTAACATAGATATACGAAATTGCATGATCACATCATCCTTTGTTTTTAAAAACACAGTTTTAAGTGTAATTTGATTCAAACGTCTACAATTTTAATAGTTAATGAATTTTTTAGATGTTTTTATAACTTCAAGACATTCCTAGCTATATTGTATTTTAACTTGTAGCTAATATTACCATTCTCTTTCAAATATCATTCAAATACTGTGCATATATTTATATTAAACTATACAATTATGTCTTTCACGTTAATTTAATACAACTTGTTCAACCTAGTTTCACTAAAAATAGGATTTTTGTTATAAATAATTTAATTTACTTCATTAAAGAAATTTACTATTCTGGTCATTGGGAGTTCTGGGCTCAGTACCATGGTACTAACAGTCCCCTCCTCCCACCCCCTTTCAGGGTGGGCCTGTACACACAATATTTGCAGACATACATTTACACATGCATACCTATATTCTAATAATTTTATATAAATATATACACATATTTGCATACTTACACGTTTATAAGTTAACAAACATGTTTGCATACAAAGTATGTATACTAACAAAACTATAAAATCTTGTAAGTTATAAGTACATACATACACCAGTAAGATTACGTAACTAAAATACAAAGCAAAATTGTATCGCATTATCAACTTTTTCGAACGCAGGTTTATATGTGTAAGCTTCCCCTCAGTTTTTTTAATAGTCTATAATAACACTTTATTTATGCTTCGTTGGAATGTAGAATTAATATAAGTACAAAACCAGTTTTACGTAGTAGCTAACTCAGGCAGAACTAATTGTTTAAAATTACGTTTGCTTCACACTCTCTTAGTTCAATGTTTCTGTTGTCACAAGAAGCTTGATTTTACAGTGCACCTGTTTTATAAAGAAAATGAGCTATATATATGTATATATTACTACAGGTGATATTAACATTCATGAAAATTGACGTTCAAACTTTGTAATTGCTTCTTTTTTCACAGAATTTATATATTATTAACAAACTAAACTACTATAGCCCTTGTTTCCTGTGTATGAATACAGTTAATGCTCAACACCAATAATTACAAGCAACTTAAAACAAAATAAACACTGCATTCCTAAGTTGGTTTTCCAGTGAATTTTAAACACTATTAAAAGTGTTGAAACAAACCAGCATATTATGTTTTGACTAGACACATAAGAAAATCAAAACCACTTTCTATAACTAGAGAATTAAATAAACTAGTTTACTTTTAGAGTCATAACTATAAAGCTTTCAGGAAAACCACACAAAAATAAGCTTTTTAACAATGAATGGTTAGTTTTACTTTCTAACACACCTCTGGTAGAGAGAGTATTGTGATCGTAAAAAAAAACCTAGCTCGAGATTTTGACGTTTCATGACCCCCTGAACCCGAATAATATATACATAAAGTCTGTTCAGCGTAGGAATTTTTTCTGAAAGGCCTTTTCCCCTACCAGAAAGCTATTATATAGTAGGATTATGGTAGGAAAAAAGACCTTTCAGAGAGTAATTCATACTGTGAGTGGATTATATATTGCAATGCCGTTGTGTCTGTCTGTTACTGGGACTAGAGCCAAAATCATCTTACCAATTGGGCTAAAACTTGGTTTTTGGGACTTTCATAGGGTTCCTCAGGTATATTTTACCATTATTAGTTTAAGCCTAAAATTAAGGGTAGTTTACTTAGGGTGAAAAGAGAACATATTGATTTCCCCAAAATTGGCTTTAACGATTTAGATTAAATTTCGTATCCAGTCATCTTTAACATTACAACAGAAATTGCATCTATTAAGTTCCCATGAAAATAACTTTGAGGGAACTTTGCATAAGTTAAAATTTCTAGTTTTGGTAATATCTCAACAGCCACTATTTGAGATATTAAATAAACTTTCATTGCAAAACTGTAGATATATTAAAAATAAAAACCTTTTGATTGAAATATATTTTTATAAAACCAGTAGTTTATGATATATCGGAAAATATATTTTTAAAATTGAGATCTGGAAATTGATTGTTATGCTCTTTGGTGAACAAAAAGTTACTTTTCCCTCAATATGTTTCAGTAACAGTATAGATATTATTTCACTTCTTTTTTTAGTTGAGTGTTTCTGCAACAGTGACTGATTTTGTTTCATAATCTTACGAGTTTTGAGTAAATATCTCCAATTTATTTAACAATATAATTACTTAATAATAAGCTTTTCAAGAGGTACTTGATAGTGAACAAAAGAATATTTCTTTGCTTGAATTGAAACCCCTACCTAAAAAAACCTATAAAACGCTTAGTAACTTAGTCTAAGGGTGTTAGAATAATTAATGTCATCGTGCTTGCTTTTAATTGACAGCAAACTTCCCGTGAGATGGAATGGTAATTTAGACATTTTCACATATTTATGTTTTTTTGACTGAATTAATATAGAGCAAAACTAGAAAAAAAAAGTAGGCCTACGAAATAATAGGTTGTTTGAGAATAGGAGAATTATTCTTAGCTCGGCACCGACATATTTTATAATTAATTTTAAATATATTTTCCTTGATAAATAATGGTTTATATGGGTACAAAACTATTAAAAACAAGACATTTATAATGGCATAAGAAAACCAGAATTATTGGGCTTGAGGTATATTTTATATGCTTAGCTTGGCTCGCTCTCCCATCTATTTTTCATATTACTTATTTCTTTTGAGGGGGTTCGCTTAGCTTGTCTCCAAACCCCCACCCTTTTTTTTCTAACTATCCAAAACAAACATGGTCATACGATCTCTAGGGTAGAGATACAAAAAGCAATAATTGGCACAAAATGGTGGAATATTTACACTTTGTAATTTGATGGGGTGGAGGATCCAACTAAATTAGGGGATTCTACTATACCGGTATTACCACTAAAAATAATGATAAGTACCTTAAGTATAAGCTAAACATTCTCCCTGTGCCGCTTGTTCGTAGCTTTAATTTTTTTTTAACAACGAGTGTTACTACCCGTCTGGGCTTTCCACAAATTTATTAAAACGGGCTAGGGATGAAACTTAGTCACATTTGCGTGGAGAGAGAGAAGGTAGGAATCCATTTAGCTAAAACAACAACTTAATACATTCATCCATAATTCGAACCTCTATATCTACATCCTCAGCAAACCAGACAAGACGAGGTTGACGCCTTAGTCCACATGCTAAACATTTTTTTGGTAAATTCTACTATTCCTAAACTTCACAATCTGTCGATTTAAAAGTATAGTTCATATTACAATCTAAATACCATATCAGACCAGATTGTTTTTTTAGCTTATTAAAAAGATACATTTAATCGCGTATCTCTGAAAATTAAACTAAACTAAAATCATGGGGAAGAGTAAGGGGGAGGTTGACAACCCCGCAAGGCTTTTAAAACGTGCTTCGCTTGTCCGTCGCGCCCCGCAGGTTGGGTAATCACGGTTCCCTAACAATGATTAATGTTTCCCAGCGCTCCTGATATGCTGTGATGCGGCGAGCTATTGATGAGACCTCAGCCAAGCTTTCAACATCAACATCAACATCAACACTCTCCCCTCTACTCTCTTCAGCCCTGTTCAGTGTGTCAGGGTGAGCCATTATTACCCTGGCTATAGGGTACAGGGCTTAGGACTAGGACTAAAAAGCTTCGTCTTTGGCTGAGTGTTTCACATATATTCAAAAACCTATATTCTCAATTTCTATTTTTGCAATGTATTATATTTACACATTGTTATTATTATATTATTATTATTATTATTATTATTATTATATTATATGATTAGTATTAAAGGATGTGCAAGTAGGCAATTTTCACTTCTAGTCAAGTTCGAGTCGCGTTTGAATAAAAACTCGTTTTTTTCGAGATTGAGTTTTGTATAGAACGATATTTATATAGCAAATATTTCAAGTTTAATTTATGTAATAGAGATATGCATAAACCATAAAAAAAAGTACAAATAATTGTTTTTAGTATTACATTTTTTGTAAGAAAAATTATAATCACACAAAGTCGAATTTTTAAATGAATTTAATATAATTGTACAATTTTTATTTAGTTAGACGAAAATAAATATTGAAAGACTCCAGTTGCTAAATTATTTCTTAGAATTGAATAACATTAATTAAACTATACATTTTATAGAAAAAGATCGAGAATTCCGAGTATTCAAATATTTCGAGTTTTGTAAAAATCTACGAGACGAGTTCGAACAGCTACTAAACTTGGCTCGAAATCGAATTTTCGAGTACGCACACACCCTGGTTAATATTATCTATATCAGTGGTAGTTTTTATTTTGATAAGAGTATTTAAAGTACATTTATTAAGCCAGTTAATCACTCCACCATATGAGCTACGATATAACCTAATTATAGAACATTTGTGGTCACATGGGCTAGGACGTAGCTCTGTTTTGCTGAGAACAGGGAGATTTATATTAAAGTTCCGGTCGGGTGTAATGAGGTTGGTTTTTCCAATACGGTTTTCCACTTTATATCAACGCAAATGCGGGTACACTTCCTCTAAAACAATACCTTTCTCATCCCTACTATGCGGATAGTCCGGACGGGTAGTAAAACGTAGATCACAGCAAATATAAACTCAAAGATATATTACTATTTTCATTTTGAAGATTTGAACGTGAGCTCACAAAAGAGCTATTAATCATTAGTCAGATCATCATCCACTAAAGTTAATTTAGTCTGGTTTCAGGTGACAGAGATAGTGGATTGAATACCAGCCGGGTGTATTGATATTTTTTTTCCTAAATTGTTTCCTACTCTTTCTTCACGCTTGCAGATACATTTCCTCTAAATTCTACCCTCTTCATCCTTTTTCCACTAGCGTTATTAATGTAGGCCTATGTATGTTGCCTGACGTGGTGGAAAAAAAGAAAAGACTTTAACCTTAACTGTTTAAATCATAGTCAGGAACAATATCCGTGCTGCCGTGCCTGAAAACAAAAGCTTTGCTATGAAAGAAAACAATCAAAATCAATGCGGGTTTAACGTTGTTAGAAATACGTTTGACTAAAAAAGGGTATTTTTGACATATTTTGCTTTGAGAGAACACGCTACAAACTCTTGTTGAATCATTCTAGGCACATTTTCCACAATTTCTAAAACTAATAACTGTAAAGACGATGACACTAAAACATTTTAACTACAAAAGCTGTTGAAGTTAACCCACAATTTTAAAAATAACATGACTGAGCGTATGCGAAAATGAAGGTATACCTTCCATAGTAGCTTTAAAATTACAAAAAAATACCTAAAAACCCTTCCATGGTGGAGTTTTATTTGAGATACCCGAAGAAGCCATCGGATTTAAGAGTCTGTCATTACCATCCACTTGGGTAAATAAGTTATATGCTAAGAGAAGGTTTAAATCCCGGGTATAAAGAAGAGACTAGCCGCACGCCAAGTCATAGCAGAGTGAAGGCAGAGGAATGCATTGAGAAGGAGAGGGACAGAAGAAAATTGTGGTGCACGCGCAGTTCCGTTTCCGACGCACAATCCCCCTCGTCCACGTGACAGGCGGCCATGTTTTTGTTGCGTGATAAACTCTCATGTTTCCTCCTTTACCTTTGCCTTTCGTACTGGTATGCACATACCACTTTGAAACGCCACAGCAGAATGGTCTTTGGAAAAAAAAACACAATAGAAACTTCGAGCTGATTTAACCCCACTTGAATGGAATTAATTGAACCACCATTTTTAAAGAGACCCACTCTCAAACTGCGGTGTTTCTTAGGATAACGGCAGATATGAGGCTTATAAATCCTTATAATCATTCCTAAATATATATAAAATATGTTGCGATCCTTTTAAATATTTACTTTATTTGTTTCTCACCATTTACTTTAATATTAGAATAATTATAGTTCACTTAGGAAATTGTTTAATATATGATAATTTCACCTTTTAATATTTGTTTAATTCATGCAACTTAAAATGTAAGGCGTTTAAGGTGCGGCCGAAGGGAGCGAAAGTATTTTTACAGTTTATTTAGAATTAAAAATTTTTGGACAAAATAAATCAAATATTTCTCCAGTAGCAACATATAGTTTAGTTTTCTTCACATACTAATATCAACAGATGTTGAATATCTGTCAAAGCTGTCCTAGAATTTTGTCAAAAATTTTTAAATAAAGAGAAAAAGTTTTAACAAAATTTAAGGACACCCTTGAAAGATATTCAAGATCTGTTGATATTAGCATGTGCAGAAAACTAAACTCTATGTTGCTACTGGAGAAATATTTGATTTATTTTGGCAAAAAAAAAATGCTATGCTATAAAAACTGTAAAATTACTCGCGCTCCCTTCTGCCATGATATTGTTGGACTTAATTTTGGACTGACCAATATTTTAAGATAACAAACCACTTCTTAAATGATATGATGTTTCTGGAAGTCAACAACGCGTTTCAGTGGTCTAGCAGAAGGCTTCATTAAAACCAGCTTAAAGCTTAATTCACACGTTAGACAAAAATTTAGAATATATCTTAAGTGGCGTAGGGAATTGACACGATAGGATAAGGTTTAATGATTTATGGTGATTTGTAATAGATACTAGAATCACATGATTACAAAAACGTTTA
Organism: Timema podura; assembly: GCA_033556935.1. Lineage (NCBI taxonomy): Eukaryota > Metazoa > Arthropoda > Insecta > Phasmatodea > Timematidae > Timema > Timema podura. The sequence goes on along the minus strand of JAVRXN010000011.1, from coordinate 47,185,265 downwards.
GTTTTTTTAGGGGCAACAAGGATGTTTTTAGACTAGTGTTATGTCATCGTGACACAGCTCTACGCTAATTGACCTAAACTCGTCCAATTTAATGAGTTGTTTAAAGAGCTTTAACACATTCGACATAGCCATTGAACTGCACATGCATATTGAGTAGTCATTTGTTGAAACCGTTGAGTCCAACGGACAGATCGTTGTGGTACAAAGCCGACAAAGTTGAAATAATTTTCAACTTGCACAAGTCGGATATTACTGATGGACTTATATCTTGTCATGCAACAATGTTTCTGTGGTGCTATTTTCATGTGAATCCAATATATTGTTTATCATGGGATTTTAATAACATATTATATAAAAGGCTATTTTAGTTCTAATATGGAACCTTTCATAAATATTATTAAAATAATATGTTGTTGATATGTAAAATAAAATCTAAAACACAAAGCGTTGTGAATAATTTTACTTATAAATTTAACAGGTATTATAAAAATAATCAAAATTGTCCAATTTAAATAAAATACCAATAATGGAGTAATATAGGAAAACCTTTTATCGCTGTAGACCTAACACTTTATTTTAAAAATTGTACAAGCAATAGGTCTATTTTTTAATTTATTTCTTAAATCTAATATATAATTATATATAGGCCTATATTATTGTAGATTTATATAATATATAATTGGGTATACACTTGATAGAATTATATATCTATACACGGTATATATATATATATACATACATACATACATACATACATACATACATACATACATACATACATACATACATACATATAGGAATGGATACATGATTTAACCAACCATGGATTAATGATGAAAAAAAAATAAAGTTCTATATTTTTACTCTTTTACTTTTTAAATCCATTTACAATCTTTTATTTTATTATTATTGTTATTATTATTAGCACCACGTCTTACTACCCGTTCGGGTTGTACGCACTTACGCTAATGTGTAATGGTAGGGTGATTGTGAGATGAAATGGAGGACCTACAGTTTAACGTGGAATCCGAACCACGGTGGAGGCCTGGCATTTTTATTTTATAAAATGTGTGATGTAAAGGCCAATTTTCCCTGTCCAATCGAATTGGGCAGAATTTTTATTTTAAATTAGCCAATATTCTTCTTTCCCTGCATCTTATCCCATTTCTGTGTGGTTGAAGTTTTTTATTTTTTGACAAGTCACAAGAATTTGCCATATTTGACTTAGTGGATCTGTTTTACAGCCGGATGATTTTCTTGACGCTAACCCCATACACTTTCCTGGGGAAACAGAGTGAATTCTACGAGCTAGTACGGAAGAGCCTACCGATTTAGCTGGTAAGGGACTTCATACCTCCCAGGGATAATTTACATTCCACAATCGACATGAGACCAAAGGCTATATCAGACTAAAGCTGTTGTTTGTCAGGGAGAGGTTGAATATTGATTTCAAGAATCGAGATGACCAAAAGTTTTCAATTTGAACAGTTCAAGCTAAGAAAAATACATTTTTTTGTTTTAACTTATATTTCTTTATTCTTCTCAAGGTATTTTCAAAAGTAAGAAAAAAATCCCATCTAGAAATCCCAACTCCCTAATCATCTTTATTTTGATATTTTACATATTATAATTAAAAAAATCATTTATCTCTTTAATATGGTCCTCTTAGTCATATGAATGCTATTGTTTTCAGCTTCAAGCAGTTTAATATTTTCTATTGTTATAAGCATATGAGTTGTGTTATGTTCAGTCTCAATTCTATAATCTTCTAAATCACTTATCTCGCTTGCAGCCCTTTCATTAAAACTAATCAGAGCATCCATAACATTACTCCTAGTATACAAAGTATTACAGATACAGGTTTTGAAATTCGATCTAATACATTCATATTAAAGTATGCATTAACCTGATTGTGCCTTACCTTTTCAATACCATTTATACTCGTGTACCTACTTACTCTATAGAAAATTAATTTTGCTTCACAAAAGTCCGCCACCTATCCATATCTTGAGCTTAATCCACCCAGTCTACCTCCTTACACCCTAATTCTTTCAGGTTCATTCTAATGTTATCCTCCAATCTGATCCTAGGTCTTCCCACTAGTTTAGTCACTCTGAGTTTGCCAGTCAATACCATGTACGTGGTTCTAATTTCGTCCATTTGGCCTTAATGTTTGCCCACTATAATCTGCGAGATTCGATAACCCTGCAACTCATCATTATGTAACCTCCTCCACTATCCATTATCTGTATCCTATTTTGACCAAATATTTCACAAATTAGATAAACTATACCTATTATAAGCCTATATACTCCATTTATTATTGATTGTAGTGCAACTGGCATATTTATTAAAAATATCATTAGGATTTTTTATTTTATCATTTCCAACACTTTTGTGTCAGATGATTATGTGTGATTGATAATACCAATAATAGCTTTTGTAGGAGTATTTTGTGTTTATAATTAACTAAAGTCAATTTAGCATTTTGTATTTTTGAACTCTTTAGTGATGAATATTACGTTTTGGTTGTTGAACATTTAAATATAAGCTAGGATTTGAAGTAGAAATGTCATTGTAAATATATTACCACTAAACTAATTTTTCTAGTCAAATGTAATGATTGTGCCGATGATAATTTCAAATGAAAAAATTTAATATCTTTATATTATTTACAAAAATTATAGACCTATTACTAAAAACTATAACACAATGAATAGCAACTAAATATACTATTAAAGGTAATGGATGATAAAAAGCATATACTCAATGTAAGTTATATGAACACTATCTTTTCTTCCCCCCTGAGCAAAACCATAAAAAAAAAATCCTATTTGAATACACACGAAAAAGTTGTTACTGTTTTAGTAAAGCAACAAGAATTAAAGCAGTGTGATTAATGTCAAAATATTCGTATTAATCAATTTTAAATTATATAAATCACTACACATATTTTTGTTTGGAAAAAATATATTCTATTTAAATAATATAAGTACATATTTGGAACTTTAAAAAATATGCTTGATCCCCATAATATATAATATTAATAAGTATAAATTGTTTACACATATTGGCAATGAGTTTTGCAACGAGTTATTTATAATTTTTTTAAACGCTAGCAATTGAAGTTTGCTCGTTTGGTTTTCAAATTATTTTATAGATTATTTCACATTTTTTGTAGTATCCAAAATGCCGTAAAAGTAAAACTACTACAACAATTCAATTTTATTGGGTGCCAAAATCAACAGTTATTTTTTTCAACCATTTGATTATGTAACAGGTTTATAAACAATTTTTAGTCCTTCCCGTGTTTAACATATAAAATATTCATTAAATAAACCTGTTAAGCAAGAATAAAACCTTAATTAATACATAAAAAAAATTATGGAACATTTAAATACATCCATATAACAAAGTGAGAAAGACGTGGTTTAAAAATCAACATCTGGTATTGTTATTGGAAATATTTGAAAAATGTGTAGTCTGATGGCCAACCATTTCTTAAATTGTAGGTTTAAAAAAAAATATTTTGCTTATTTGTAGAAATCTTTTAATTCAAAGTTGAAAGTTTTAAACTAAAACGAGGTATTTGAGTATTTATTTTAACTAAATTTTATTAATTATACTTCTATAGTTAAAATTTATGAATATGAGAACATTTTTCAGCGATTGTTATTAGTTAATATGCAGTGAGTGTTAGTGAATAATAACCAGCCGATTTTAGCAAGGTCCTGTTTTTTATCTTGACCACTATGACATTTTTTTCTTTAGGTCCATCATGATGTTTGTCCCACGAACCCACAATCACTGTTTTTGAATGGAACAATTTTAATGAAATTTGGCAGGAACATTCTTTAAACCTAGTTAAAGCAATGTATGTACATGTTTATTAAAAAAAACTTTTATCCGTTTGAATATGAAGGACTGCTCAAAAGGTTTTTTAATGTTGACATATAATGGGAGCCCAACGTTTTAAACCACGCGAAAATCTGTAATAATTCTATATGTATATAAAACCCGCCTCGGTGGCGTAGTTGGCTAACGCGCTAGTCGTGTTGAGCTCGACCGCCGCGGACGGGGAGATCGAGGTTCGAATCTCGGTCGGGTGAACTGGGGGGGTTTTTCCTAAATGGTTTTCCACTCTCTCTCTCCACGCAAATGCGGGTTCACTTCCTCTAAATTCAACCCTCCCAATTCCTAATCCATTAGAGTAATTAGTACTTAGGCGTATAACCCGAACGGGTAGTAAGACGCGGTGCTAAGTATTATTATTATTATATTATTATTATATGTATATAAAGCATTATTGAATATATTATTAAATTGTTTTCTGTCTAAATTGATGACCAAAAAAAATCAACATCAAATTCAAGGAGAAGTTATAGGAAATAATTCAACTTGAAATCCAAAGTTAATTCTTAAGACTGTAAATAACGATAAAAACCTGACATAATTCTTATCATGAACTTAACATATTTTGAATATATATATCTGTAAAAAGAGGTTGGAGCTATCTAGAAGAGACTATTTACTTTAATTTCACAATACAATTTTATTTTCGTACCTATTTAAAACATCCAAACAGGTTTTTTTTAAATTGTATTTTCCTACTAACGACCTCTTTCCTTCCCCTTTTCGTAAACACTCTTTTTGGGAATGGTTGGCCCGAGGTAGACATCAATTTAATTATATCGTCCAGCAGAAAATTGTTGTATTAACTACAGTCCGATTGTGATAGAAATCTTTTTTTAACAGTTACCAAATATTTTCTATTTAAAAAAAAAGTGGAATTTATACAGGTGAAACAGTTAAAATATATATATATATATATATATATATATATATATATATATATATATATTATAAATCATTTCAAAATGATAAAATTACTAAAATGATCCAAATTTCACAGTTGTCAAGGGAAGAATGAAGACGATCGCACTTTGATGCAATTTCTAGTTCGAGAGTAATCGAGTACCTGATTTCCCGATTAATCAGAAATTCGTATAGGAATTCGGAAGCTTATTAACCACTCAAGCAATTCAAACATATTAAAAAAAATCCTTTTGTGAATCCGTTAAAAAAAAGTTTGTATAAGTAAGGACAGATCTATGTTTTCAAGCATTTATTTTGATCTCATGACTGATATTTTGAATGAGATGTCTTTTAAAATGAACTTATTTTACCTTTTCATAAAAAAAAAGTATAAAGCTTAGATATAAAATATTTAATTCTATAGAGATCTGTTTATAACTTTCAACTTCACGGGCCATATTTTAAAACAGCAAACCACTTCGTAAATAGCGCGTGATTTCTGTACATCTACAGCACATCTCACTATTCAAATAGATCAACCAGTTACGCCTCCAGATTCTTATGTTGTGAAGACATATTAACATCTGACGCACACGCTATTACGGCTTTCAAGGGCATTTATTTTATCAGTATCTTTATAGTTTGAGTCCTGGTAGAGTTCCATGAGGGTAGTTTATACCTGATTGTAATTATTTCTTAATGTGGATGCGCCTGTATTTTCTTTTGGTTACTCCTTATTATTCATACACTCATGTATTAATTTGTTAATAAATAAAATAAATCAAAGAAAAATAAAATGGTTTTGAAGTGTTTTTTTTTTTCATCTCCTGTCTTATTACAGTTCAGGCTGTACGCATGTATGCTAATTTACTCTAATGCAATAGGGATGAGGAAGGAAGAAGGAAGGAAGATTCCATCCAAATTTGCGTGGAAGAAGAATGGAGAAACCATTTAGGAACAACAACTCTCAGAAGACCCCCAATGGTATTCAAACCCTGATCTCAACGCCATCAGAAGGCTATTCTACACGAGAGTGATGCTTTGGATTTATTTTAATTGGATATGCAGTTTTGTTTTTAAGGCAATTTAATGTAATACACTAATTAGTAACTATGAGTACAAATAAACTTACATTTAAGCTCTGGATCGTCTCTGTGGTCTAGTGGTCAAATTTACTGGCTACGGATACAGAGGCCCCTGGCTCGATCCTCGGAACTGCCAAAATTTATCTGTGAATTAGTGGATTTGGCATGGGGTCAAACTCAGCCCCATGAGGACAAATGAGAAGATAATTTAATCAAGACGTAGCAGCTCCAATTTATAAAACTGATATTAACTCCCAGAGAAATCGTTGAGCTGACCACATGACACCCTCCATTCGAAAATGTTGGCACTATTATCGCTAAAGGTGGCGGCCACTTGGTCGGTAAAGCACGCTTGCAGGCTCACACTATTTAAATAAAAGAGATGTATTGGTGGAAGAATTAGTTCCAAAATAATGGTACGATTCTTGCTGCCACGTCAGTTTTCGAGTGTTTTAAAAGTACTTATAAACCATCCTCTTATGCCTATTCCTTAGATTAAGCCATGAATATCCCTTGAATTAAACGTACTAACATAAAAAATAAATATTTATTTGTTGATTTTTAATTGCTATTTGTGCAACAGTTTGAAATAAAATGAAAATAAAACACGTTTAAAAAAAAAGCGCTGTGTGCCATAAGAATTATAAATAGTTTTTCAGTAGAGAAGAATTTTCTATTTAATTTCCATTTATAGCACCTGCAAAGGTATACATTATAATAATTGTGGTTAGTCTAGTCATGATGGTATTACTGGAAGAGTAAAAGCTGTGCCCATTGTTTCAAGCTCTTTAGATGTACAAACCCAGAACTCCCTGGCTAAAATAACAATGGTGTGTAGTTAAGAAATTATTTTATTTTCAATGTAAACTAAAAAGCTTTAGGGCAACACTAAAGCTTGTAACCCCTACAAAACTAGGTGAACGTATATTTTATACAAATCTAAATAAATGTTTCATTTCACTTTTTTTTGTTTGTGTTTTCTTGTGAAATTTTGTTGGTGGAAATATTAAAGCTATTGTTGAAACAACAACAAATCATGTAAAATGAAATTGTATGTAACAAGACTAGAGTCTATCTTTTTTTTTTTAAAAAAATCCCCTTTTGAATTAAATTGTTCAAAGACCAGGGCGTAAGATTTCTTTAATTTTAATTTAATGTTATCTTTAATACTTTTGAAACAAATTCTAGCTGGGCTTGACCTATGTGTTTTATTATTTGGAAATGTTATTTCAATGTTAGCACATTTTACTAAAATTAAAATATTTTCAACAGCATTTCATTATCATCTAAATTTGAAAATGTCTTTCCATATAGTAATTTACCAAATTGCAGTCCATTAATAAACTATTTCACTAGGTAAAAATAAATTTTAAAATTATTCTTCGAGATAAATTTTAGATTAGAATTTGTACCAATGGAATTAGGTTGGAATTCGTGATCTTTCAAGAATACATGATATAGTTCTTGACAAGAACCATTTGGACCAAACCAAATTCCCACTATCCAAATTTAAAATTATTACTTCAGGAAAAGTCTTTTTGATGTAATAGTACTTCTTTCAGATAATTAAAAAGTTAAAGACTTTTCAATATCATAATAATGTAAAAATTGATAAATTGAAAAAAAAAAAACTATCAGTAGTATTAATAGAAGAACATTTATGTTTATGCCTAGTTAAAACATTTAAAAATAGATTACGTGTGTAGGAAATAAATAGTGTAGTTACTATTTTGAAATTCTTAAAGAAATACTGTTCTTTTAAAACAAGAATTGACCAATTTTGCTAATAATTTGAATCGATCATTAATAAAACTTGTGCAATTTAAAAGTTATGATTTTAGTCTAAGGATTTTACATAATTATTAAATATTTTGTTATTTTAAATATATATTTTTCCAAAACAATTTTTTTGAATCAAAATCAAAATAAAAAATGCAAAGTTTTTGACAAACGAATTAGCTCCATAAACAAAAGACACTTAGAATATGATAAATAAGTATTTTAAGTTCTAACAAGTATTTAATTTAGAAGCAATGATTATTTAAGGAATGTTCTGGAAATTTTAAATTTTTTATTTTTATTTTGCTTTAGAAAAGTTACATTTGTTTGGAGAAAAGGAGGCTTAGTTTTCAATGACTAAGCTCGCATTAACAAATTCATTTGAATACACGAAGAAGTTTACAAATATGTTTTGTTTTAGTGACGTGAATGTATCTATTCTTGCCTTAATGGACACACGGGATAAGGCTTACACCTAATCTGGACTGGTTTTTATGATGATAGGGAGGCTGAAGTTCGAATCCCGGTTTGGTATAATGAGGATGGTTTTTCCTAAATGTTTTTCCACTTTCCCTATAAGTTAAATTGGGAGGATTTCTTTTAAATACTAGTTTCCTTCTCCTAACTCTTTTAATCGAAATATCTGGGTATTTCGAATGTATAATTAAATTATTATTATTATTAGCACCGCGTCTTACTACCCGTTCGGGTTATACGCACTTACGCTAATGTGTAATAGGGTGATTGTGAGATGAAATGGAGGACCTACAGTTTAACGTGGAATCCGAACCACGGTGGAGGCCTGGCATTCCTCACATTCACAAGTTGTGATTAATACATATCTTGTCAGAGGTGAAGGAAGGGTTTGGCAATCAGATAAATCTATGCCGGGACCGAGGATTGAACCCCGGACCCTCAGCACAGAAGTCTGACACCTTACCCCTAGACCACCAGGTCACCGACAATGTATAATTAAACGTGACGCATGATAAAAATTCACCAAGTCCTTAAAGAGATCTTGGTTCTTGAAACGAGGATATCTTATTTTCGGTGAACCGAAAGTGCTGGATGGACAATAAGTTATATCTTTTGTTGAAAAGTAGAATATATGACAACGTGAAGTTTATTATTTTTACTTCCCACGAGCAATGAAGGGAGATAGACTTTCCTCCCTTTCTCACTAGAGAATCCTCTCTTGTTTTATTCATGCAAATGAGACTCAAAGGTGGGCAAACCGCAAGGGCTATACAAACCCTTCATATCAACGGGCACCATGGACTTTATGGGCAAGTGCAATTTTACTCTAACACCAGTACATTAAAACTTTGTAATCTAAGGGAACTTCTTGTTAATTCGTGTTTATAAAACATAGTTTGCGTGACGATGACTGGTAGGAGGTAACATTATTTTACTGCGAGGTAGGTTTTATTTAAGATACATATTAATATGGAATATAGGTAAACATATTCTTGCTATAATAGGTTAGGTTCCAAACCACCATCTTAACTCGAAAATCTTCGCAACTTGAAGCAATGCATACCTTTAATTTATCGATGAATGTACTGCACTGCAATAACCATATACGCACATAGCCGTCGTAATTAACACATCAGTAACTAAAAGAAACACTATGGACCTTATATTATTTTCTAAAAAAGGAGTAAGCGTACAAATCATTGGCTAGTGATGCGAGTGGGGTAAGTGTCTTGACACTAAGGTGTCGTATCTGCGAAGTAAGAGCATCGAGTTCGGGGAATGGGGGTAATTGAAAAGCGTCCTAGGTGGGGTTATTATTATATAGAGTAATACCGGTAATAATATTATGCAGAATATATATTGCTAACCTAAATTTGACATAGCGTTGTTATTGTATATAAATTAACTTTTAAATCGTGGGTTCAGTGTTTATGAGTTCAGATAATTTACATTAAAAATATAATTTACTTTTTTACCATTCAATCTGGTACTCATAATTGTAGTGGTTCATTCCCCGCGGAGGGCCACAATTTGTAATGTTATTTCTCGAGTCGCAGGTACCTGTCTATCGTTCTTATTCACTGTTAATGTGGGGATTATTTGTTAAGGAAAATTTGTTTCAGTTTTATAATTGAAATTACTTATGTAAATTTAATGAAATGTTTATCAAGCGTTATTGCTGTACTGTACAGGGTGAATATGCTAGCCTATATCACATGCGCTGCTATTTCACTTCCTAGAGAACTGAGATTATTAAAATGTGATTAATAAAAACATATGTTTTATCTCGACAAATGAAGGACATAACTGCTCGGTGAGTATCGCGCGAGTGTTCTCATCTCCGCTTTCCAAAAGGGTTGTTGACGAAGACTTTGTTTCTAGAATGTTCAGATAACGTGATGCAATCGTCCCTCGTCTTGCCTCCCTGGTCCTTGCTTGGGAGGCTGATAGAGACAGAAGGATGTTGCACCACGTATTATTATTATTATTATTATTATTATTATTATTATTATTAGCACCGTCTTACTACCCGTTCGGGTTGTACACACTTACGCTAATGTGCAATGGTAGGGTGATTTGAGATGAAATGAAGGACCTACAGTTTACGTGGGAATCCGAACCATGGTGGAGGCTGGCATTCCTCACATTCACAAGTTGTGATTGATTACACATCTTGTCAGAGGTGAAGGAAGGGTTTGGAAATCATATAAATCTGTGCCGGACCGAGGATTGAACCCCGCACCTCAGCACAGAAGTCTGACACATTACCCCTAGACCGCCAGGTCACATTTGCACCACGTAGATACTTAGTGCAAAATATGATGTAAATTAAATTCTTTAGAATATTATTACGTTAGACTAGATATGATTATTTCTATTAATTGATCAAAAGTAATGTGTAAAACAGAATCGTTACAAAAATACATATTAGTCAAGTATTATTTCCAAGAAAAACAATCCCCATCCTTTATACAAAGAGTATTAACTGAACAGTTAAATTATGTCTAAAAGTTTAGCTAGGAGGTTACCATTCTAACCCGGTCTAAAACGTGCCTACGTGTTCATCAGAGATACGACTTTAGTAAAGGGAGGTGGGTTTTGAACCCCTCCCAAATGATTTTAGTGGGGGGGGAGAGGGAGAGAGCGGGTATGACCCATCCTACCTGAGATATTAAATGTTTAAGGATGAATCGCTTGAGTATGTATTTTCCTCCTATATTTTGGATGGTTTGGCAGTGGCTGTATCAGGCTTCTTGAATATAGGAAACTTGCACTTGGAATGGGCGTTTTAGATCAATGTTCCAACTTAATTTATCTCTCTAGTGTGAACATAGTATTTGTTTTAAAGGACCTTTTTAAATCAAACTTCAATATAGATTAAGGTAAAGGTAAATTATATTTAAGTTGGGAAGGAAGGTAGTGTGACTTAAATTAATTCAACTTGGACTTTTTATCTTCAAGAACTGTTGAGATTACTATACGGAGACAACTAAACTAAACATGTATATTGAAAAAAGATTTAATTTATTATGGCCAAAAAAGTATTTTATTCTAAAGAATAAAAGTATAACATTAAATCGTGTTCTTTTCCACCCGCTTTAAAGTCTCGCAGTGACATTATGCATCTTTTCTAAGCTCCTTTCTTCAGTTTTGTGAAATAACTATATTTTATGTGTGTTCAAATTGTGTTTCTTTCCTTCAGAACTATTTAATTCTATACTTGTTACTTATACTTCTAATAACTTTCAGTTTTAATACAATAGTTTTTATATTATTTCTTTATTAAAAAGTTAGCCACCCACTTTCAATCATCGTTATCTCAAAAAATTAAATAATTTTACTAAAATATAAACGTGTATGTTTTAGAATTATCTTTAAAAACAATGATAAACAAAGCTATAAATTTAGCAGTTAGATCGTTTAAATATTGGCTCAATGTTAAAATTATAAATAGTTATACCCCTTTTACTGTAATTATCCAAACATAGTTGTTTATTTGGTTGACAATTATTTACAATTTAAAGTTCGTTACAAGTCATGACAATATCTTCATAAGTTACGTGTGTGGCCATAATTAATATTATTATATTACCGACTGACATTTAACTTACTTTCGCCCCCTGACAGTAAAATAGCCCTTGACATCTCAACCGGTCATATGTGTGTGTCGCGCGAGCGATTGTGAAATGTGATTGTATGGCGTGCCCTGACGGATGGTCCCCCATTGTACCCCGGCACATGTGGCACGTCCCTAATTGCCGGGTAGGGGGGTGGTAAGAAGGGTGGGTAGGACCATGAGTAATGAGCCGAGGTCAGAGGTGACGGGCTAGTGTCACCCACCCCGCCATCTAGTGGGGTGACTTGGGACTAGCCCTCATCCTTCCACCCCCCATCTCCAACCAAATAACCCCATCCAACTTCCATTTCTCTTCTCTCACAAAAACGGATCTCATTGGACCAGTCCACACCTTTTCATAATCGAGATTTTTCCTAACATGTGGGTCATTGCACGAGCTATAGTAGGATTGTCGTATGAAGAAACTTATTCCATATTTAGGGTTTTACTACCCGTTCGGACTACCTGCAAATCTACAATATGGGGTATAGATGAGGAATGTAGAATATAGAGGAACATAACACCCTTTTGTGTGGAGGGAGAGTGGAAAATCAGTTGATAAAAAGCTCAGTACATCCAACAAGGATTCTAATAGTGACTTATCTATCACAGGGAATCCAGTCTATTTTGAGTGTGCCATACTAAACCACGTGACCACTAATGTGCGTTGATTTTTCACAAATACTTGATATCTACTTTTGCTTGTTTATGGGAAATAAAACATCATACATCGATCGCAATGGTGGTCACACGGTCTAACGTGTCTCGTTGTCGATGACGAGGAGATTAGGGTTAGGGGGTTAGAATCCCTGAATGGTGTACCAAGGGTGGTCTTACTTGATGGTTTTCCACTCTCTCTCCCTTCAAATTCTGGTATATTTACTCTAAAATGCTACCTCCTCATTCTTCTTATTATTATTATTAGCACCGCGTATTACTACCCGTTCGGGTTATACGCACTTACGCTAATGTGTAATGGTAGGGTGATCGTGAGACGAAATGGAGGACCTACAGTTTAACGTGGAATCCGAACCACGGTGGAGGCCTGGAATTCCACACATTCACAAGTTGTGATTAGTACACGTCTTGTCATAGGTGAAGGTAGGCTTTTGAAATCAGATAGATCCGTGCTAGGACCTAGGAATGAACCCAGAAGCAGCAGCACAGAAGTCTGACACCTTACCCCTAGACCACCAGGTCACCTTCATCCTTGTTTAACTAGCGTAACTAATATATGCATATAAACCGAACAGTACTAAGACAAGGTGAAATAATACATATATGATCAAGAAGAACCCACCTATCACTAAGCATTCAGAGTACAAAAAACATTTTTTATTATCTGTAAAGGCAATGTCCTAAACTGGCAAATAAAGACAAAAAGTAGGAACCATTTGAAGAAAATATGTTTTTTCAAATACGAAACATGGATTAAACGTTATTCTACGTAAATCATATTTTCTAATATACATATATTCGTTTTGCTATGTTTGTTGTATTGGCCTGTGCAGAAATAGCAAATCCATTTTAGTGGTTGCATAGTCTAAGGTGTCCGTCTCGCAATAGAATGGATAACCTTTGTGAATGTGGTATAAGTTCAAATCTTAGCCAGGCGTATTGTAGTGATTTTCTACTAGTAATTTATCACTATCGTCTTTATACACCCTTTATATACAAATGTGAGTGCATTTTCTCTAAATGACCCTTTTTTAATACCACATACTAAGTCTTAATATTTGTTCTAGCTATACGCATATTTACCAATTACCCTAATGTTTCAAGGATAAGAAAGGTTAAATTTAGACAAAGTTTACCCGAATTTGCGTGGATGGAGGTTAGAAAAAACTTTATGAAACACAGCATTAGTACACCTGATCGAGATTCGAGTCCAGATCTCCCAATCACTGGCACTGGGCCCGATCGACTTACAAACCTATCAAAGGTTCCACGACCGTCCATTGTTTCTCTACTATAGTTTTGATTATTTATTTTCAACTTTATCTCTTTTATTTATTCCTTAAATTAATTATTTCCTTTGTACTTATTTACCCTCTATCAATAAAGAAAATATAGAATAAATAAAATGTGTCTTAGGTACTATACATTTTATAAAGTTTCATAATAAACATATATCTATTACTAAACATAAGAAAGACGGATACTTGTGAATACCTACTAATTAATCGCCAAAGGCAGAACGCTTCATGTTCAACATCAATTTGTATTGTTATGATCTTTATTTCTAATGTAGCAGCTTTTCTCGAAAATGGTACAGCAGAAATCATGTTTAAGTTTTGTTATCTTTACCTTACAATTACATATACAGTACATTCAACTGTTCTATAAAGATGATGCCAAATATATGACCACGGATCCTCAAGTTCTGGGTAGTATATCTTATCGATTTATTTTAGATTATATTTTATTTGTGGAATAAAATATTTGAATCACTGGAGGACTTCTCATTTATTTAACAGACGAAAATTAACGTGAATATGTTAATCTGTTTGACCCAATGAAAAAATTATATATAAATACCTATAAATTCATGAGAATCATCTATAGTTATGCTGGTTAATTTTAGAATATGCAAATTTTCCTCAAGTATGAAATTCTTGAACTTTGCATAAATATTTGATTCTGTAGTTCGTTCCAGATATTAGTATAATTTTGAAAAATTACTCTTTATTTGAAAAAATCGTCGAAGGTAATTTTCAACCAAATTAGTGGTTTAGCCGTGCCAACAAAAAGTGCTTGATTCATCCAGATATAAAATTTCCGAAAATAAAAGTATTCTATATTTACCTAAAGTTATTTGATTAAGTCGGTGTCTATGAGCTCGAATAGACGTATCACAGTGCACTCTGATAATTGGACAGAATCAATAGCAGTTAATATTTTTACTTTATTTTGTATTCAGCAAACAATTATACAGCATCTTCAGTAAAGCCTCCCTTCACAAACCCACCTTCAGTGAAAGGTTCTTTATTCTTAGTCAGGTCCATGTGAAACTTTGAACGAAGTAACAGTAGCAGGAAATTACTTCATTAAAAACCAAAGACTACCTAGGAAAAGAGGCGGGTTTACTGATCTACATTATTTTAAACAAAGCCAAGCTTCGTAAAACAGTCATTGTCAGAGTCTAAACCTTCACTTGCATAGATATGATTTTCATATATATCTCTCTACATTTATTTGCTAAACACCTCATCTCCAAGTCGGAAACAAACTAGCGTTTTATTACCGATCTAGGTCATTTTGGTCAATCAAAAATTAGGTGGAATAATGTGATATTTATTCAAGTTTAGAAGACCCAGATATCTATTTTTAATTACAAAGTAGTTTTCTTAAGCTATCGCCAGAAAATTGCCATGCGATTTACTGGTTGCCATTTCCTGCTATTGGCCATTCGACCACCGTAATGGGTCGACTTTCCTTATTAAATACTCTTAAATTTAGTTGTATATAATAATGGCATTAAAATAAATAATACAAAATAATATCGATTTAATTGAAGCTGATAAACTAATATGGTTAGTGTTTTATATACGTAACTAAACTAACCCGCACATGAATAAAAAAATTACTTATTATGGGTATGCTTAGGTGTGATCTAGGTGTGTATGTGTGTTTGTTTTTTTAAAAAAATGACCTCTAAACACATCCGCTAAACCATTCATAACTAACATTTTTTTTACTATGCTCTCTAAATATTATACATAGTGATACTGTGTAAATTAATTTTAAATGTTGACAATACGAACTACACGAATGAATGGTTGGGTGAATACATGAGATTTTAAATGCAATGCAGTTTGTGAGTGTGTGTGTGTGTTTTATTTTAAATTATTTATAATCGTTATAGGATCAAATCAAATCATTTACTTTATTTAACTACGGCTCTCACAAACATCGAAGCTACATTAATCTCTAAATACAATGTTGAGGACAAAACAAAATATGTTTGTGACGTAATCAATACGTTACGCTCAGCTGCAAAAATATGAAGTCTCTAACGAAATGCATTATATGCAACATTAGTTAATAATGATCTACACATCCTGATAGTGTTTCACTGTTTTAGAACAGACAAGTAAGGTAGTTACGCCGATTACGGGATTACTGCAAAGTAGAACCCAGGAAGTACGCGCTGGTACTATTCATACCGGCCTGGACAAGCTCTAATCAGTGGTCTCAAACTCAATTTAGTCAAAGGAGCAGATTCACAAACTAGGAGCGTGTTGAGGGCTATAGCATATATCATCATATTTGATTAAATATATATTGTACTTGTTTTTATACATCGCTTTTTACTACTAGTCTGCACTATGCACATATATAATAACACCAGAGGGTAAGGGATGAAGAAAATATCATTTAGAGGAAATGTAACCATATTTGAGTGAAGGACATTTTGATAACCACATAGTAAGAACTACCCTCTGCACATCTGGCTGGAATTCGAACCCTGACATCCTCGACACCAGCAAACTAGACCAGAAGAGCCTGACGTTGATCCACGCACACACAGATGTAGGTTAATACTATTTTATAGTTTGTATTTAAAATTATAAATATATATTCAAAATATTTAAATGATTATATTTTCCCAGATATTTATGTGGGTTAGCGAAATACTCAGGGCAGTATAAAAAATTATGTAAATAAAATTTCCTACAATCAAGTAGGCCTATTTAGAGTGTAAGAAACATAGTAAATATTGAACTAGTTATAAGTGTAAGTTTATGCTGCAGCCTCGCTGCTGGCACATGGATGCTAGCCAGGCACCTCGCTGCTGGTACATGGATGCTAGCCAGGCACCTCGCTGCTGGTACATGGATGCTCGCCAGGCACCTCGCTGCTGGTACATGGATGCTCGCCAGGCACCTCGCTGCTGGTACATGGATGCTCGCCAGGCACCTCGCTGCTGGTACATGGATTCTCGCCAGGCACCTCTCTGCTGGTACATGGATGCTCGCCAGGCACCTCGCTGCTCGCATGAAAGGTTGGTCGTGTTTCATGTCATTGGAACGTGTTTCGTGTTAAGGAACGAAGCTGTCTCAGTCATCTGATGACAGTGATCGTGATTCGTTTTCGATAACAATGTGGTTTGCGATAGGAAAAAGAGGGGAAGGTATGGAGTTCACCCTTTGAATCAAGAAAGCCTTCGCCAAAATTACTTTCACCAGTTCTATAAACAGATCAAGAACCATCCAGCGAGACTTTTCAGGCCCTTAAGGATGTCACGAACAACCTTTGTGTATATTTTAAATCTTATTGAGCCAGAAATTGTGAGCCAGTTAAACACTCAACTAAACAATGTCAACCAAATCTCTGCGATAGTTAAAATGGAATCTCCTCCTAAAAACACTCAAGGAAAAACCCAGAAAATAAAGAAAATAACTTGCTATATTATTATTAGCAGCACGTCTTACTACCTGTTCGGGCTATACGCACTTATGCTAATGTGTAATGGTAGGGTGATTGTGAAATGAAATGGAGGACCTACAGTTTAACGTGGAATCCGAACCATGGTGGAGGCCTGGCATTCCTCACATTCACAAGTTGTGATTAATACACGTCTTGTCAGAAGTGAAGGAACGGTTTGGCAATCAGATAAATCTGTGCCCGGACCTAGGATTGAGCCCCGGACCCCAGAACAGAAGTCTGACACCTTAACCCTAGACCGCCAGGTCACCGATAACCTGCTATAACTAGCTTGTGAACAAAACCCAGTTACTAGTGAACATATAACATAAAATTGAGTATTGAGGGAAGGGAAAAGGTCTGGGAGAGTGAACTTGAAGGAACCAATCACAGCTCAAGTTTCGAGATGCCCGGCGATGGTCGGGCCCGGAAAACAAACTGATTTGTAATCATCGCTATAGCGTGGATAGCAGCGGGAAGTGAAGCTAGCACAGCGCTGGTGCAGGATAAATGCACCAATAAATATTACTATTATTGATTCATCCTAAGCGGAGACCTGATGTAAACAATGTCACGTGGAAGTCTATTCTCTGATTTGCTACTGAACGGACTTTCAATAGTATCCTTTCGCTAAATAGTCCCTCCTTTGTCATGTATTAAACTTCTTTAAAAAAAAAATTAGAAAATTATCATAGATAAAATCATCCCTTTATTTGATTTAGAAATGATACCTTAAGCTTTGCAAGCGCTTTTTGAATGCCAAAAAACTCCTGACTCAGCGTTGAAGGACCCCATGGTACAGTCCTTATCACATGTTAACGTCAAGTAAGCAACGGTCAGTCGACAGTTCATCACGACAGTGTTAAGTGAAGGTTGTGAGTGTTGAGTGCTTCCCGTGTATTTATGGGGTTTGCCGAGTCTGGCCCGAGTTTTGTTAAACATAAGACAGGGAATTAAACGTATTATAAAAACACAATAATTTGTAGTTACCTACTTTGTTATGAAAATGACTATACATGGTCACGCCTGTTTAAAATATTGCACTGGTGTTCCACAAATCATGTATGTCTTTCGTGTAGTGATATAGGAATGTTTATTTACTTCCGGTTTCAGGTTAGGATGAACCAATAATAGGTTTGTTACATCATAGTCATACATCCATGTTCATAGCTCGGTGATGTGCCAGCAGCAAGGTTGCAGCATAAACGTACACCAAATGTTTTTTGCTACCCAAAATTGAGTACATACGAAAAATAAACTATTATTTTTTGTGTGTGGAAATATTTGCAGGATGGCTAGCTAGTAACATAAAAATATAAAAAATAAGTGGTTCGGTCAAATATGTCTCATAGGTCAGATGCGAACCACGGGCCGTTAGTTTATGAAGCCTGTTCTATTTGAAGTCATTATTATATGGCCATTAAATTATAGATTATAGATTATTTTAGAGGATTTTGTCAAACTTATAATGTAATTTGACGCTTAACATATGTACAGTTTAAAAATATTAAAACTCTTAAATCATATGTGAATGGAAAATATAATATAATGCAAAATAAAAGATATATGTTATTATTAAAGGCCATTAAATGGTAGAGAATTGTGTGAAAATGTTTTACTAAAAACATATAAACATAGATGCTAACCCTTATCACTACCTTCCAATCCACTCAAACAGTTAAGTGGTGCCATAATCTGTCCCAAGAGTCAAAGGATAGGGACTCAAATCCCTTTCTTGGTGTAATTTTTCCAAATGAATATGAAACCTTAAACATAATGTCTTATGAAAAGACGTATTGATTCAACTATATTATTGTAATTATTGTCAGTTTTTTTAGAATAGTGCCATTTAACTTACTTTATATCAATGAAAGGTCAACGTTGTCTATGCTTCCTGATTTATTTACGTGCATCTGAAATATTTTTTTTATTATTATTATTTAGCACCGCGTCTTACTACCCGTTCGGGTTATACGCCTAAGTACTAATTACACTAATGGATTAGGAATTGGGAAGGTTGAATTTATATGAAGTGAACCCGCATTTGCGTGGAGGGAGAGTGGAAAACCATTTAGGAAAAACCACCCCCAGTTCACCCGACCGAGATTCGAACCTCGATCTCCCCGTCCTCGGTGGTCTGGCTCAACACGACTGGCGCGTTAGCCAACTACGCCACTGAGGCGGGTTCTGAAATATTATTAATTGTTCTATTAAAATTATGACAACAAATTAAAACCTTGATTTTATTATCGTGCTCCACCAATTCTTACTCCGGGATAACCTAATATTTACACCAATAGGGTAGGAAAAGGAAGATAAAACTTAAAAAAAAAATTAAAAAAATGAAGGCTCATTCATGTCAGGAGAAAGGGAAACCACTTATGAAATACCACTCTTAGTACACCCGGCTACGATTCAAGACTCACCACTTTGTCACCGACAAACCAGACTATACGAGATTGTTACCTTTGCCCTCGTGCCTACAGGTGATAACTGATGTTAAAGTAGACTCTTTAAGATTTCCGTGTTTGTTTCTATGCTATAACTAAACCTAAATATTCTTTTCTCCACTCAGCATATCATTACTTCCAACCAGTGCAATTATTTTGTATAGCTCTATATAAAATATAGCTAGAAAGACATATGAACACTGGAATCCATCCTGGGACCTATTTATTAACGTACAAATACTTAAACTGAACTATCCAGGATTCGTCCCGTGCTAAGAATCATTCCTCGCTCATAGATTAAGGTAAGCAAGCCGAAGTTAAACACTATATTGGTGAGAAACGTATACTTAACCACGTCATTTAAATATAAGTTGATGTTTATAAAGCTCCCCTTCCTACCAACCTTTAAACACATTGTATCTCTATTGTAACCGGTCACAAAGCTATCAAAACACCCCAAATAAAAACTTTTTTTAAAAATAAACCATCAATGGAGGTTTAGGGGTGATGTTAAAGAGTCAAACATTGTCCTTTCATCAGAGCTGTATTTATTCGAGGACTTTTATTTTATTCTTTGTGACTTTTTGAAAGGTCATTTGGATGAAAAATAAAGGAAAGTGTAGGAAGGGGTGGAGGGGTATAGTGTGTATGTGTATGTGTGTGTGTTGGAACAGAAGACTGAACCCGGGCAATAAAGGGCGTAGCACAGTGACAGGCAGCAATATCCTGTCCCCACAGGGCACCGGGACAGGTCTCTGGAGGGGGTTTGAGGGTGGTAGAGAGAACTGCTTAAACCAACAAGTAGGAGGAAGAGGAATATCATAGTTTCCCTTACACACTCACCTGATGTTAGAGAGAAACGGGGATATCGCTACTAGATAGCATACTTCAAACAGTCTATTGTTTTAGACTCTTATTTTGTCACTTTGTTTGCTTCCATATATTTGTCAGGAAATGATTTTTCTTTGAAATTATTTTGTCTGAAGAATAATTGTTTAACCATTTGATTTATATAAAATACACATAAAGCCTCGAATCTAGAATAACACTGATACATTTCATGATGGAAAAACTCTAACATTTATTTAATTACTAACAAATTTAATCATGTCAATAAAACATCTTTAGATGTCCACAATTTATATATAAAAGTTAGAGTTAAATTCGGTTAATTTTATGGATGTACAATTTACATGATTATCTAGAAACTAGTATAGTACATATGGGATTAAAAACAAATTTGAAAGAATCTTAAAATTAGACCTATTGTACAGTACATGTATCGCATTCTCAATCAGATAAAATTTCGCATATATAAGTGATAGCACCATTTTGTAAAATATTTATTCAATCTAAATTAAAAATTTTGTTAATTATAAATGGTGGTTAACAATTTTCCTTTGTTTTATTAAAATGTCTCAAATCAAGCTTTAAAATTGTTTCATGTTGAACTTAAATTAAATATCTCATCATATTTATATATAAGAACAACACAAGTTTAATTCTGTGCTAAAAATATTTTTAAGATATAAATATAATTCGTCCACCAATATTACCTTTCTACAATTTGATGTGTATTTTAGTAATTTGACCTTTGTTAATAATAATATTACCATTACAATTTCATGGTATACGGACCTTTCAGAGATGTTCCATACTTAGTTTTTTGCTCAGAAAATAAGTTAAAATTATAGTGTCAATAAGTTGGATTCAATCTGAATCTGGGAATATTTAATCAACTTTACGGCAAGGCGTACACAAGTTTTGGCTGTAATTTGTTTATGCCAAACAACGGTTACTGGGTGCATGTTTAACGCTGATTAATAAGTATGGCTAAAATGTTTTATTTTGATTCGTTTTAGCAACTCTGGGGCTAAAATGTTAGCCCAATAACCTTTACTATCTATAAAATATACCCTTTTTT
The DNA here is from genome assembly GCA_033556935.1 of Timema podura. Lineage (NCBI taxonomy): Eukaryota > Metazoa > Arthropoda > Insecta > Phasmatodea > Timematidae > Timema > Timema podura. The sequence continues at coordinate 47,163,692 of JAVRXN010000011.1, read as the reverse complement.
TCCAGAAGGAACTCAAATATTTCGAGAGAACTAGATTTAGCAGAGAAGAATGAAATTTAATTTTTAATCAATTGAAATCATGGAATTGGTATTTTAATAAAGCAGAAATATTTGAGCTCAAATGAAGTCATGGAATTGGGTTTTTATTTAAGCAGGAATATTTGAACTTGATGGGAGTATATATTGAGTAACTAGCAAATCTTTGTTACAGATTTGGGAACGGTATTCAACCTGTATTTCTGTACATATTTATTTAATGCATTCACTAAAGTGTCCCAAATTCACCAATGTTAAAAAAATTTCATTGTTTTTTTAAAATAAATTTCTTGTTTTTAGATTTTCTCACAGAAAAAAAATCCCTGCGTTTTCCCGGTTCTCCAGTCGTGGGGCGACCCTTAAGAGTTTAAACACATAAGACTGTATCCACCCCAGCGTTTAAGACACTGCGAACAACATGTCAAAATGAGACAAGTACATTTACATATAATAATCTAGATGAGCGTGAAAAACGTTTGACAGGTACCCACGTCGGGTGTGTCTGACGCCACACACGTCAGGCGTGGCACACACCTGCAACCCTCCATTTTGTTTACGTGGCGGGCAAGCTACATGAGCATATACATTGACAATGGTCCATACAGTTTGGATAGAAGCCAGATAATATTTGACAATGAAACATTTACCATTATTAAATTGACCAATTTACACACGATAATAATTTCTAAATGACCATTTTTGTGGCTTTTTGGGCATGTACGTGTAAACACCTCAAACATGGCTTGACACACATTAAGAGTTTTAATTTTTTTTTTCAGAGTTTTCCAGATAAAAATATTGATACCACCCATATTTTGTATACAAATATATAAATAAAATATCCTGCCATTTCTCCTGTTTTCCGTACAATTCTTGACACAATCAAAAGCAATCAACTCGAGATGAATTTTATCATTTGAAATGGGCTATACTATGTCGTATTTGGAAAACTATTGAAAACATATATGAAATTACAGTGACTTTTTGAAATTTCCCTCATAGTCCATATTTTCCCTATTTTTAAGGTGTGAATTAAGTATTAACCTGGTTAAACGAAAGCGTGTAATACACAAAGTTAAAAAAAACGCTAAAGTGTATTTAGTATTTTTATATTGATAATGAATACAGCAAAGTAAACAATCCAAGTGGTCATTATTTCATTCTGATGGATAAATAGTTCAAGATAATGATATCCAGGGACATAATAATATAACCTAAGACATATCAAATAGGACATAAAGCTTACAAAACTAGTTGACATGGTCCGACAATTAGGTCAAAAGCTAATGCATAAGTATACGCACCTTTATAGTAGAATTTTAGTACGGTGAGCACTTTTAGAAAACGAAAGCATATTTATTTACGGTCAACATATCATATCATATATAAAAAAGTGACGGTTGAAAATCACATGAGTGTATGTATAGATACATGAAAACTGTTATAATAATTTTAATAATACTGTTAAAAAAAAGGTTTCTTCCTATATACATCATTTTACATTTGTCATTTTCCTATAAATAACATTGAGGCGTTTTTGTTGTTCTTTCGCCTTCATCAGTGTAGAGTATGCTAGAAGTAAAACCTATAGGTAGCACATGTTGCTTCTAAATGATCTCACGGGGTTTGTAGACACATCCTCATAACACTAGGCCTTTGCAGTTTGTTATCAAGATAATTGCCTTGTTAATATTCCTTTTGATAGTTTTAAAAATATCTCATTTGTATTTACAATTTTAATACAATTTTCTGAAAAGAGAAATGTAGTGCTATATTTTTTTTTTAATAATTAACTATTTGCTCTCTGTAATATAATATTAAATAATCGAAAAATACTAATTAGCCCCGCTTAAATTTCTTGAAAAAAAAAAGTTGATTAAAATTAGGAAGTTCATTAGGATTAACATTTCTAACCATTAATGATGAACCATCCCAGCTATGTAATTACCGATTTGAGCTCTCAACTATTTGTTCATAGAAAGCAGTGGAATAATGCACTCGGTACATAGCGTACGAAATTAAGTGAAGCTCGCTTTGAAAGAGGAGTAGGAAACAACGGAAGGGTGTAATGTAGGGAATTTCAAAGGTGATAAAATATTAGAGGGGAGGGACTATTCTTCACTTCCGAAATAACTACGGAAGGAGAGAATGATATTCAACGATGATGTATTGAAATTTTAAGTACTTTCAATAAATTATTCACGTCATTTAACATATTAATTAATATTTTAATTAAACTGCGCGTACAGAAGCTCACACAATATTTAATAAAAGTATTAGACTGATGATTTACTTGATTTTTATGTAATTAAATAAAAAACAGAATTGTAAAAATTTATTTCATGGATCTATTTTTAATGAAAATAGCAAGAAAATTAAACAAAAAAGCATTTAATTAATATTACAAGAATTATTAATTTAATCACCAGTGGATTTGAAAATAGGCATAGTTAAATGTGATATAGAATCAAGTGACTATGGCAAAAGTAAAGGGAAATTAAAATATCATTATACTTATGGTATTCTATTTAAGTCTTGATAAAAGATTTATTAAATACAAATATTTCAGTTCTCTTAGTAACATCTAATGAATCGTAGATATAGCTTAGTTTTAATTGGGTTTTTCTTTTATTTTTTCACATTTAATATTCGGGAATTTAGTTTTGACACGTTTTAATCTACTTAAAATTAATTTGATATATTTCAAAGTAATTTTATAAATAGTGTCATTATACAATAATGTGGGCTCTCAATTCTTATTTTCCATTTCAACTAATTTTTTATCAAATTTAATGTTAACACGAAGCTAATCTTTTTAAAGACGCCGCTAAGCAATAGATAAAATGCTTCTCGTTCTTTATTAAATAAACTTTAAGGATTATTTTAAAATCAAAATATGTATTTTTAATTACTTTCCATGATTAAAAATAACATGTAAAGTTTTTAAATGTATTCTAATAGAATTAAGAATAAGCATCTAGAGCCGGGGTGACCAACCCGCGACACTTGCCCCACTGGTGGAACGCGAAGACAGCTTGGGTAGCACTTTTAAGATTGATTCTTCTTGCTTCTTCGACAACCAATCCAAACATTGATGAACACGTAAATACCAAAGAGATCCAAAAGCCTCACTAAGAAATGAAATAGCTTTTTATTATTTTGACTTTTTCTTATTAAAAACTAGTTGTGATTTCTTATTAATAAAATTATAAAACTACCAAAAACTATATCATTAAAACATAATTATATAAACATAAATTATATAAAGAACATGCGAAGAAGGAAATCTGACAACATACCAGCTGACCTTATGTAGGAACTGAGAAACAATGGAAACTATGAAAAAAAAATCTGTTCTACGAAATAGGAGGATGGCTCAAGGACTTTCTAAACGTAGCCATGGTGGCAATAAAGAAGAAGAATCAAGTCAAGAAATGCAGTGACCATAGGATCATCAGCCTGATTTCTCATGTGGGGATGATCGTGGCAAGAATACTCAACATGCTACCGGAACAGAAAATATAAAGTGTTATGGAAGAAGACAGATTATGATTCAGAAAAGTAACCAGGTCATCGGAGTGCTGAGAATAATTTCAAAGAACGTGCTATTAGTCAAGGAAGAGGTCTATAATACTCTACATTAGATTTATTCGAAACTTTACTCGCGTTCAAACTACTTCCAAAAGTCACCTTCACGATCGAATGATTGTTGATGAGATTATCTGGGACTTCAATCACATCATCTTCTAGTCAGTCACAGTTTTTAAGGTCACCATACCCGAGCTTAGTTAGCCAATAACTAACTGTATGTAGGATCCACTGATCAGACGTTGCTGCGAAACTTGAGGATTTTGAATAATGTCCAGAGTGTGCTGTATTTAATGCTCGTTTGAATCACAGCTGCCCTATGAGCGTGAGGTATTACAGTAAGGCATTTCTGAAAGTCTCCACCAAGTAGAATGACTTTTGACCCAAATGGATGGTTATTTCTTATTATGCTCTTCAAGAGACGATCATCTGCATTGAGTGCATAGCTTGGAGCCGTGGTTGATTGATACCAGATGATTAGCTTTGCTTATCTAAGGGAGGCTGTGTCAGCAGAAGTCATTACCATACTCTATGTGGACGTCTTCACCAGTGGGACTGGCAATCTAAACTGAGAGGGGTAAGTGCGACCTCCCTTAAAAAATGTGGGCCGCTATTCTCGTGGATGCCACAGGCAATATTATGTCCTCCCTGCCTCACACCAAGATCAGCACTGTCTTATAGATGTGGGTTTTCCCATTTACCCGAGGTTCATTTGAGAAGAAGTTGTTTGATGATATGTTGGAGGTAAATATAGCGTCTATAACAGTGTCAAAAACAGCCCTCCGCTCGTTGTTCAAGCTCTTCACCAAATCCTTTCCTTTATGTTAAAGGCTGCGTCGTTATTGCCGGCCAAGTTTTGAGGAAGCGTTTTAAGTCCAAAGTTGGCACACTTTCTGTTATATTGAATCATAACGTTTCAAACATCACGAAGAGCCAGATTCTCACAATCCTCGCAACCTATTGAGTAATTGTTTTGCCTTCGAGATAGGTCTTCTAGAAAGTAGTCTAGGAACTTTTCCTACAGCCTCTTAAGATTTAGGATGTATACAAATTAAAGCAACTAGTTGTCTGAGGGCTCAGACTAACTCCTGCACCATCAGGGTGGCTTCCCACATAGAGTGGTCCCACAGGAAACCCAGCTCCAGGGATGGCTCCTTGAAACTTTTCAACGTCATGCTGTTCACTGTCCTGAGACTCTTAAAGCTGGTTGCATCAGGGACATGAAACAAAGAGTAGTCTTAGGAAGTAGCGTTCACCCTTGGAAACCCTCACAGTGTACATACGCCCAATGAACTATTCACGCCCTTTCTTCCTTTCCTGCCACCCACTTTTTCTTTAAAAAAACCCAACCAGTACTACGATGTATCCACGTAAAAATACTGTCTAGCAGTGACGTATCTTCTATTTAATTTGAACGAGACCATAAGTGTGGAGTTATTTAATGACAGTGACTATATGATATCCTGAGTACCTTGCTGCTGTTGAAAAGATACCATTTGATGGCTAGGCAAGTGTACTGCTAAGCACACAACACTATGGTTTTGATGGGATATGCTTTTGCCAAAGAGGTGCTACACATCTTACGGTGCATTGACGTGTCTGCAATCTAAGAATAACCTGACTTCATCACGCATTAGTTTCCTGTCTACACCAGTTTCACTTATCTCGATGTTGACGCAGTCATGTCCTTTGTACACACATTTAAAAAAATACTTCACAATATTTACTGTTGCACAGATTTTCAATATGTGGTAGTAGAACTTGAGAATCAAGTGTAAGTTGTACGGTACCATCAACCGGTTGTAGATTTCCTTCGTGTCCATGCACCGGTATCTGGGGCTGCCATCTAGGTTGCTTAAAGTCTCAGCCCATAACAGTTTGGGAAAGTATTTGGTGCATTAAGGGTCTTCCATACAGGGTAAAATAAAATTAGCAGTGCCACAGGTCAATGCACCATGTGCTTGATTACTATTTCATTTAACCGCAGTGACTGTGTCGGTTCGAGTATTTATAGTGAAGCTATTTTATATATGGAATAACAATCTTGAAGCCTGTCTGTGTCAGCGAGTATGATTAACATGTATGCGTGAGGTAGCCCTTGTTTTTGAAACTCTATAGGATGGATTTTCGCAATGATTTTCCCTAGAACATAATTTTTACAAACGTCTTTAAGAAGCAATTTAATGTTGCTCCAGATTCTCAGTGCTTTCTATCCATTCCGGATTGCAAGTCATCTTTATAAATAGGTCAGGTATTCAAAACTTACAAACGATCAACATAGAGTCCTGGTAGTTTTGATTCATGTTTCTGGGGCTTCCAAAAAATTATGGCATTATGATGAGCTTCCTTACCAACAAACCCTTCTCCGCTGCCTTAGAGTGAAGAAGGTCCATTGGCTATGGGTCACTCTCAGCTAGGAGGTCATTTTGGTTTTTAATTAATTAGTTAATTAAAAATCTAATAAATTTTTTAAAATTCTGGCTTCGTGGCGCACATGTTTGAGCATCGAGGCTACTATTGTTTAAATTTCAGTCCTCTGTGTGCGGTAGATATCACGCAACGCTCATGAGAGATACACAAACTCTTCATTTTATTAATATAGATATTATCAATGAGAAAGTTAAAATAATTTTAAGCTTGGTTTAAGTATTTGCTGGAAACTTTTTTTTACATCTCTTACCCCTAATCGTCACCCAACACACTTTTTTATGGCATTATTTATATAATATATTAGGCTTTTTGTGCTTTTTCTCCCAACCCAGCTCTTTAACCTATTTAGTTTACCGGGAAATTTTCATATCTAGACATAGAGTTGAAGTGAAATGAAAGGGAACGCGAGAAAAAGCTAGTGTTTTTGTAGTTTTTATGGTAGAATATTTTTTTGGACAAAATAAATATAATATTTTTCCAGTATAAACATATAATTTAATTTTATTCATATGGTTATATCACCAATTGTTGAATATATGCCAGGGGTGTCCTGGAATTTAATGACAACTTTTTCTCTTCATTTAAAAAGTTTGTTAGATAATGCCGCCATGCTAATGACAGATATTTAGGAACTGGGTATATCACCATGAGAAGAAAATTAAACTCTATGATTATACTTAGAAACATTTTATTTATTTTGGCAAAAAAACTTTTTTCAATAAAAACTGCAAAAACACTGACTTTTTTTTCATCCATTTCCATTACACCTTAACTATGAACAATAACTGAGAATCAGTCAATTAATGAATCCAAAAATAGCAGGAGAGTTTAGGCATTTGAAAAAATTACAACGTATATTGAGATTAACTCTTTGGGAGGGGCTAAGTTGACGAATTCATTACAAAATTTTCACATGAGTAGTCTTACGAATTGACAACCCAAGAAGCTGTGAACAGTATTTTTAATGGGCTTAGTAAGAATGCTGTCACAGAATAGTAATTATTATAACAAACGGGTAGAAGAGTGTAAAGCATAACTGATGATAATATAATGTACAATATACTCGTACTTAAGCAGTGAGTATGGTTGAAATAAAATCAAAGTATATTAAAGTAAAGAGAAAATAAATGCAATCAGGATGGAGATAAAGTAAAATAGTATATGTATAAATTAACGTGGTTAACTATTGAAGAGTAATATATCATTCGAATTCCAAAATTATTTTATCTAATAAGAAGCTAGATAAACCAAGAGCTTGGATGGAAGCACGCTATGTTAAGTTTCATGTAGACGTTAAAAAGTAAGAAAGGAAATAAACACCGATAAAACTTAATCAAGTGTGCACAAAAAAAGTTTATTAATTGCCTTATAATTTAAAATTAAACCCAAACATGACGTAGGGACAGAAATTGATAGGTAAACTTCCTTAAAAGAGTAGATGATATTGAGGGGAGTTAATACATGCTCGTTTCGGTGGCTGAGTGGTTTAAGGCATCACTCTCACATTAACCCAGAATCCTAGACTATCGATGACAGGGAAATTGGGGTTCGAATCCCGGTTGGGTGTAACGAGTGTGATTTTTATTATGTTTTTTCATGCTCCCTCCACGAAAATACGTTTACATTTCTTTTAAATTAAACCTTCCTCATTCCTAAAACATTGGCGTAATAAATTTAAGATGCGTGTAACAAGAACGTAAAAAGGGACGGGGTGAAAAAAAGGTAGTTGCCTATTGGGGATTGTTTTAAGATAATTGTTGCGGCAAAACGATGCTAGGTTAAATCGAAAGTATACCCAGAATAAGCTGTGAAGGAATATACATAGGTAACTTTATAAAATCTGTAAAGTACCCTAATAGTCATTTTCATGGGAAAATGAAAATAGCCAATTTGTTTATAATTTTAATCAATGTCTAGATACGAATTTTAATCAAAATTTTGAGAAAACATATTTTTCTCTTTTTACCCTTTATTAAACTACGCTTAATTTTAAGGTTAAGCAGACACACAGACAGACGGCATTGCAAAAACCCCTTTTAGGTTTTGGGGGTCATTAGACGTCGACATTCATCAAAATATTGGGGTATATTTTTTTTGACGGTGGTAATACTTTTACCTGAAGTGTTCAAAAAGTTTAAAAAATATACATATATGTTTGTGTATAGCTTGAAAATTAGTGGTTTTATAAAAATGTGTTTCAGATAAATATTTGTATTATAAATAGACCTACATATATGCAAAGTTAAGTAATTCAATATCTAAAATATTTTCGGAGATATTAAAAACATTAGAATTTACGCATCAGACCGGAACCCTTAAAGTCATTTTGTCGAAAAATTTAGAGTAGTAATTTTGTTTGTAATACTGATTAATGCTTAGAAATGAAATTTAATCAAAATCGTTACATATGATTTTGAGAAAATCGATTTTTTATCTTTTTGCCCTTCAGTAAACTACCCTTAATTTTAGGGTTGGATATTCAATTCTAAAAACCTCTTGGGTCAACCATAAGATAACCCTAGAAACAAGGGGCTACTTTACAAGATCAAGAAGATGTATTTGTTGTTATAAATATATTAATTATGATAGTTTTTAATTAAAAATTATAGAAAATTTGAAACTTTTCTAATTGGCCTTGAAAGGTGAATTATATTATTATTAGAAACCGCGTCTTACTACCGTTGGGTTATACGCATTGAAAGGTGAATTCAAAATGGGTATCTGTGAATGATTTTTCATGATAAATAAGAGCCCGATTTTATTCTTACGAATTTAAAATAAATGTAGGGTAGTTAAATACTAGGTATTTGATAACACATATAACACAGATTGAGGACGTTAATTTATATATTACAGCAAAAAACATGACATTTGATAGGGTTAATGAATTCAAATAATTAGGAACAGTTCTAACCAGCGATTGCAATATTATATTGGAAATTAGTAAAACAATTCAGTCGGGAAATGATTGTTATTACTCGGTCAGTAAGTTGTTGGCGTCTCGCCTGCTGTCAAGAAATGTAAAACTAAGAATATACAAAGCCGTAACTTACCGGTTGTTCTCAAAGGGTGCGAAATGTTACCTCTTACCTTAAATGGCGAAAAATAATTTAGAGTATTTGGAAACAGAATGCTTGGAAATATATTTGGTCAGAAAATGGATGAAGATATTGGGGAGTTTAGGAGGCTACATAATGATGAGCATCATACCCTGTAGTCATCACCAGGGAAATTGATAGGGCAGTAAAATCTCGCAGATTAAGGTGGGCAGGTCATGCAGCGTGAATTGGAGTCTCTAGAACCACGTTCAAGGTATTGAATGGCAAACCCAACGGAAAAGACAACTGGAAAGACCCAGACGAAGATGGGTGGATAGCATTAAAATGGACCTGAAAGAGATAGGGTATAGTCAGATAGATTGGAATAAATTAGCTCAAGAAAGGGATAAGTGTCATACTTTTGTGAGTGCGGTAATGAACTTTGAGTTCCTAATGTCATAGAGTAAGTATATAAAGTAAGTAAGTAGGATAGTTTACAAATGACGTATATTTGAAAATACGCAATTTGTTAAAAAAATTAATAATTTAATTTAAAATTTATATATTAAGAGTGTTTAATGCAATTAACAAGATGATATGTTTGTTCATATGAGGAAAACTTATTTAAGGGCTGTTTAGTAAAAAATATTTTTGAACATTTTCTTCTTAGCTATATACACAATATGAGAAAGCTTGTGCGATTGTGTCGTACCATTTATTTCTTAAGGAGATCCTAGATGCGTAAAAAAAATTATAATTTTTAACAGTCAATGCCAAAGAGAAGCATAAATAATGCGGTAATGTATTAAAAAAAAGCTAATCTTTGGATAATTACTTTTTTTGTCATCGCACTCCTGACAAGTAAATATGAGGCAATAACTTAATTTTAGGGCATTATAAATTTGAACCAATAAGCAATTAAAATATAGTAATGAAACAGTATAATATGTAATTCTACGTTATATGATGTAGAATTAAAAAAATATTAAAATATTGAGGAATGTTTAAAAAAATGTGTTTATGGTATCTCATTGTATTTATCCAGACAATTTCCGCAAAAACATTCCTTTGGTGTTTATTTTTTTAAAACCTTAATAGTTTATCAACAACAAAATGCCTTAAAATATCATCCTATAAACTATCTGATTCTACTTTAAATAAAATCGTCATTGTTTGTGTGGTTTAAGTTAAATGACTCACAATCATATTCAGTATGGCGATTTCATAGCACGTTCTGTTAAAAAAAAAAAATCAAACAACAAAACACGACTTTGAAGTAAGAGATAAAACTACTTCGGTGAGTTTGCCTAAGGCCTTTGTCATTGTTAGTTTGTTGTCAGGACTCTCCATGTTGTTCACCTCGGCTAACAAATGACGAAACGCGTGCGCCGTCCATACAAACATCAACACGTGGACCCCAGGGCACCTTACTGGCCAGAGTGTGTAAGCCGTCAGTGTGTTGGCACTGCCGTGCTACACTGCTGCCCTCCAGCGGCACTGTTCCCAAATACACCTTCAACACATCCTAAACCAAACGTTCGCCTCATTGTTGGCGACTACGGTAAAATCATTTGAAATTCTAGGATGAAAAAAAAAAGATAAAAAGGAAGACCTGGAGGTCTTTCCGTTGCTTGTAAAAATACTAAAGCAATGCAAAGTTTGGCAACGAAATAAAAAAACGAGCTATGCATGATGAATAACGAATGCATGATTTTAATTGATAAAAGATTAATTATACATTTATATAGTATAGTTATATCATTTGACTTTAATCAGAGTAATTATATTGGATTGTATACATTAGATAAAAATGTTGACATCTGAAAGTTTTCAACAATGTTTGTTATTTAAATTTTGCTAACACTCGAAACTAAGAGTAGTTGATTCATTGGTTACAAAACAACACTCAATTGAAATTACCTTTGATGAGTTAATTGGTACGGTTGTAACTATTCAACTGACAAACGGTTTGATGCATAAAACAATACAAGTCCTATAAATGGTAGCCCATGCTATAGAGCGAGCCAAGTAAGTTATTACTAAACACACACACACACAAAAAGAATGCTAAATACATTAATGCATAGCTTATTGTTGACATTTCAAATGTTAATGAACACAAAACGTGGGGGAGGAAGGGATATGTTTAAAGACATTCGTTGAGAAGGGTGTAATGGTGGGGTTAGGAGAGGGGAGATTGAGAGTGCTGCCTTCAGGCGGTCACACCATGCAACACATCACACAACACAGGGGAGGGCACACGTGCAAGGGTGTGTGTCTGTGATTATACCAGTTGGTAGAGTAAAATACACTAGTGTCAGAAGAGTTAGGTGGAGAAGGATAGGAAGTGGGGAAGGAGAGGTAGCTCGGCAACTGCCGATAAAGGGACATCGTTGCGTGGAGAGACTCGTTCCTTGTCTCTTTTACCGCGCATTTCTCTCTCTCTCTCTCACATACATGTATGCACTCTCAGAGTGTTATCGAGAAGCATTGTTATAGCTTTAGGGCAAACAAACACATGTGGGGCTTAACAATGGCAGATTAAAAAAAAATAGTTATCACGCCTTCCGCCACTCAAAGCACTACGCTGCTCTGACGTGAAAAAACAACAGAGAAATGCATTCAAATATTTTTTAACGAAAAGAGAATCAGCAAAAGTAGTGCGCAAAAAAAAAAGTGTACACGTTTGAGAATATAATTTCAATATTCAAAAAGAATTCTCATGCTTAATTAAAAATAAATAATTGTATTTGCAGTTTTTAAACCAAAGACGATAGCTTAACAAAGGGAAGTCAAACAAAAGGAGGAGGGGGGGGGGGGGGGAGCTGCCCCAGCTGTGCAGATACAAAAATTATTTGAAAACGTTCGTTGCGGTGCTAATTCTGGATGTGTCCATTCAAACGGAATAAAAGGACGTTATTCAAATTAAATTCTATTGATTTATATAAACTACTATTGATGACAATAATTTTTTTTTATCAAACAGTTGTAAGTAATGAGTTATTATTAAAGAGGCGCAACGTCCAAGGATACAGATATTTACCAAGATAAGGGCTTCATATTTATTTTACGGCATCGCCAGAAACATTTATCGTTGGTTAAATTGAAGCTTTTCGGTTCACATTGATGAGTTATATCCAATATGTCAAAGAAAAAGCTATGTAAGTTAGTTTGTAAGTGCCATGCTGATATTATTAGTTGGTTCAGAAAGTGCGCGTTAAGCACTTTTACCAATAATAATATATATTTTTGGTAAAGATAGAGTGAGATAGTTCTATAATAGTGAACTAAATTATGGAGAAGGCTATATCTTTAGGGCTTACATGGAAAACCACTGCATTTAAATAATAAAGTTTTAATAAGTTAAATTAAGTAGCTAATATTTGTATTAAAATACATGTAGAAATTAAGGTAAAGCTAAAGTGTGGTGTTTTATAGTTTTATATATATATATAATATATATAAATATATAATATATATAAATGCAGAATCTAGCACGGGACCTTTAGCTTGGTAGACTTACACGTTAACGACTGAGTTATAGTTTTATAAAAATATATAATTATAAAACTAATACACCTTAGCTTTACCTTAATTTTTATTTGTATTTTTTAACATAAATATTCGTTACTTAATTTTAACAAGTATTAAAACCTTTTTATATATGCCTGAAATCACTAATCTAACTCCATTGTTAATTTATCACTTAAACCATAACTAGCTAAGGCAATCTGCTTACTTACATTGAGGTAAAAGGGTGCCTTAAAGTGCAGCGGGAGTAGACCTATAGTAGCAATAATTTAACTAGCAACAGTTTATATTTTCACCAGCAGCGCCTGATAGTGAGTGACGCCCGCTAAAAGAACTATTATTCTGAATAAGAGCTCTTAAATTTACAAAATGCTAATAGACTATAATATTAATCTAGAATTTTACTGAATAGCACACCACAGGTGTATTATTAATACTGTAAGTGGTTCGACGAAATGATTTGTTTAAATGCCCAATTAAATAATTTATCCAACGGCTTCATATAATTGAATATAAGGAAACTGAAAAATGATTAGCAAAATGACACATTATGCCAATCTAAATGGTTTTAATTTTTTTAGCGAACAATCACAATGATATTTAAAATTTCTTTAGAAAACGTAGTTTATAGTCCAAACGATTATTTTATATTTGAGTATTTAAAGTGCACATAAAGAGAACAGGGCTCCAATAACGAACAAATAAAAACTATCCTACCTGCATTGGTGACTAAGTGACTTTAAGCTTTTAAAAATCCGTTGATGAATAGGTCAAGGTTCGAATCTTATATGGGTGCACTAAAAGGGGGCTTAGACGTACCACACGTGATTTTGACTGTGTTTATTTCCATCAAATTTACAAACATATTATGAGTATGAAATTACTCTAATATGCCTTCCTACCTACTATCTATTATATTAAGTTGTTAATAAACTCTAAACTAAACTCCCAATTTAAATAATTAATTAAATCGAGTAGGCTACTGCAACACCCTAACGACAATATGTAATATGTTAGTAAAGTAAACGTAAGTACACAAATATTTTATATTATTAGGTCCCGATAAGGATCAAACAACGTACCCACTAGGTTAAAGAGAGAAGTCAATAGAATTCTAACAAGTTCTTATAAAAAAGAGAGACGTTTATGTCAGACACTTGAAATAAAAGCCCCGTTATTCAAAATAAATAATTGCTCGGTAATCGACCAGTGAATGTTTCCTTTTAACCAGCAAAGATACTAATGCCCCGTTACATCGTTTGCATCGAAACTTGTGGGATAGTAAGAGGAGGGGGAGAGGGGGAAGGGGATTTTAAAAAAAAGAATGAAAAAAAAAAAAAGAGTAAAACGAACGAATCTTCGCGTGAAAACATTGCAGTTCAACATCAACGTTCGCTTATGTTCCTAGCGTTTGATCTTTGGTGGACGAACTTTTTTTTTTAATGTTGTTTCTGCTTTCTGTCTTTATTAGTCTATTTCTCTGTATTCTACTTTATCTTGCTCTCTTTTTAGTTCTATTTAGTGAATATTTCTTTAGTTGACGAGAGGAAGAAAGATGTAAATCTAGAGGTGTTTTATTGTGTAACCCACATCGTCGGGAATGAGATCTAAACGTCATTCTCTTTTCGTCTGGTTTATAGCGGCGAAAAGGTAGGAGTTTGAATCCCAGACAGGTGCAGACAGGTGGATTTTCCTGAATAAGAAAGTCAAACTCAAGTACACTTACTATACATTTTCGTTAGTGTAGGTATGGTAACAGCCCTAACTAATTATGTTTTAAGTCATACATTAAATGAGGTATAAATCAGCTGGTAGCGCGTCTCTTTACTGATTCCAAGCATACCTGAATAATTTTTCTCTCATTTATTTGAGATATTTAACTGCACCTTCTGAACCGACTAATTATATCAACATCCAGCTTATAAACCAACTTAAATCTAGAAACGACACAACATCCATCTCCCGGCCATTAATGCATCACCTTGAAAGGGGAAACCCACATTTAACCAATGATAAATTTTTCAGCCATGCTGGGAATCGAACCAGGGACCTTTAGCTCAGTACTCATACACGTTAATGCTGAGCTAAGGTGTCAGAAAATATATCTGAAGAATAAGAATTAATAGCCAGAGCTATTATTTATGCTTATTAGTGGGAATTACTTCATCTAGATATCATATTCTGAAAATTGAAAAATGACACCTGGACACGGGAATCGAACCCGGGACCTCTGGCTTAGTACGCCAATGCTCTAACCACTGAGCTATCCAGGATTCGTCCCGTGCCCAGGGTCATTCTTCACTCATATTTTAAGGCAGAATGACCCTGGGCACGGGACGAATCCTTGATAGCTCAGTGGTTAGAGCATTGGCGTACTAAGCCAGAGGTCCCGGGTTCGATTCCCGTGTCCAGGTGTCATTTTTCAATTTTCAGAATATGATATCTGAAGAATGTATAGTGTTTAAAATAAGCTTCCCCTTTCACGGGAATGAATAAGTGGCTGTAAAAATAAATGTTTTGTCTTTTCTATATAATGAAGTAAACCAATTTTCTTGGATCTTGGTCGTTTAGAATTTATACTTTATTCATAGTATTGACAACATAAATCTATAACCGACTCTCCAATGGCTGTGGCATCAATAGTAGCTCTTAGTAGCTGATTTAAGTCCACGTCCATCACTGACTCTGCCTTTTAGATATTAGTGAAGAATGATTTTGGGCACCAGACGATCCCTGTATAGCTTAGTGTTAGAGCATTGGGTTATATACCCCTGTCCAAGTGTCATTTTTCAATTTATTATAATTTTATATATAAGTTAAACGAGTTTGTAAACCATGTTATGATATATTAAATTGTTTAGGAGAGTGCAGGATAAGTAGGACGTAAAAATACAAAGGTTATTATAGATGAGTAAAGTAGGAAGAAGCTAGCTCACAAGGACTGTAAGGAAATGTATTTAAGTAAGATTCTAAGTTTACAACACGAAGTAAACCTTTTCAGGCAAATTTGTCGGAATTAATTAGGCCCGCTAATTATGCATCCATGCCGTGTTGGTAGGTATGCTATTTCTTTTTTATCATTGCGTCAGATAGTTACTTTAACGAGGTAGGGAGGATAAGGAAGGAAGCCTTTTAGAGGGAATCCACCCACATTTGCGTGGAGGAGAGTGGGAAATCATTTATGAAAAGCCACACTCGGTATACTGTATACCCGGCCGGTTTTTGAAGTCCGAACTCCCCGTCATAAGCAGTACTGTTTAACATGAGTGTGATGGATTATACCAGGGGTCTTCAACCGCGGCCCGTGGTTACATTTTCTGCTGTCCACTGGCTCATGAAAAATTTAAAAATATTGCAAGAGAAATAAAATATATAAATTATATTATATATAAAACACAAACTCATAAAATGAATACGTATTTTACATTATTTTATAACCGATTATTGCTTTTTGCACGAAGAATTGTATTGCGTTTTAGTACAAATGTACTTTGAACCGATAAATTACAACTATAGTAGAAAAGATAAATCGTGCTACCTCCTGCTAAGTAAAATCCAAAAATAGGGGAAAAAAAACCCAGATAACATTTATTCACGATAAATTCTAATTCCTAGTGCGAGTATAAGTGTATGAGAATGAGCTAATAGGAATATTTAACTATGTATTCACCCGAATACTGTCAGTATAGTATTGCAGCCCACGAGCCAACAAAATACAGAAACTTTGACTCTTGGACATAAAAAGGTCGAAGATGCCTGGATTAGACCATTCGGCCATTGAAGTGGGCGTACGCTCTGTTGATCATGTGAGAACACCGTGTTGGTATAGCTAGCCTTTGCTTTGTTGACCATGTGAGCTGTTTTTAAATCCACCAATTTTGTAAAACACAAATTGTAAATTGTAAATCACCAATTGTAAACATTTAAACGTGTATTATGATAAAAAGATCGTAGAAATTAACTCAACCATATTATATATAAATGTTTGGTATTTAAAACTTTAATTGTTTTTGGTATATGTATTCAAATTGTTTAGGTAAATTAATGAAAAAATACATGGAATGATTCTACCCGCAATGGTGGCCAAGCATAAGTATATAAATAAACAGTACTAATATCCCCCTAGGAATTTAAAAAAAATATAAAATGGCACGGTGCACCGCACAGACTTTATCTCAATTTTTTTCTTAAAATATAGATATTTACAAAAAAAAACTCATTAAATTTGTGAAACTAAATAATACAAACTGTTGCACTAAAAGAATAAATGTAACAATTGTATACAATGTTACAGAAACCTTGATAAAAGAGGAGTATCTCTGTCCACCACAGAACATAACAATCACTTACATATTTAAAAGTATGCCATACAAATGTAGGCCTATGTGTTTGCTTATATCTCAGAAACTATTGGTTTTATAAAAATATAGTTCAGATTAAAATATTTTTATGTTATATAGTACAACAACTTAATTATTAAGTTTTATCGTATCTCAAATTGTTGCCAATATATGCTCAAAATTGGAAATTTTTACTTATTTAAAGAGCTCTTAAAGTGATTTTAATGAGATAACTAGAATTGATATTGTTTTTAGTGTTAAACAAGGCTTAGATACAAAATTTATAAAAACTGTTCAAGTGGACGTTGAGAAAATCGATTTTATCTCTTTTTGCCCTTTAGTAAACCCTTAATATTAGGGATGGATATTTAATACTAAAAATCTCTCGAAGGGTCCTTATGGAAACCCTAAATACCAAGTTTTAGCCCGATCGATAAAAGGATTTCAGCTCTAGTTCAAGATACAGAACAGCATCACGAAAACAAATTTTCGTTTTCAGGGGGTCATGAAACGCGGACATTTATCAAAATCTCGAGTTTGAATTTTATGACAATCACAATAATTCTTTCTCTAAAAGGTCCAGAGAGAGTAAAAAGAGCATCATCACATTCCACCAAAGAGCATATATCCAATATAGTAAAATGTTACAAAACCATTAAGATTAACATCCGTGTCCACCAAAGTGTAAAACAATTTTCATTTTAAAATACGTGAATAAATATACAAATATTTGTTTATAGCTAAAAAAAATATTGATTTTATAGTACAGAGTACCACGTCTTTACAATGATAAATTATTTCGTATCTCAAATAGTTAAGGAGATAAATTATCAAATTTTGGAAATGTTTTCATAAGTATAGTAAGTACCCTCAAAGTCATTTTAATGGAAAAATGAAATTTGCCATCTTGTTTGTAATCTCAAACACTCTATAGATACAAAATTCAATCAAAATCGTTAGAGCGGTTTTTGAGAAAATAGAGTTTTTTTTTCCTCTAGTAAACTGCCCTTAATTTTAGGGCTACATATCCGATTTCAAAATTCCTAAAGAGGACCTTAAAAAAACCCCAGATATCAAGTTCTAGTACGATCGGTAAAATAGTTTCAGCTCTAGTCGGGGATACAGACAGACAGACAGACAGATGGAAACTGTTTTTTTTTTTCAGTTTCAGGGGGTCATAAACTTCGAAATTTATCAAAACATTGCTTTCGATTTTTTTTGACGATCACAATACTGCTCTTTTCGAGGTGTCGAGAGAAAGTAAATAAATGATGTATGAAAATCAAATAGTTGAAGTTATTATTCCCAAAGTTAAGAAAAGTGTGATTGTTTAAAATAACATTAATAATCCATTGTTAAAAGGTGATTTAGTATTATTAAAAGGGTTCTTACTATAATAGTTATTGCACTTAGCTGCTAATGCCTGTGAGATCAGGGTTCAAATACCAACAGGCCACTTTAACACATAATATTCATAAATCAGTTGTCTACTCCTTTCCATGACAGTGGGATTGTAACTCTTTCTTATTAAACTTCTCTAAGCAGCCCTTAGCTTAATCTGTTTTATTATTTCAGTTATTTAAGGTATACTTTCTGAACCGAATGATTATATCAGCTCACGACTTACAAACTAACTTAATTATAGAACATCAACAGATCGCTCCCGGCCGTTAATTCATCACTGTGAAAGGGGAAACCCAGTTAACACCAATGAAACACTTTTCTGTCTTGCTGGAAATTAAGTCTGGGACCATAAGCTCAGTAGACAGACGTGCTACCGACTGAGCTAAGGTGTCGGACTATTAATGGCCTGGGTGCTGATGTACTAACTACAAAAAGTACAGAGGTTTTGTCAATTTCTATGTTAATTGGTGTGGAGATAAATTTATTATATGAGACTAATTTTTTTAATACGTTTGTGGTTTTAAGGTATTCGTATATATATGTTTTAATTATTTTAAACAATTGGTGCGGCTATATAATACCAATTATATTGTCCTCCTTTTATGGAAATAAAGGACACAAATAAATTATTGCGTTAAAAACTAAACAACGAATACAGCAACAAATTCACAACACTAAAATCGTCGTAGTTAAGCTTTACAACCCTGATTAAAAGGCGAAGCACTATTTCTTGGAAAGAAAGAGGATTCTTATTTTTATTGCGGCTAATTTTCTGGTATTACGAGCTCTAAAATGTTCTCGTCACGGATTTTTTTATTTTTATTTTACCAAGTTAAATATAACTTACACACTTGTCAAGAATGTACGTTTCACTCAGTGTCACTTTCATCCAAAATGTAACTTGCCCTATCTTTTCATTCTTTGTTCTCTTTCTTTCCAAAGAGCACCGACCTGTCTGCCTTCAAGCGCCTTGGAGATATAACAAAAGGCAAAAAGCGCGTATCAGTGCAATACGGGTTGCAGCGGATTAAGGCGCTATTAAACACGACCCGCATCAGTGGGCACGAGGCCTAAATATAATCCTCCTCTAAGTATGGTTTATTGGTAGCGAGGTCAGTGGTTCGTATAACGGCTGAGTTTACTGAAGGTGGTTTTGAATATATTCGTATGATTCACTCCACTCCTGCCAAGCAAATAAATATACATTTCCTCTAAATTCTACCTCACTCATCGCTTTCTTACTAGTGTTACTATAATGTTTATGGCCTGGTCGGGAACATGAAGCAGTAAAAAAACCCAATAATTAACATTATAGCATGTGAGTATTTGGAATTGTGAGCTTAAAATTATACTCCTCCATACGCTCACATCCATGGAGGAACAAACCTTGGCTATAAAGACACACTAATGAATCATCAATGAATTAAGTAACGGCTAAAATGTGAACAGCACAGTTAGAACAAACAAGTTTGAGCTCATCCAAAAGCTCCTATATTAAGCTGAAATAAACCACGTGAAAAATAAATGTGACCTTTGAGAGGATTCCAAAAGTATGAGGTTTAATACCCATATCCGAACATTAACATATAATTAAGGCTTCCTTACCTAAATCTTTTTGAATACAATATACTGTATATATAATGCCCAATAAATTAAGATTGCTATACAATTTTAACATGTCTTCCTAAACGTGTCGCCAATGAAGTTATATAAGATTTACCGTAACAATTATTGTAATCTGATTTTTTTTAAATATAAGAGTTTGTTGTACTAGTCAATAACTATGACTGACCTCTAGCAGGTATAATGCCAAAAATAGCTATCACTGTACGATAAACAATTATTCTATTTAAAGTAAAAGTGCTGCGACTTTTGCAAAATTTGTGAGCTATAAGTATATTTTAATATCAGGTTATAATAAATGAATAAATGATCAAAAAGTGTTCCTTTGTTAATAAAAAAAATATTAATTACCCTTCATTATAAGAAAATATACCATTTTATAAATGTAAAAAAATAAAGTGGTCATTAATGGTAATATCCCCTTTCTCATATTAAGAAGAGTTAATAATTAATTATAATTAGTGTGAAATTATCATTACACATTAATAATTATTGTAGGTTAGATATCATTAGGACATTTAGGTGAGCCTATATGTGTTTGCAGAAATTTATTTAATTCAGTAAACTAGTTAGTAATTATTTTATTAGAAAAAGTATTACTATTGGTTTATAAATATATAATGATTTTAATGAAATGGTGGGGTGGAAATAAATTAACAAAGTACATTGTGATATAGGGAGAAAAGAGCGTGGTAGATAAATAAAATTGGCTACGGCGAATACAGTCCATTTTCATAGAAAGGGCCTTTAAAAACATAGTTTCTATGCCAAGATTGATAAAATTTTACTATTTTATCAGATATTTCTAGTATTAATAATATCTACAAAAATTCACAACTTTAGTTCACATGACTTGACGTATGGATACGGGAAAGAAGATATGGTAACTTTTCTAGATGGTTCTAAGGTTCTTCACATGAAAATCGGACTGTTAGTGAAGGGTTAAGCATCCTTAACCACAGTTAGAATTTTAGTTTGGATTATAAAACAGCTCTTTAAATATATGTTTTTGAAAAAGAAGTGGGGGGAGGGGTAGGGTGGAGAGAGATTTTGGGGAAGTGAGGTGTAAATGCCATCTTACATTCGTATAAATACTTTTAATTTCACTCAAATAATGGTGTGTGTGATATAATTTCGTAAAAATGTCCATTACCAGCACATTTTTAATTCTAACTTACATAGTTGCATTTGTTATATTATATATATATATATATATATTATAATATCAAGCTTACACTAAAATTTAAAAACAACTTTTGGAATACAGAGCACAGAACATAATTATTAGCATGATATATTTTACATGGAAGGAATGAGGTCTAATGTTAACAGAAGTACTGATAATAATAATTGGTGCGGCACAGTGGCATTTAGATTACATTAACTATTATTATCAAGACACGTGGTAGCATTACAAATTAAACAGTGCTCATAAATACTAATGATACCTTTGCACTAATTACAAGGTGAACCCATTAAACCATAATTCCTCGCTTAAAATCAATGAAGTAATTAATTGTCAAAGCTCATTTTTCAAACAAGCCTCTATCCCTCCGGTGATCTTAATTGCATGCCCATTATTTCCTGTCATTAAGCTGTCATGCGCAAGCCTGATATTTAGCTATGTTATGATGATTGCTATTGATCAGTGGTTTTTACAAGCACTTTCCAAATACAAGATTAAATCAGGACTTAGTCCCAGGGTAAGACGATTTAACAGCCAACTGGCCCTGGGCGTGGCATAGACTCTTGAACGTTAAATTAGATATCTTTAGTTGTTTGTATATCATCTCTGATTTACTCTTAGTTTGAATAAGTAGGAACTATTATAGGTGGGCGTGCAACCTAAGCGTCAAGCTTGTTTAGCCTCGTTTTACAACGATAGGGTAAATGGAGTTCGTATCTCAGCTGGGTATACAGAGCTTTTTTTTTTTTTTTACCAAAATAGTTACCTACCTTTCCCTCAAGCCTATTTGGGTTAACTTACTATAAGTTATATATTTATCATACCTAAATAATGAGTATAAATAAATGTGGACAGATCGTTTATGACTACACACATATAAAAAAACATAAATTTTAAAGGCGTCGCGTCATCAAGTATACCAACGCTATATACAATTTTAAATAAGGAGAGGTCTTTAGAAACTATAAACTTATGTTTTTACAGTTAAAAAAATATATATACAATTTTAATATTTTATAATACTATCTTGTTGGTATAAACAATATCTATCAAAAATGACGGCTGCAGATAACATGAACTGACGTGAAAGTATATCTTACTAACTTTTCAAACTGTCATATAAGGTTCATCCTACTAGCATTGGACTGTATACTATATCGGTATATAATCCTTAAAGAAACAAATAAAGTAACAATTATTTTTAGCACTGTATCTTACTACCCGTTCATGTTATACGCTTATGCACTAATTGCGTTAGTGGTTTTAGGGATCGGGAAGGTTTTATTTTAGGAAGTATACCCCCATTTGCGTGGAGGTAGAGTGGAAAACCATTTTGTAAAAACCGCCCTCAGTACACCCAACCAAGATTTGAACATCGATCTCCCCGTCATCGGCAGTCTATTCCAACACGAGAGTAACGTGTTAGACCATGTGGCCACCGAAGTGGGTCGAAAAGAAACATATCTTTTAATAATAGTACACTTGGTGTTAATGACAACTAGAACGCTTGGTGATGTATTTATTTGGTATAGGCGCCGTAGGTGTCAAACCATTTACAGCTTCACAATAATGCAATACGTAGATGCCTAGCTCTTTTCATCTCCAGCCACTATCTAAAACAAGCTCTACGACTTGTCTATTTCTGAAAAGTGTTCTATTATTGTTTTCAAGTGATCAATGGTTTGATTAATTTAAGATTGTACGGTACAAATAACACCTACTCACGCATGTTTTCACACACATACATTGTACACACGCGCTACGCGACGCTCTTTGAACGTGGTGCATGCATGCTAGCGTGTCATACTGACACGGCGATATAGAGAAACGCTTGTGACGTGAGTGAGTGTGTTATCAGGCATCTGACACTCCCCCCCCCCCACACTCCTACCCTTCACATCATGTGCGATGTTATAGAACAATTCGACACAAGACAATTACCACGAATACATACGTGCGCGCGCGCGCACACACACACACACACACACACACACACACACACACACACACACACACACACCACACACACAGGCAAGCGGACACACAAACACACCTCTTGTCCTATGGCTTGTATTGTGGTTGATACCTTCCTGGACACTTGAAATAACTACATTTCACAGGAACGGAACAATATAATTAATGTTCAATGTTGTATCATTACGAAAAAGGCATATGTGGATCCTCAGTATAAATTTTTTTTTTTGTCCAAGCTGAGATTTGTAAGGTAACACGCGTTAAAATATTTCTGTAGTTATTTTGTAATAAAGAGTTTTTTTACAAAATAAAATATTTCCACAGTAGGCATATTTAATTTTATTTAAAAAACATCTCAACAATTTTTGAATGTTTATTATAGGCATCTGGGAATTTGAGCAGGACTCATTGTTTTTTATTTAAAAAAATCTCATCAAATACCATTCCGTTCATGAAATATATTTAAGAACATTTTGGATTAATATGGCCAGCATAATTTTTTTTACTATAAAAAGTAGATATGTCACTCTACCTGATTTCTCTATTCCGATTCTTAAGTTTGACCTCGATTTTGGACGATTCTTGATTTTTATGATTGAACGTTTCCTATTTTATTACTTTTCCGACCTCATATATAAACATCTTTATTCAACTTCATATCAGAGCAAAAAAAAAAAAAAGAGCTAAATTCACAACAATTATTTTCACCTAATATGGTCATTAATGGTACCAAAATATACAACAATTAACAGCAAATAAACTAGTATAGAAATAATCGATTAATAATCATTCTGGATTTTTGCCTTTTGCTAAGTTGTTAGTACTTTCATTGAGCACTAGGAATCGGAAGTATCGAAAATTGTAATATTAAGATCGATTATTGATTCTTTCTATATCAATAAGAATGGAGGGTATCGAGATATCGAAGAAATGAGTTTGACATTCCTTAACATCCCTTTTGATGGAAGGGTTTTTCCAAAACTTTGACTTAAAATATAAATAAAGATTTATAGTTATAAATATATATTTAAAAATGTATGTATAATGTCACCACCTCCCTTCCTGTGGGCCTAGTCTGTCAGGATCGCTTGTGGGAAAGGGTAGGAATGGTGACAAAAGAGATGTGTGGGTTCGAAATTATAGAGGGCTCTGGTTTTTAGTGTTTATTAATAGCACTATGAGCTACTGCATAAAAGTTGATGTTAAAAAGATGTTACAAAAAATATAAAGACTTTGAAGTAGGAGCTAGTGAGAGAACTGGCTTGGTGAGGAATACTTAAATAACGGTTCTACTGACACCCCTTACAGACTCAAACACGGTACCCTGGGCATGACGGTTGCCTTCTAGCACAAGTACACGATGACCTGATTTTATAATCCACGTGGACCCAAAAACGGGCAAAGTGAGCCCTCTGAGTAATTCTTATTCTGTTAGCCCCAATATCTCTAAAACAGAATCCTTTATACTGCAAATTGGCCGAACTGCTGAGCACAACGTGGACAAGTTGTTATGAGTTGTCAGCGTTCTTTCCTAATGTTTACTAACTCATCACAAGTAAGCTAGACCAGTTCTTTCACTTGCTTAGTTTAAACACTGTTATGTTGCTTTTAAATAAACATCCCAATATAGGGCTGGGTTATTACAAAATGTTAATTTTTAAATCGTGTGCTGATTTATAGTGCTAGTTAAATAACTCTAGTAAAAAAAATCTTTTACATGTTATCAAAATTTATATCAGTTCACCAGACTAGTAAAATAACTATCGCAACTAGATTAGTCACTAAATTTTCCATTTAACGAAATAAGTGGTGGATCATCTCTTTATTGTATCATAGAAAAAGAGGACTATAAAAATAACTATGGAGCAAACATGTTTCTCTCATTAGATTTTTCTTGTTTTTATAGTTTGATTTTAGTAAAACTTTTTAAATAAAAAAACCGTAAACCGAGAGTTTCTTTATTTAAATTAAAAGCTTAGCGTAAATAAATCTTAATATTTAAGAAGAGAAAAATCCATCATACCGTTTTGGGATCCGTGGCAGCCAGGGACCAACTGACAGACAGATAGATATACAGATATGGGGACAGACGGAATTCTAAAATCAACATTTTTGAGTTCGTGTTCAAATAAAACGTAAATATTCAACAAATCTCGAGATCGACTTTTCTCACGATCACATATCTTGATATGAGAAAGTAAAAAAAGGTCCTAGTGGAACGGTTTTCTTTAATAGGGTTAGTCCACTCTCGATTAAAAAGGAAAGGAAGTATATCTAAGTCAAAATTAACAGTGCAGAAAAAAGTTTAATACAAACAGTAAGAAAGCAAGCCCATTTGCACATTGTACTCAAATAGATTAAAAATATATATTGAGCTATGTGTGAATTTATGTTGGCATGTTAAGACAATTAATCTTGATATACTTGAATGTTTTTCAAACCTTACCTATGTATCTATGCCATACAGAACTTGAAGTCCATTCTCATATGGTTGTATGGGCCAAACACTTACCTGAAACACAAAAATTTAAAATAGGTGTCAAACATTTTTCTTAACAGAAGTAATAAATACTATCTATAGCCCTTCAATCTATATAGACCATAGCGTTTAAAACTTTCATAAACAATTTTTCAAACTTTCACTAAAAGGGCATGCATATTGTGTATAACTAGATTCTGGTAGGACCTTTCAGATGGTTCTTTATTCCAGACTAGAGGTATATATTAATCGTTTTGGAATGTGTGTGTGTATATATGTGTATATATATATATATGGTCACACCCAAAAGTGACACTACCCATTTTATGAATCGGGTAAATTTCTGCCTATTCCGTGAAATAGACTCTCTCCTGTTGACCATTTAACGAACTGGGCAATAAACAGTTTGTCATGTTGGGTTGTCTGAAATACATTTATATCGAGATAATTGTGAATACAACAAGTGGGCAAGACTGGCATGGCTAGTCTTGTACAGTGTGCTTGTGATTGTGTACTAATAGAATAAAGTGAACCATTCCATGAGATACTTGAGTTTTGTTAGTGTCTTGTTTAACAAATGGTTCATAAACTGATTACCATACATACATACATACATACATACATACATACATAACACTGGTGACGATGAACCTACGTTATTAAACCAATACGTCTTGTAATTATATTACGTCGTATGTTTAAAAGTACATATGCGCCGGTCACGCCCATTTAAATTTAAAATGGCGGATATTGATATACGTATTATAAGAATAAATTCCGTTGGTCTTGTTCCTCGTTAAAAACCACAAGTGGAACCTTTTCAAAACTACCTGGAACGGTTAACGGCGTTTTTCAATGTGAATAAAACTGAAGAAAGTGAGAAAGTCCCTACGTTAATAGTTTTAATAGGGGAGGAACTGTATACGGTACTAAAAACAGCTTTTTACCTGTTGATCCTCTTCAAAAGTCATACGTAGAATTGGTTAATGTGTTGATTGAACATTTTTCACCTACAAAGTTAAATCCAGCAAAGAGCTTAAAGTCTAATCACAGGCGTCAGCATGTTGGTGAGTCCGTTTCCGATTTTATCATGTCAATCAAAAAATGATGGTGTCAAGTTGTGACTTTGGAACATTTTTGGGCCAAGCGCTTAGGGATAAGTTAATCGCTGACATTTCTGAGGAAGTCTTAGTTAAGATATTATTGGCTGAACCGTCAACATTGTGTTTTGAAGATTCTTGTATTGTCGCCGAAGATTTTTGAGACTGTTTCTGCTCAGTCTAAAGTAATGATGCAAACGTCGAGTGAGATCGGTGACGTCAATCAGGTGGGAGGTGAAAACGTTAAAAATTGTAAAGCAAGTTCTTACAAAAAGAAATTCAGGAGAAATCAAGGCGCCTTTGGAAAACGCTCAAGCAGCCAGTTTAACCTGCGTGATAATAGTGCTACAATTACATCCTACAGAAAAAAAAATGTAAATATTGTGGGTGCTCTAACCATAATAAAAAGAGTGTATAGTAAAATTTAATCGTTGGATTTGTTTCAACTGTAATGGTTAAAGCCATATTGCTAAAATGTGTCATCTTAAGCAAGTGGATATTGATGTTGACAGGGCAGAAGTTAGTTGTATAGAGACTGTTGGACAATGTTAAGCATCCGAGGGTAGTAAACCAGTTGTTATGCGTATACCTATAAATTCTAAGGAGATTAAATTTGAAATAGACTGTGGTGCTTGGGTTTCTATATTACCTTAGGGACTATACACAAAATATGTTCGTAATGTGCCTATAGATAAATGTATGATTAGGTTAAAATCTGCGAATGGGGAGTTCATTACCATTAGAGGCCAGCTATATGTTTCTGTATTTTTCAATATGTGAATATAACTGCCGTTTAACTATCACAGATAATTCAGTGTCTAAGGCCTTGTTAGGGCGAGATGTGTTGTGCCAGCTTGACCCATATTGGAGAGATGAGCTTTAACCTTAAGTAGAAAGTGTTAAGAATCTGAAGAAGGACACTGAAAATAATAATTCTGTAGTGCAGGAAGCTAAGCAGATTTTCCCAAAGTATTTCCTGATAATAATGGACTGCCTATAACAAATTTTTCGGTAGATATTCCCCTATAGGATAACATCATTCCTGTTTCCATAGAGATTACACTGTACCCTATGCGTTGCGTAAGCTTGTGGAAGAGGAATTATGTAGTTTGGAGAATCAAGATATTATAAAACAGGTTCGTTCCTCTGATTGGGCTAGTCCCATAGTAATAGTTCCAAGAGAAAACTGTTCCTCGCATTTGTCTGTGGACTTAAAAACTACTGAAAGCCCAGCTATTAAGGAGGACCATTGTCCATTACTAGGATTTTTGGTGGGCTGAAACGGCTAAGAAATTCGTCCAGCTTTTAAAATACATCTGAGGCTCTAGTGGCACACATCACCCATGCCTCCACCCACTTACTGTGATCGTCCTCATAACAGGAAAATTGTTGTATCTTGAAACTCGAGAAAATCTGCATGAAGATGGCGCCACGTAATTACTTGAGTACTTACTTGCAGTACTTGAAAAGGAAGTGGTCAAATAAGATCATTTATCCGGCGGTAAACAAATTTTATCACTTACGTGATGGACTTAGTACTTTAGATGATTGCTTATTATATGGGCGTAGGGTTGTTATTCCTGCAAGTTTGCAGGATGAGGTACTAAATTTGCTTCATCAGGATCATCCAGGGGTAGTAAGGAGGAAACTCTTAGCCGTTCCTACGTTTATTGGTTAGGGATGGACAATAGTCTAGAGAAGAACATAGCGTCGTGTCTAATTTGTCAATCCACTAGAAATAATGAAAAGAAAATGTATTTAGAATGGCCTAAGTCATCTGTACCGTGGCGCCGTCTTCATGCAGATTTTCTAGAGTTTCCAGGGACAAAAATATTCCTGTTAGAAGATGAACACAGTAAATGGGTGGAGGCATAGGTGATGTGTTCCACTAGAGCCTCAGATGTAATTGAAAAGCTGAAAGAATGTTTTAGCCATTTTGGCCCACCAGAAATCCTAGTAATGGACAATGGTCCTCCTTTCCAGTCCTCTGAGATACAACACTTTTGCAACAGTAATAATATTAAACCAATATATTCTCCACCCTACACACCATATTCCAGCGGGCTGGCATAGCGCTCGGTCCAACAAATGAAAAAGTGTTTAGTAAGGGCGTTACTTTCTGCTGACAAATCACTACCTATAAGAAGCAAGTTGAATAAGGCACTTTTTGAAATTCGTTCTTTACCAAGAACCGTTACGAAATTGTCTCCTGTGGAGGTTATGTTTAAATATTCAGTGAAAACAAAATGATCACTTCTCAATCCTAACTTAAGTACTAAGATCAGCAGGGAAACTGTATCAGTGCCAGATAATAAAAAATTTACCGTAAATGGTCAGGTCTTAGTTTACAATTTTAGAAATAAAATTATTAAATGGGTCCCAGCTCGAATAACCTTTAAAGTAAGTCCTGCTGTTTACATTGTCAAAATATTAGATGGCACTATTAGGAAAGTTGCTATCAACAATATTAGGACTAGTAAACTAGATAGCTCAGAACATCCCCCTATGATAACTGGTTTGCAGGGTAATCACTTAGAAATGGATGTCGAGGTACCAGGTTCTAATACACCTGTCAAGGATCCAGTTTGTATCCGTGACAGCCTGCCAATTGCACTAAGAAAACCAACCAGAACTAATGTACCCCCTAGAAGATACCTAGATTGAAAGGTGTCAAGTAGAATTTATTTATAGGGATAATATTGTATTTTTACAAGCTGTCATTTTAAGGTTCTTATTTTTTATTATTATAGTATTATTTGTTCTGATTAAAACATGTTGAACAGTCTTTTCTACAAAGGGAGAAATGTTATGTTGGGGGTTGTCTGAAATGCATTTATATCGCGAGAATTGTGAATCTTAACAAGTGGGCAAGGCTGGCATGGCTAGTCTTGTACAGTGTGCTTGTGATTGTGTACTAGTAGAATAAAGTGAACCATTCCAGGAGATACTTGAGTTTTGTTAATGTCTTGTTTAACTAATGGTTCATAAACTAAATACCGTACATATATAACACAGTTCAGTTAATGAATTGTGCAGTGCTTGTGCTGCCCAGTTAATAGAATGGACGAGCTAAGAACAGGTTTGATATTTAAGTTAATTTAACTTTTGATGGTTTTAGAATGGAAGGTTAGGTTAAGTTAGGTTGGGTCAGTTTAATATAATATCTTAAAATGAATTTCAGTTATGATTTTAGTAGATAGTTCATGAAATGGGCAATAGTTGAATGCAATTTTTGCCCAGTTGGTGAAATGGTCAGGGGGAGAGGCCAATTCAGGGTGTGGGTAGAAATTTACCCTATTCATATACATAGAAAATTAATGGATGAGGTGTAACATATACACAAATTCCAAAATTATATATTTAAATATAATATAGTATGATACAATGTATGAAATATCCAAATTATTTGAAATTACTCGATACTTTTTTTTCTTTTTTAAAGCATATAGATGGGCTCACGATTGAATGGTAAATAGTGATCGAAGCCATCAATTTTGGTATGTAAATTAATATTATTTATTTGTTTAACTAAATTATTGTGATTCTCAAAAAATTTACATATAAATGTTAGTAATAATTATAACTAATTAATACCAGTATGTTAATGTATTTGGTTCGCATGATGATAGCTTTTAATTAGGTATAATAATTTACATAAAACAGAAATAACTGTTCATGACGTTAAAACAGGCTACCTATATCAAATGCATACTTAATTTTTTTAAAAGTGAAAATGGCCAAAACACGATTATGTTTATGACATTTCCAATATGTAAATTGACATATAAATTAACTCACAGTTTAGATTCCGATCAGTACTACGAATTTCACTAAAATCCCTACGTATTTAAAAATAAAAAAGCCCTCGTAAAACGAGTCAAGCTTGTTTGAATTATTTTATAATTATTGTTCTAGCCTCTATCTTTGACTCTTGGAAAGTTGCGCATCAAAACACAGTGACCAATATTTTTCCTTCAAAATTATCACCAAAGATGATGTAGCATTTTACCACCAGCCCTCATTTAAAGAGCGTAGTCTTGTGTTTCTTGATTTAATATACTACAGAGGTGCAAGGACAAGGTAGGGAAATACGTGGAATAATTTTTATTCACAAAAACATTATTCGATGAGGACATAATGACATGTGTACCCTCCCAAATTAATCACATATCTTAAAGATTAGGTACATTATTTAACGAACGTAGTGAGGTCTGGTTTTTAATTTGCCCATTTGGAATTTTGTCTGTCTGTCCTGATATTTGTATCTTGATAGCTATCAAATTCTTGGACCAATATTAACAAATTTGACAGGGACATTATTTAAACCTAGGCCAAACGATTTATGTAAATAGTTTTTTAAATCTGGTTTTCTGTTTCTATATGGCGGATGCTCAAATGATTTTCAGCTCTTATCAAGGGATTTGAATTTAAAACTCTAAGCAGTGGATCAAGTACCTTGAGCTTAATTTTGTAACTAATTGTTACTAGATTGGCGTCTTGAACCATGAAAAATAGGGTTACTATATTTGAATATGATGTACTATTGAATATTACAGTGATCATTTGTTTTCTGTCTAGCTTGATCACCAAGGAAAATATACATCTTCAAACACAAGAAGAAATTACTATGGGCGATATTTCAATTTGAAATCTAAATAGAAATTTTTAGAGAGTAATAAGTAATAAAGATAGGAACATCTTCACAGAACTACTATCAAAAGTTGAAATCAGCTAAGAATTAAATCATTCGAATTATTCAAAAGCCACCATAATGGATTAATACTCAATTTTTTATAGTTATTTTTAAAATATGAATTATGTTTAAGACAAGATTTATTTACTAACCTATAGAACATCATTACTATAAATCTAGCTTGAAAGCTTTTTTATTTTGAATTGAAAATTAAGTACGCCAGGTTCCCATCATTTCATTATTTCAATTCGCATAAGTTTCTAATATATCATTTGATACCAAAATTCATAAATAGAAAACTTATTTCATTGAGATGGAGTGATACTGAATTTTAATTCAAACTATAGGGCCTATTAATAAAACTTTATTATATTAACGTACGTACAACTTAGGTCCAAGCTATAATAGAAGAGGAAATTATGCTTCTTTTTTAAAAAAAAAAGTGTTTGATTTAAAACAATTTCATTTGATTTAATTGATAGTATTTATAAAATATCTAAAAAGATTCAAATCAGCTTTCATCTAAAGCAAAATAAATCTAACAAAATTATGATAAGAATTATTCAGTTTTATAATTTAACAACACTTTTTATAAATGTATTTTGATATAAAATTTATGACTGAATATATACTAATCACACTTTTAGGACATTTATTTGAGCTTCCCTACTTTGAAAAATTGTATTTTCAATTGCAAACATTTGTTTAGAAACACAATTTTAACAGTTCAATCTATTCTTTTCTTTTATCAACTAACATTTTAACGTGGATTTTAACAGCCCACAAATATCGGTGTAAAGGGCTCACCCACTCTAAAATTTCACGCAACCAACTAATTTTTCAACATGTCTATTTTGTCAGCCAATTTATTTTCCGTCATATTTTATCGGGTCTTTGTGGTAGAGGTTGTTGACAGCTCGTCAACGGTGTTTTTTATGTTTTATTTTTTGAAAGGAGTGTACTTGCGTGATTTGTAATACTTGTATGTTGTGTAGGGGTTGCCATAAAAATCATTTATGTTATAACGATACGTATGATTAACGTATGACCTTTTTGTACATAATCGCTCTGTATTTAAAACATGCCCGAAAGCTCAAACGTGTGGCTTTAATGCTTACAAAGCACGCTACCCACGTTATATAAACCTCTTCTTTTGTTTATTTTGATATTATGTAGGTACTTTAAAAAATAATCTGTGGTATTTATTATCTCACTTTTTTTTTGAATACAACGAAATTATCTCAAGGAAAGCACGTTATGCAGGGTTTAATGAGACGCGATAGTTCAATATCTTTAATTGATCAGTTAAAGTTATATAACACACATTTTATATAAATATAAAATCCAACACTCATCATGTAAAGGGTTAATACATTTAGGATATTGTAGTAGGCCTACTCATTAAAATAACAAAAGTCTTGATACACAAGGTCCTCAAACCAGCTCATATAGAGAGATACAGGAAATTTAGTTTTTTCGGTAATAAACAAAGAATTAAGATTAATCAGTTAAATTTTATTTGGGTATACTGGAAGAGATTTATTACCTTGTCATTAAGGTGGTCTATATGTGTATTTACATTTCCTAAACTAATTTCACATCTACGAATCAAATTATTGAGTGTTCCTTTAAAAATCCTTGCTACATTCGAATCGTCTGACATCAGTTTTATTTAAACCTACTAGCATCATTTATTGGAAGATGTAATAACTAAAATCCTTAAATATTTTAGCACCGATGTCTTACTACCCGTTCGAGTAGTACGCCTATGTACTAATTATGTGATTAGGAAGGTTATACTTCTAGGAAGTATACCCACATTTGCGTGGATACAGTGTGGAAACCAATTTTGGAATAACACCCTCAGTATACACAAGCCGAGATTCGAACCTCGATCTCTCCGTCATGGCAGTCTAGTATACTGCGAGAGTAGCGCGTTAAGACCACGAGGCCAATGAAGCGGGTTCTTCAAATAGTGACAAAACAGAGAAGCAGGAGGATGGAGAAGAGGGGAGGGGGGGCATATTACTGGACATCCTTGACCTATCCTGTATCTATAGCGAGTTGGTTTGCAGACATATGTTTACTAATACTTTTCTACTTATTTTAGTGAGGTTTATAAGATCCTAAATTTTCGCACCCTTTTGTTGAACATCCTGTCATATACATGTTTTATTTTTTAAATGGGGGAAAACATTGGTGATGAATAAACAAAGTCATAAAAAAAATTCAATTAGGAAAATTGATGGAATGCTAAAAAATAATTTTTTGTGCTTATTGTCTTATTACCTGTATGGCTTTGCGTATATTTAGACTACAATTTTCATAGGAAGAACCTTTAGAAATTATAAACTTTTTTTCTGCCAAAATTGATAATATTTTACAATTTATTTGGGTGTTATTTTATAGGTATTATAATTTTTTTATCAAAAGTGACAGCTGTTGATCACATAACGTGACGAATGATTACGTGAAGTGGATAATAGTAACTTTTCTAGCTATAAGATAAGGCCCTTCCTATGAAAGTTGAACTATATATGTATCATAGTAATTTTGAGAAAGTATACTCTCATCCTCATGCGGGAGAGAGGGCAACCATTAAAAAATATACATCTTAATGAACCCTGAACTTCACGTCACCGTTAAATCAGACAAGGCGAGAATAACGCCTTAGTCTATGTGTACGACAGTGCATTTGATAGTACACATATCTTAACTAGTTAGTTTTAGAATATAAGTTTTACACGCTTCAGTGGCCGCATGGTATAACGCGCTACTCTCGCAGTAGACTTGATTACCGATGACGGGGAGATAGAGCTTCAAATCTTGGTCGGGTGTACTGATTTTTTTCCAAAACTGGTTTTACACTCATCCTTCCTTCAAATGCGGGTACACTTTATATAAATATAACCTTCTTCGTCCCTAAAATCATTAACATAATTAAAACATAAGCGTATAACCTGAGCGGATAGTAAGACACGGTGTTAAAAACAAAACAAAACATAAGCTATATTTTATAATTAAAAAAGTTGTAGTTGGAATAATTCATTATATATTTTTTAGCTAACATTGAAACTATACAGGACTAAAAATACAAAGTATTAGGACCGTAAACTTTTAAGTATCTATAATACCATTTATGAGACTCAAACATGGACATTTTTGAGAAAAAGAAAACGTATTAATTGAGAATATAAAAGAATAATCCCCAAACAGACTTTCCCAACAAAGCAAGTACAAAGCTGGGGGAGGGAGGGGTGGGGATAGAAGGAGTGAAGGTGGGTAACTTTTATACATATATACATAAAAACAGCGCACTCGAAAACATACAAAAAACAAAGCATTTGAAAGGCTTCCGTTGATTACACATTCAAAATGTTATCCTCTTCTTTGAGTGCCTATTATCTATATTTTCTGGGTTTCACAAAGCACTACTCTGCTTACCAAACTCCAAAAACTCTCCCTCTTTGAAATCAATGCAACAAACGCTTTAAAGCAACTACACAAACTCGTTTCTGTGATATTTTTTTCCTGAGGATATAAACAGTTTAAACGGATGTAAACGCTGTATAAATTATTGTTTATTCAAATACATGCTTCAGACAACAGAGTAGGAGGATTGACTTCATGGTTTATCAGCGTGGCGTGTGAAGGGTAATCTACTTTTCTTCTTTCTTTTCTAATCGCACCTTACTAACGATCGATATTTTCTAACTGAGGGGGTCGGAGGAAAAACAGGCCTCATTTCATGAAAAAATATGTTAGATTTTGGTAGCTTACTTATTGACATACAAGTATTTTAGTAGTCAGTCAAAACCTTTCACCTTAGCTCAGCTGATAGCATGTCTTTCTACTGAGATAAGAGTCCCGGGTTCAATTCCTGGCATGATCGAAAAATTTATCATTTATTGAAATGTGGGTTTACGCTTTCACATTGACGAATAAACGGCCGATGACTGGCTGTTGTGCCTGCCCTAATCTTAAGTTAATTTATAAGCCATATGAAGCTACGAAAGACCTAGTACGCTCGTAGTGGAAAAATGTATGACTTGAATAAAAAAAACCTACCCAGGACACAGGTGGGAAAATGTAATGGATGAAATTTAAGTCGAAACCTTTAAGATAGCTAGTATCAACTATATTTTTAAAGTTATTTGAGGTAATTAACAAGCAATTTCTGAACCGATTGATTATATCAGCACATGATAATTTTCTATGAGCAAGAGCAAAAGCCCTACCCATTTTTCCGGGAATGGTACCTCACATAGCTCCCAGGGTTCTTTTACATGCCACAATCGAAGAGGGACCGACGGCTTTACTTTCCCTCTAAAGGAAGTTTTGGTATGGATTTTTATCGCTCAGGAAAAAAGGCGACCCCAGCTGAGTTTAAACCCACGATCATAGGGTCTGGAGGCAAGCACTTTACCCCACTTTACCCCAAGATCATTGAAGTCAAAAATATGTACGAAGAATTTATTTACTTGTAGATCTATATTTTATGGATT
This sequence comes from Timema podura, assembly GCA_033556935.1. Classification (NCBI taxonomy): domain Eukaryota; kingdom Metazoa; phylum Arthropoda; class Insecta; order Phasmatodea; family Timematidae; genus Timema; species Timema podura. Next base: position 47,127,765 of record JAVRXN010000011.1, on the reverse strand, counting down.
TCATAAATGTTTAGTGAATATCTTGATTAATTCTATAGGGTTATCATGTTTTTGCCCTGAATCTTCAATTACTCTAATGAGGTAGAGATTAGTAAGGTAGAACTTAGGAGGAAATAGAGCGTTGGAAATAATCTAGAAAGAACAAACTTCAGTATACTGGCTGGGATTTGAACCTAAACTTTTTGTCAACGTAAAAAAATAGACTAAACGAGCCCACTTGACATTTTCCCTACGTTACCAAGATGCGGGGTAGTAAAAATTGCAAAACAAATTTCTAATTTTACTTCTGATATTGATAAGATTGAGGAGGGGTTTAGGAAAAGAAGACACCCACATCAGTGGTCACGCTGTATAAGGCATTAGACTTGAATTTAATAAGGTGTAAGGGATGTCAAGGTTCAAATACTGGCAGGACAAACTATTGGTAGTTTTCGACATGTAGGCTACATTTTCACTATTATTTTTTCATCATATCTTAAACATTGACAGTAATAATTAGAAAATAATATTCATAAAAATGTGTTTAGTCTGTAGCTGAACACTTTATTAACGTCTGTATCATTAAACTACTTTAAAAAAATACTTAACCTAAAACCTCACGAATAATTTTAGTGCCAGATGACATTATTGCCTTGGCATCGGGATGATTCCAAAGACAGGTATTTAATTATATTAGGCCTACAAGAGGCAGAAACTGCAATTTTATGCACTTGTATTAGGAATCATAGCTGCTCTTAGGAGTTTGGTGGTAGGGAACTTAAAAAATAATACCTATCGTTTGTGGTTAACAGTGATACAAATAATTTTTATTTTATTTAGCACCGCATCTTACTACCCATTCGGGTTATACGCTTAAGAACTAGTTATGCTAATGGATTAAGAATTGGGATGTTTAATTTAGGAGACGTGAACCGCACTTGTATAGAGGGAGATTGAAAAACCATTTAGGAACCCCCGCCCCTCTCCCCCCCGAGTTCACCCGACCGAGATTCGAACCTCGATCTCCCCATTATTGGCAGTCTAGCTCAACACAAATTTAGCGCGTTAGTCAACTATGCCACCGAGTGGGTACAAAGAAATTATTATTTATGTTGTATCAACCTTCTATAAAATGTACGTCTTCAGATCACATGATTTGGTATATGAATGAGTACATGATAGAACTAGTTAATTCTCTAGCTGCTATAAAAATTAGACTTTAATTGAATGATTTTAACCAGATAGTTTAGTAATTTAGCTGTGCATATTTTAAGTTAATGTTTGGACAGTAAAATTGTATTAGAGAGGTTGGCAACCTCTCTTAATTCTTAGTATAACTGTTGACAAATATATTTTCTTTAAATTATAAAATTTATGGTTTATGGGTACTATTGCACGTTACATATCTCTACATATAGCTTGTGTAACTTAAACAAATGAACAACCACAATACTTCAGTCAGACACCTTATTTCAGTAGGTAGCGTGTCTGACTACTAAGCTAAGGGCACAAAGATCTATACTCGGAGTGGTAGATAATGATATAAATGGTGCAATTTGTGCCTTCCTTTCACTTTCACAGTGATTAGTTAATGATCGGGTGTCAAGTATGTTTTGGAACCGTTAAAGTATTGTGAAGGGGTAATCCGTTTGTTCATAAGGAACAAAAGACTAATATCTGTAAGGAAACACTGTAATAAAAATACTGTTCTAAGTCTCTGCATGTTCTTTAATTGCACTGGGCCCCACACACGAACAAAGGGGTCAGTCTCATATTGTCTGGTTTGTCGATGTTAACAATAGGTCAAGGACCTGGCCAGGTGTGATGAGACGCTTATCCGTATCTCCCGCTACGTAAATTTCTGTACAATTTCTTAAAATTCTCACTTCCTCATTCCTATCTCATTAATGCTAAAATTAGGCTAGGCTGGGTGGGTAGTAAGACGCGAAGAAAAGGGGGGGGGGAGTATCAAATACATGTCTTGGTGTTGTGGACCAGAGCACAGAAGCACTGTGCCTTGATCCTTTTCCAACTTAGTCTGGAAATTTTGTTAGTGCTAATTCCATTTGGGTTGATTAGTCATAACCATAGCTTGGTGGTGTCGAGGCAGCTTAGGTACGATTACCTCTAACACCGCAGTGGGAGATATTTTGCTTTTTTTAATAGGCACTAGTAAGTTTTAGTTTGTGTAGATCAACTGAATAAAAATACTTTGCTTATACATATACTTTATTGCGGTGTAACGTGCTTCTGTCACCACATAGTCTAAGGCGTCACTCTCACAATAGACTAGACTGCTGAAGACAGGGAGATCAGGGTTTGAATCCCAGTTGAGCGTACTGAGGGTATTTTTTTCCTAGATGGTTATCCATTATTCCTCCATGCAAAAGCGTGTACACTTCCACTAAATTCAACATTCATTATATCCCTAAAATACTAGCGTAATTACTATATACGTGTATAGCCTGAACAGATAGTAAGACGTGGGGCAAAAAATATTAATACAAAATTGCAGTATTTATAATATTGACTACAGATGGAATCATAAACAACTTCAAAACATACACCATTGTTTTAAAAGAGAAATATAGTGGTTTTAGAAGGTGTAGAATAGATTATTTATTGAGTTTCAAACATATATAATGTGAAATGTTCAATTTATGAAGACATGTTAACGATTGCTTATTTTATCTAAACTTGCTGGTGGAGAAGTTTCTTATAGACATATGGATATATATCTATTTGGAGACAATGAGTTTTGCTAAAGTTTGATGATCTGGGCCCGCATTTTGATTAGCTAAAAATAAGCAAAAAGTGATCTATAAAATAAATGAAACACCCTAAAAAGTGCCTTCAAATTTAAAAAAAAAGTGCCTAAAAATATTAACCAAGAGTCTTAATAAATGCACACAGTCATAAAAAAACACGTGCCTTACAAATGTAAGCTAAACATTATTCATGAAATGAAGCCTTCAACAACTAAACTCTTGCAATATGCCGAATATAATAATGATTTACAAATATCTGCTTCATAAGTACTAGCTACCCCCTTCCAACGCAACCCTTTCAAGCTTAGTTGCAGTCTCACCACTATACGTGCAAAGAAGGTTCATGACCTACATTATCTTATCATTCCGACAACTGTGTTTTGAACAAATGTATGCGTTTTATAAAATATATATAGAATTTAAAAAATATTCTTAACTAACATAAGTGAATTAAAAGGACTCTACTGTTATAAAAAATATTTGAAAAATTCATTTAAATGTCTAAAAATGTATAAAAATGACTCCAAAAGGATTAAAACCAACAAAAAGGGGATCATGAACAGAGTTTATGTACTTATGAACATTGTATGTGATGAACCAATAAAAAGGTGACATGCCATCTAAATCCGGCCCCCGTTGATGAATTTAAATACAGTTATCACTCAATCATTCGGTACTTTAATTAAGGTGATAAGTCAAGGGAACATCACTAACAAAATATGAGGCTATAAGTTTCAGGAAGTGAATGTAAAAGAGGGTGAGAGAGGTGGAAAGAGATTTATAAAGGTTCCATCATCCTGGGAATAGTGACAATGTCCATCTCTTCATTCAACAGAAAAAGAGCAGAAAATCTGTCCTTGTTTCTAAGAATAATGGTTTATTGTAGCTACCCCACTCAGCTATTTATACATTCGGTACAGTAAAAATAAGAAATCTCATTATATATACGCTGAATATATTTCAAATCAATTTTTCAACAATACCGTACTGGTCATCAGTGTCTCACTCACTCAGGGGGGTAAGGGGATTCAAGAACCCACCCCCCATAAAACCAAAAAATAAAGAAAGCAATAGAATTAAAGAGAAAGAACGCAAGAAAACCTTTAGTAAATCACAGATGTGTTTGTCTGCTATCCTTTTGGAAAGTGATATGTGAAACAATATTAATTAATATATAGGCCTAAACGTGAATAGACTCTTTATAATATCCTTTTAATTAAAGAGAAGCAACCTGGAACCTTCGAACAAGTTCAAAGTTCTGTAACACTCTTATTCAGGGCGCTCACGCCCGCCAGCCAATCATAAAGTCCGTACTTCTCAAAACTTCCCCACATACACACTGCAGGCCATCAATCACGACATGCTTTCTTGTGTTGGCCTCTGAATCTTTCGAAAAATTCTTGATCGCCTTATAAACGATTGCTGTGTCCTAGGGTATAGTTCCTATGATTTCTTTAACTCTGAAAGGACTAGTTGAAATTGTATATTTGTTGGTTACATGTTACTGTTATTATTATTATTATTATTAGCACCGCGTCTTACTACCCGTTCGGGTTATACGCACTTACGCTATGTGTAATGATAGGGTGATTGTGAGATGAAATGAAGGACCTACAGTTTAACGTGGAATCCGAACCACGGTGGAGGCCTGGCATTCCTCACATTCACAAGTTGTGATTAATACACATCTTGTTAGAGGTGAAGGAAGGGTTTGGCAATCAGATAAATCTGTGCCGGGACCGAGGATTGAACCCCGGACCCCCGGCACAGAAGTCTGACACCTTACCCCTAGACCACCAGGCCACCCATGTTACTGTTAGTTTGTTCTTTATTTAGAAAAAGGTAGGGGTTGGCAAAAAATCACATCCATTCATAAGTTGAGTCTATTCAAACATATTTTCCGCTAACTTTTGTATTTTATTTTTATTTTTAACTACTTCCTAAAGTACAATTTCATCAAATTTCTCCCTCCCCAAACCATAATCCTGGGTGCACTACTGCTGGTCATTAATAAAATAAACAAGTACTTAATACAAAAACTAAATTAATTAAGAGTAACGCCATCATACACTATACAAATAAATAAATAAAGCTAGTCTCTCTAAAAATGAACAGAATTGAGATGTAACTAAAAAGTATGTTATCTGATCTAGAATAAACGTCTTAAAAATTAATAAATATTTTTCTTTCATAAGGATTATTATTTCATTGTGTAGGCTTATATGAAAAATCATTTCTTACTGTATGCATTCATTATTTTTTCAACGACTTTTGAAAATTCGTAAAAAAGTAAATTTATAGCTGTAGTGTTTTAAAATCACTAATATGATTATGATTTCCCAATTTGTGGTTTACCACGTTTAGTGAAACCTTAGAACATTGGTTTATGATCCATCCTGACCATCAAATGCCACGTGTATATTACATTTTAAACTATATACCAAAGGGTTCTATCGTTAAAGTATTGCACTCAAGCGATGTTCCTTTATACATGTGGCAATTTATTTTCTAGTAGAAACACACAATACATTATTATGTTGGTGTGGGTCTGGACAAAAGTATTTCCAATTATACCTTAGATAAGATTCTCGACTAGTTAGAGGATGTTAAGTGGTTTGAAACTCGACTGATATCAAAAGAGAAGTGGACTGACTGTTTAGAGAAAATGTCTTCAGGGTCATTGAAGAAAGAAATATTATAGTTACAAAAATTTTCAACAGTAATATATATATATATATTATTGGCTTGGTAACTTAATAGCGCGCTCGCTATATAGGTATATTTCCAAAGCTTTAATTATTGGTAATGATTATCTTTAACAAATTTATTAACGAATCAACTAAAAGACGGATGAAAAATTAGATCACACGTTTCCTTAGATTGAGATTGTCACTATGGTTTGCAGCAATTATTATTCATATGATTTGATCAATTATCAATATTGCCATGTCCATAGAACATATGGAAATAAGTTTGATGTGTAAAAAAGTATATCATTATTGAAAATATTTTAACTTTACTTCGTAATAACCACGTCTAAGAAACTTAATTTACTGACATTCGTGATCGAGGCTTCATTACGTGTAAACTCTTATGTAATGATGTAGATATGCTTCTTTAAGTAATTCCTATATTGCTACATGCATTGTCTCGATTATGTACCATTATTTATTAGACCCACGTGTCTTATCGCTGACTTTATTATTTACATAATATATTGCTGTTTAAAATGGAAGATAGCTTACAAACTAACGGTAGGTTTATTTAATGGAATAACCCAACTCCCACGCGTGCAGGTAGATTGCGAGCTAAAATATTCTTAATGTGGATTTCTACCCTCTCTCATTGAGTGTTTATTCATATATTTCTTAGAAACATCGGAATATAATAAAAAGTCACTAAGTCAAACATTCCATAAACTCTCCTTTTTAAAAGTAGAAATCATCCCTTTGGTACTACTAAAAATAGATTATGTTTATTAAATGGTAACACAATAAATTATATTATTTAAATTAAAGATCTCCCGTTATTATATTAACAGGATAATATTTAACTAAGATTGATAACATTTTCTTTTAGTTTCAGTTTACAATTTAATCGAGAGGATAAACATAAATTACAACATGATCATTTTATTATTGAATGTCCTACTCTTGAAAAATGATTTTACTAAATGAATTAAATCAAGAAAAAAAATATGTATTCTGTAAAATAACTTCGAGTAGGGGAGAAATAGGTGGGAGAGGGTGGAAATCATAAAAGACAAAGAGCCGTGAAGTGGAAACTGGAAATGGTTACAATGAAGAGAATGGGAGGGACAGAAGAAAAATTCGTCAAGCAGAGAACGTTACAAAAAATGTCTGCGATTTTTTTTTTTTTGCAGGGGTAGTAAAGAGGTACGGAAATGATAAGGGAAGGGGGAATGTAAACGAAGGAAGAATATGAAAAGAACTTATCACCATTAAAACCACTAATAAGACACGTGTAGCAAATGATGATTACGGTGCTGAACAAAAGAAAAAATCCAATAAACCATTTGGGGGAGATGAGGAATATGAAGAGAAGATGGAACGACAAGGGCTAAGGTACAGAATTATTACTCATGGTGTAATATCTTTCACCCTTATTATTTCGTCGTCTTGAAGGACACTTTTTTTGCGCTATATTCTTTATTTGCTCCACTAGTAGACATCAACATAAATGTAAGGCAGTATTTTACTCAATTTTATGTTACGAAAGTTACCATATATATATATATATATATATATATATATATATAATATATATAGTGACTTTTGAAATTCATTACATTTTACTAACATTTCATGCATGTGAACATTCGTTTTAAGATATGAGAAAATTAAATTTTAACTCATCAAACTGGTTTTATAATATCACAGTTTTAAAATTAAAGTTTGATTAACTTTTCTTTAAATTTCTCACTTAAGATATTATATAAATAATATGAAGGAAAAAAAATCCTTATTTGAAAATTAAATTTTAGAAAAAATTAACCAAATTAATTTCTCATTGTGATTTTGTGTACATTTTGCATCATTATTTATGTTTAAGTTTGCCATAATATTCCGATAGAAATAAAGCTAAAATCAAAATCAAATCAAATTTTGTACAAAAAAGCCTCAACATAGCATACTACTCGGATTAAAAATATTAATATTTAAAATGAATCTCTTTTCGTATAAGAATTATTAGGGTAGGTCGCTTAAAATACTACAAAATATTGTTTCAATACCAGGGGAAGGGGGATTAAAATAGCTTACTCTTTGTGCTTACTTAGCACGAGTATTGTTTCTAGGTTTTGTTGTATAATGTTAAGGGCTTTGTTGAAGTATATTAATTTAGTTTAGGTCGTGTGCTGATATGAAGGGATTAAATGATAAATCTCCTAAAATTACTAATATATTTTATTATATTTAATTACATTACCTGCTTCGGTGGCCGCATAATCCAAGACGTCACTCTTGTGTTAGGACAAGTGACAATGACAGAGATATCGGCGTTAGAATCCGGTTAGTTGTGTAATAAGGTGGTTTTTACAAAGTGGTTTGCCACTCTTTCTCACTTTTCTCCACACAAATGTGGGTACACTTCCACTAAATTGAACCTTTTTCATCCCTAACTCAGTAACGTAATCAGTTATGTGCGTATAATCTGAACAAGTAGTAAGACGCGGTGCTAAAAAAAAATGTAAATTTGTTACGAACCAAACGGGTAGTAAGACGTGGAGATACGATAAAAAATATTTATTTATTAAATCTATGTATTTATAGTAACATTTAAGACATAAGATAATCTGGAAATCAATATTTTGTTTCTTGAGACTATAAAATTCAAACAGTCTCAAAAATAGCTTCGGAAACTGCCACATTTATTAATTAGTACATAATTTTGAAATAAATATTGTTAACTTGGTTACAAAATGCAAAGATTAGTCTGGTACCTTGAGGTATTTATTTTAAAGTACAGTATTTAATCTAATGCATTAATTATTTATTTAATTTATATATATATTTATTATATATATATATATATATATAGTTTATTTTCATTTCGGTAGTGAACTGTATTTTAACGGCACATGCTACATATTTAGAAAATACCTATGAGAACAAGACTTGCAAACATAGACAGTACAGCTTTCAAAGATAATTATATAAATAATTATCTTTATACATTTAAAGTAATTTTTATTGGTGAATATCGATATATTTTTATCAGTCGATTTTATTTATCCTCTAAGAATTTTTTTTCAATGATCATAATAATATAATCTATAAAATAATATAATATATTAATACTAATATATAATTCTTATTGATAGCATATTTTAGTACTCTAAAATCATATTTCTATGTATAATACAGTATAAATATAAAAAGCGTATAATTTATACCTTAATATATAATACTATTCAAAAATTAATATAAAACTGACTTGACATAATAAACAAGAGATAATTAAGCAAAAACAAAGATGTTTATAAGAGATCAATAATTTGTAGCAGATTCTAGTTTTCTCCCTCCCTTAGTAGGTACTTATTTCTAAACGACAGTGATCATTTTCACAAAAAGCAGTCAAGGGTTTAATCAATTTTACATCAGCAAAATAACTCACCTTTGTTTTAGCTTTTACATTATATGCTTGGTAGAGCTAAGAAAACCTTCATCAATAACAGTTCTATGCAAATACCGAAAAAGCCCCCGGGGAGTGATAGTAAAATGTAGCAAAACATTACTGACGAATAAAGTCTAACTTGATGAAAACTTTTATTAGCAAGATAATGATTGGATAAAAAATGGTTTGTTAGGAAAAACATGGCAAAGAAACTTACCGAACCAAGATACAAAATAAACAAGTGGGAAAAATATGTGTGGCTACAGTAAAAATAGCCTGCAGAAGAAAGTAAACTGTGTTAATAGACGATGCTAAAAAAGAGTCTGCATAATATAGCTCCATACTGTGCACATTTCTTATCAGGAATACTTTTAAGTTCCATCGAAAAACTACATAAATAAAATAGAGAGTAAACAACATATCTTTCTCGGCCAACAATCATAACATTCTATGTTATTTTATAAGTATTAGTAATTATTAATATATATAAACGTGACAGCTTCAGATCACATGACTTGACGCATGAATACGTAAATGTAATGTATTAAATTATATAGTTGTTGGATATGTCCATTTGTAATAAAATTGGTGACCTGGTGGTCTAGGGGTAGGGTGTCGGACTTCTGTGCTGGGGGTCCGGGGTTGAATCCTCGGTCCCGGCACAGATATATCTGATTGCCAAACTCTTCCTTCACCTCTGACAAGATGTGTATTAATCACAACTTATGAATGTGGGAATGCCAGGACTCAGCCGTAGTTTGGATCCCACGTTAAACTGTAGGTCCTCCATTTCATCTCACAATCACCCTACCATTGCACATTAGCGTGAGTATAACCCGAAAGGGTTGTAAGATATGGTGATAATAATAATAATAATAATAATAATAATAATAATAATAATAACGATAATAATAACGTAAGAAAACTGGCTTGTAGTTTGTGAAATTGATCTAACAATAATTGTAGATTAGTGATCTTTCCCAATGTTGTGGATAAAATCACTAATTTATCGGCATATAATTAATATTTCCAAGGGTATTTAATATTAATTATCTTAGTTGATAGCAAACCCATTTACTCAGGTGAGTTTCCAGAATGAATACTCAAAACTCATTAACATATAATAATATTAAAGGTATAGCGTATAGATTCAATTTAATAATAAGGGATCAGTCAGTGTTACACATCCTACTACTCGTCCAGGATATCCACAAATTCACACCAATAGGAATGAGATGAGAAGGCACACTTGAGAGGAAATATACCAACAATTGTCTACAAGGAGAGTGGAAAGCCATTTAAATAAAAATCAACACACCCGTCGAGAATTCCAAGCCATCAATTGTGAGAGTGACGCCTCAAACCATATGACCACCGATGCTTGCTCCCTTCATATTAAATATAATTTTTTTTAGAGTTAGTAGTGGTACCAGTGCGAAATAACTCAAAGCTTGTATACATATCAATTTAAACAAATTCTTATACGTAAATAAACAATAAACTAAAGTTTAAAATAAAAATATTCACCAATAATTATCCAAACACCATGAAGCCGACAAAACGAAATACTAAATTCTAAAGTTGACAAAAGATATAACGAATATAAAACCAATAATAATAATAATAATAATAATAATAATAATAATAATAGTTTCATTTATTATAGTGCTGGCCAACAGTTGTGAGACCTATAACAAACAGGCTAGCGCTGAAAAATATACAAGTACCATACAAGCCCCATACAAGCACGTATAATAACAAAATAAAATAAACAATAATAGCTAAATAAGTTTACATAATGATGAATACTTAGAAAAAATAGAACGTAATTATTAATGACATGATAAAAATAATAAATAAATAACTTGAAAGTAACAATAAGCAAACAAATAAAAAAGAATAATGTAAATTTAAATATTCGCGGCAAAGCCTCTAGAAAATAAATAAATCATAAGGGAGTTATTTAAATAACTCTCTGAATTTGGCTTTTCTTTTTTGATAAAAGTCGAATTTGACAAATTTGGAATTAGCGCTGTGGATACAACGGCCTACAGGGCTCACCTTGTAAGTGATGTTGAGAGAAAATAATTTTGGGTTACGAGAGGCCCGAGAAGGGACAGGTATACCCCTACATGATCAAAGTCAAATTTACAAAATGTTGCTATTGAAAATATTAAAAACAAAATGGGTATCACAATAAAGTCTACGCGAATAGAGTTTGGAGTCCTAAGAGGTTTGGAATAATAATAATAATAATAATAATAATAATAATAACAACAACAATAAATAATAGTAGATAATAAATATAATAATAACAATTATAGCGGGAGGAAATATTTGAGAGGACAAGTCAGCCTAAGCATGGTTGCAAAGCAGGTAAAAATGGTATGGCCGAAAGAGCCAACAAGTCTTGTTGCTGGCGTGGATTAATATTCGTATAAACCTCCCGAGTGTAGATGGATTACCCCCCTGCCCTCCTACCCTAACACTTTATCCCTGCACGTGGATTACAGCGCAAACAGCTACGGCGACACACCAAGGAAGGGCTACGTAATGAATCGTCCTTCCAAGGCAGCCCGTAGAAAATGCTCGAATTGCTCTTTCCCTTAAAGTTGAAGAGGAGCATCATATTGCAGTATTTCTTAACAATAATTGTAATCATCATAATAATAATAATAGTAATAATAGTAATAATAATAATAATAATTTAGACCTCGGTGGTCTTTGGGTAAAGTGCTTGGCTCAGTACCCGATGTTTGTGGGTTCAAACCCAGCCGAGGTAGACAGATTTTTCTGGAGCGATTAAAATCTTAAGCACAACTTCTTTCGGAGGGGAAGTAAGGCCGTAGGTCTCAGGTCGATCGGTCCCATTGATCTCATTTATACATAATAATAGTAATAGTAATAATAATAATAATAATAATAATATAATATTTAGCACCACGTCTTACTACCCGTTCGGGTTATACGCTTAAGTACTAATTACGCTAATGGATTAGGAATAGGGAAGGTTGAATTTAGAGGAAGTGAACCCGCATTTGCGTGGAGGGAGAGTGGAAACCCATTTAGGAAAAACCACCCCCAGATCACCCGACCGAGATTCGAACCTCGATCTCCCCGTCCTCGGCAGCCGAGCTCAACACGACTAGCGCGATTTATATATAAATCCATTCGATATGGTTAATTGACGGTTAACATAGCTCGTGGGATATTCACCAGAGAGATACAGCTTGGCGAGATTGTAGTGGTTTATTCTGTAATATACCTTTGTGACTGAGTGGTGTCTACAAAATCTAAATACTTAAATTATCTAACTTAAGACCAGAAGAAAACAGGAAGATTTCATAACAGCAAAGGAGTGAACCCAGACTTCCTATATCAGTGTCGAGAAGAGTAACTAACATTTGTAATTGCCTTTAGGAAAGATAAAATAGAGGAACAAAAGTTATTATTTAAAATGTAGCTTCAAAACAAGATATCTATTTTCAATGTTTTTTGGCATTGTATAATTTAGATAGAATAGGGGAGATTGACTTCACAAAAGAATGAGTAAAAGTAAATAATAGAAACAATTTAAACGGTTGAAGTAAAAAACCATGGAGAATAGAGTTTACTAAAAAAACACACAATATTTTAGTAATACATTGATGTATTTAAAACTGGTTTTTAATATCTTATTTACTTGTAATTAAATAAACAGTGGCATACCAATATGCGTTTGAAGTTTTTTTTAAATCCATCCAACATTAAGTTTTAGTCAAACTAAAAGTAAAAAAGAAGCCCCTCTGTTAAAACACATCCAAGAGCTATGAAGTAAGGTAAGTGAATGAAAGAATACTTTTTATTGAATTATGCCCTAAAAGGGAATATCGTAAAATAATAAAGATTTGGGGAGAACGTTTAAAGCGTAAACATTATGTTTTGGGATCGTATCATTTACTTGGTAACGAGATAAAAGATGACTATCATTTATCATTTGATTTAGTTTAAACTAAAACAAGAAACTTGCATATTTTTTGAACTGGTTTTGTAAGTTATTTGCCAAAATGGTGCAGCTAGAATTTACTCTGGAGGGAAGGCAACCAATGTGTCTTAGCTATTATTTATGTAAAGTTTTTCCCAAATGGAAATTTTAAGGATATTTTTAGAATGTATAATCACGGTTTACCTTTTGAATAACAAATGTAGCTTGTGCATTTGAAACATTTTTAGTAATATCTATTATAGTTGTACTTAATATGATTTAAGCTTTTATTATTCACTACATTTCCCCGTCCATCATCAAATCACACTTTTGATTCATAGAGATGAACACACATATTAGGAGTCTAATCCTTCCTAAGATCAATCCTCTCAGAAGATAAAGTTACTCCCACTATTTCTTGACTCACGGCTGCCTACAATCCAACAGTGCTAGAGTTTTGTGAGCCCGTTCGAAAAATGGTTGACCTTTTGTCGTGATCACGTGCTCACACCGTCTACACGGAGCAAGAATACAATCGTGGTAGCTAGTGGTTGAAGTATTGACAGTTCTTTCGTCACATGCACACGTGGCTTAAATGTAGGCATTCTTAAGGGTCCCGCCTTTATAAAATTGAAAATCTTTGACATTTATTAAGTGAATGCAGCTTTATGGTTAAAAATCACTAAAGCAATCCTTTAAACAGCTTAAAATGCTTTGTTATGACCATAATAGCAGAGTAATCCACTTTTTGTAGAAAGACTAGAATCATACTCCTATTTAGATAAGAAGAAACAATTTAAAATTTACAGCCTTCATAATTATACTTATGTTTCAAGTCCTTGATATTAACAATACCTATAAAGTAAAACTATTATATAAATAAAATATTATCATTGTTAGCTGCAGACAAAAAATGATCTTGTATTTTATAAAAGTTTATTCCTATGAAAATAGGGCTTTACTTTGAACGTGTTAAAATAAGTGTCTCAATTTATTTGAAATAAAGCTACGTATCTCTCTTTTTGTGCTCAAACACAAACTGTTGTAACCTCTACGCAACGTTTACCACTTCCCTCCCCATCCCGCTATCAGCACTTCTCTCTGTATCATCAGTTACAAACTAAACGATATTGACTTGTAAGCGCTGTTCTGCTTCCCGCTATCAGGTCAGCCAGAATGACAAGCGAGCGCGCGAGCGACTGAGTGACTGGGTGGCCAAACTGGCGAGCGAGCGAGCGAGCGCGTGATTAGCAAATAGATCTCGATAGTTGTTGACGAGGGCAAAGTTTCGAATCTTGGGTCGGTGAACTGAGGGTGGTTTTTGACAAGGGATTTATTGTTGTGGTTTTCCCATCATCTCTCCGTGCTAATGGTGATTCTTATTTATAAAGGCCTACTTTGATTATAATATTGAAGTAGTTTAACATATCAGTTTTACATATATGTATCTATATATATAGTTTATGGGCTTACCAATTAAACTAGGCCGTTAGTAGTAGCAAGTGTGCTAAACTTATCGATAATTATTAAAAAAAAAGTCAAATATCATGTCAAATTGAAAAGTTTTCCTAGCACTCAATGAACCAACATACAATTATATTGCCTAGTGCCCGTAAACTAGAATGTTCCGGCTCGAGCGTGCGCGCTTGAAAAATAGAATCAGTTCTATCTTTGAAGCGCACGCGCGCACGCACTAGGTCGCTCGCTCCAGACTGGCCACCTTTCACAATGTGTTCTATTTTATTTTTTAGTCGCTCTTCCAGTCTGGCCGTACCCTTACTGTGCGCATGTACACTTAAAGTGTTAACGCGCACTGAGAAAAAATTTGTATAGTGATAAGGGTGTTACCAAATTAAAAAACTTTAAATGTATACATACACTTTTTAATTTAATGTGTGACTGAAAGAATTTTAGGTAAGTATAGGCTACCTCGTAAAAGTACAAATTAGGAATGTTGGAAATGTACAGTAAAAGTTTTCGGGTCGGCCAATTAGGAATAAGTATTTTCTTGTGGGTGTTTATAAACTGCTATCGCTAGAGATAAGAGCCGGAAAATTTCCAATTATTGTTATTATTATTATTATTATTAGTGGTTGTAGTACTAGTATTACTAGTAGTAGGCCTAGTCGTAAACAAAGGAATCAATGCAAGCCTTTGTAGACACGTCATGTCCATACTTTAATATGTTTATCATCAATAGGTTAGTAAATTAATTATAATGTTTGCCCGAGTTTTTGCTAACAACTTTAATTATTGTCCCCTCCTCCTCTCAATCGTGTCTCCTTACATCTTCCTCCATACTCTTTACCATGAACCCGTTAAATTTGTCTTCTATGTAAGCACCTGCTATCTAAATTTTGCCATTAAATGTCCCAAATTTACGATTATATTCCAGTTTTTAAATTAGTGTACATATGTAATCAATCAAAGTAAAAGATTATGACTATAGCTTACAGATTTTTTAGTTGTGTACTAGGCTTTAAGCACAAATATACTACGTTTTAGGGTTCAGCCAGACTGACAAGCGCGCAAGCGACTGGGTAGACAGACTGGCGAGCACGTGATTAGCAGATAGCTCTCGTTAGTTGTTGACGAGGAGGCTCCGAATCTTGGCTCAGTGAACTAAGGGTGGTTTTAACAAGTGATTTATTGTTGTGGTTTTCTCATCCTCTCTCCATGCTAACGGTGATTCTTATTTGTAAAGGCCTACTTTGATAATATTGAAGTATTTTAACATAATAATAATAATAATTATAATAATAATAATAATTATAATAATAATAATAATAATAATATTTAGCACCGCGTCTTACTACCCGTTCGGGTTATACGCTTAAGTACTAATTACACTAATGGATTAGGAAATGGGAGGGTTGAATTTAGAGGAAGTGAACCCGCATTTGCGTGGAGGGAGAGTGGAAAACCATTTATGGAAAACCACTCCCAGTTCACCCGACCGAGATTCGAACCTCGATCTCCCCGTCCTCGGCGATCGAGCTTAACACGACTAGCGCGTTAGCCAACTACGCCACCAAGGCGGGTATTTTAACATATCAGTTTTACATATATATGTATATATATACATATAGGTATGGTTTATGATCTTACCAATTAAATTAGGCCGTTAATATAAAGTGTGCTAAACCTACCGATAGTAATAAAAATGTCAAAATGAGAAGTTTTCCTAGCACTCAATGAACCAACATACAATAATATTGCCTAGCGCCTGTAAACTAGATTGTACCGGGTCGAGCGCGCGCGCTTGAAAAATAGAATCAGTTCTATCTTTCAAGCGTGCGCGCTCCAGTCTGGCCACCTCTCATTACAACCAATGTGTTCTATTTTATATTTTAGTCGCTCTTTCAGTCTGGCCGCCCCCTTACTCGTTTGACCAACGTGTGTTGGCGTGTATTAGTTCAGCCAGATTGAGGGAGCATGTTGATTTCGGTATCAACTTGACCAACCATACAAAATAACTTAATCATTTATGTATAATCTGCTTGCTGTTGCACTGCCCTAAATATATACTTTGCAGTGATACGAACTGATCTGTGAGACTTGTTTGTTGGTGACGGGGTGATAGGATTTTAAATACTAGCTGGTGTATTGAGGGTGTTTTTTCCAAATGGTTTCTCACTCTTCCTACATGCAAATGAGGGTAAATTTCTTTTAAAATTATACTTTCCTAATCCATCCCTCATTAGAATAATAAATATTAGAGTATAGCCCAAACCGGTACTTATATGCTATGAAAAATTAATCTTTACAATGACGAAGGACATACATTATAAATGTGCACTATTACAAGTTAAGGTGAGTATGTGAGGTGCGCGAGCTTTGGACAGTGTTTTTACGATTTTTATAGCAAAACAAAAAAATATTTCTCCAGTAGAAACATATAGTTTAATTTTCTTCACACGATGATATCAACAGGTTTTGAATATCTGTCAAGGGTTTCCTGGAATTTAATGCCAACTTTATATCTTTATTTAAAAAGTTTCACATCTAATGCCGTTATTCTCATGAAATATATTCAATAACTGTTGATATCACCATGTGAAGAAAATTTAACTTTATGGTTTTACTAATGAAATATTCTATTTAGTTTGTACAAAAAAAGTTTTTCTATAAAAACTGCAAATACACTACCCTTAACGCTTATTCCCTACATCCCCACCTTAACTTACACTCAGTTTATTCCGAAAGTCTAAACGATACTGATTACATAATGGTTTTTACTAACGATTTGTATACACTCAAAAGGTAGCAGTTTAACCTTGATCAATAACACCATGGCGGTATCTTATAGTCTACAACATAGTGTAATCGGTCAAGGTAGGACTACTTCTTTCGGGGTAGATGGAAAGGTATGGCGGAAGGCGTTATTTTAATCGCGTCGAGATACCGTCAGTGAAAACAATCTCTTTTCACAAAATACTATGTTTTATCATTTTTGAATAAACTTATTTAAAAAAAACTATTTTTCACACCAAATTTACTAGGATGATTGGGGAGGGGAAGGGGATGGATGGAAGGATTATAGGGTTTGGGCCCTCTTACGTAGGATTTGAACGTAATAACTATTATCATTATAATAGTCTTTTGGTTTGTGCAAAGCGTTTCGCTACCCATATCGAGTATCCACCTATTCACACCAATGTGGTCAGGAAAAGAAGGCCAAGTGAATAGGAAACGTACCCACACTTACGTGGAAGAGCTGAAAACCATTTAGAAAAAAATTGCTTCTGTACATAGGAACAGGATAAAAACCTCGATTTCTACATCAACGTCGATCATAAATGCAGCTAGTGAGATTGTTTTTTTATAAGCACCACGTCTTACTATCTATTCGGGTAATACGCTTATGTACTGATTATACTAATGAGTTAGAGATGAGGAAGGTAGAATTTAGATGAAGGGTACACGCATTTGAGTGGAGAGAGAGTGGGAAACCATTTAGGAAACACCACTTTCAGTACATACAACTGGGATCGAACCACGATCTCCCTGTCATCAACAGTCTAGTCTATTGTGAGAGTAGCACCTTAGACCATGAGGCCACTGACAGTGACATAGTTCCATTATACAATTTGGTGTCGATGCTGCCTACTTGTATTAAGAACTATATGGTAAAACTAAATTTTACAATAAATGTTAAATTAATAAAAACTAGCATTTACAAAAAAAAGTTGTTTTTTACACAAATAAAAGGTTTTTCTACGGTTTTTTAAAGTTAATTGTAAATACAAATATCTCCAAGCTTTACAATTATTACTATATTTAACTAGACAAGATTTTTTTTACAAGTGTGGCCTTGTATTTTCTCTTCTTGAAGTGTGGAAACATATTTGAGAGAAGAATATATATTTTTAACGTCAACATGGTAATGACATTTAACCAAGTTGTACGTTCTGTCGGGGAAAACGTATGGCCACAAGAGCGAATAACGTTCACAGAGATAGCATAATAATATACTCTTGGTGGGTAGAGAGGAAAATAGGAATCTCTCAGGGATAAATTTACCTTTCAAATAGACATTTTTTTTTACCTTTTAATTATGATAGAATGGATGACTGAATGTTTATCAGTGTGGATATGACACTTTATAAGAACACCGAGATTTGAACTCAACCGACTAATCTATAATAATGTATCGCATATATATGTATATATTTATACATACACTATTTTATGTTATTTTTCCATGAAACGAGGAGTTTTGTCTAGTTTTATTAGTTTTAGAAGGTTTAGTAAAAAATATTTTGTTTAGTAATAAGCTATATATTTACTACTACCACTATTTGAACCATATTTAACTACCGTTCCAACTATCTGTCTCTAACTACACTAGCTGATTACAGCTGAAAATGATACAATTTATATAAAATGTACCCGTAGTTCCACGGAGGAAGAGTGGTAACCATCTAGAAAATACCACCCTCAGTACACTCAGCCGGGACTAAAACCACAACCTCCCCGTTGCCGTTGAACCAGACTACGAGCTTGACGTTTGGCCTGCCTTGCCTACCGATACGAGTTTGAAATATTATTATTAGCACCGCGTCTTACTACCCGTTCGGGTTATACGCACTTACGCTAATGTGTAATGGTAGGGTGATTGTGAGGTGAAATGGAGGACCTACAGTTTAACGTGGAATCCAAACCACGGTGGAGGCCTGGCATTCCTCACATTCACAAGTTGTGATTAATACACATCTTGTCAGAGGTGAAGGAAGGGTTTGGTAATCAGATAAATCTGTGCCGGGACCGAGGATTGAACCCCGGACGCCAGCTCAGAAGTCCGACACCTTACCCCTAGACCACCAGGTCACCGAGTTTGAAATAATCGGACCGATAACCTGCATCGGTGGTCAGTTGATCAAATAGTCAAGCTAAGCTAGTCTTATTTGTCAGATATGGGGAGATCGGGGGTATGAATTCTGACAGGATGTACCGAGGATGCTTTTCCCTAATAGATTTTCCCACTTGCTCTTCACGCAAATGCGGATACATTTAATCTAAACTATGTATTACTCATCCCAAATCTATTAACATAGCTAATATACCCACTTCTGTGCTCGAAGGGTATAAGGCATCACTCTTGTGTTAGACTGGCCTGCTGATTACGGGAGATCGAGGTTCAAATCTTGGTCGGGTCTATTGAGGGTGGTTTTTCCTTAGTTGTTTCCCACTCTCCTTCCGGGCAAATGCGGGTAGATTACCTTTAAAATTGCTTCCTTCCTAATCCTTACCCTACTATGATATTTATCATATAGGTTTATAAAATGAACAGGTAGTAGGACGTGGCTATAAAAAAATTGAATATAACTAATAAATATGCATATTTACCAGACGATTACTATAACAAGATGGGAAAAACTACCAAGCCAATAGTAAATTATTGTGTTTATGCTATATACTGGAATAGAAACATAGGGAAATTATTTTGATGGCACATTAAAGTTACCTTGAAGTTTTGACATGTGTTTGTTTAAAATACCCTTGATTTAGGAAAAATATAGTTTATTTCCAAAAGCCTATATATATCGAGTACATATGTACACTAATATTGCAATTCAATGGTTTTGTTCATTTTATTTTCATTTATTTGAGGCATTTAACGTGCACTTTATGAACTAGCTGATTATATCAGCATACGACTTATAGCTAACTTAAATATAGACCACACACACAATTCAGCCTCCGGCCGTTAATTCGTCACTATTAAAGGGGAAATTCTCATTTCACCAGTCATACATTTGTTGGTCATGCCAGGAATTGAGCTCGTGACCATTACTTAGCTAAGTAGACAGAAAAAATACCGACTGAGCTAAGGTGTCCGACATCAACAAGCTAAACTAATAAAGAAAATTTTAATATATGACTTAAAAGGTTATACTTAATTGTTGGTTTTCTAATTCACCCTTTAGGTGCCCACAATTTTTTTTTTTAATTTCCAGTGAAGGGATGTGTTTTTAAACTGATTTTTCAATGCTTCACGTAACAATACCTGTTTGGCTTTTCCGAATATTTTAACAAATAAAGTAGGGATGTTGAAGCTATTATTTGAAGATAGTATATCCACGTCTGCGTGGTGGGAGATTGGGAAACCATTCAAGTAAAACTACCCTTATTACACACAAACTTCCCATCACCAGCAAGCCACACAATACTAGACTAAAGGCCTATGCATTTGCTCCCACAGGTGTGGGCTATTACAAAATGAAGTAATTTTTTTTTTCTAAAATATTCATGGATATGTTTTAATAGGAAAAGAAAACTAAAAATGGTGACACCATTTTAAATTAATACATGAAAAAAAACCACCTAATAATAATATGACCGTGACCAGGCTCGTATCCAGAATTTTCTTTTGGCCAGGGGATGGGGGGGACCCTAATTCTTCAAATATTATTCGGCTATGATGGTAATCTCAAAACTAAACAGCGGGGGTAGGTAGGTGGACGAATGGAGAGAAACATTTATCAAAATTTCGTACAAGAATATACTGAAGTAAACCCATGCCTTGCATTTACTTTTTATGACTGTTAATAGGAACTTAATACTTAGGCGACTTAGGCTGTAGATCAAGGGACTTTAATCTACAGTGCTACCAAACGTGATAGCTATAAAATGATTGCAGGGTGGCAGGTTTGAAATTACCTGAAAACAACAAAACAAATTTGAAGGAAGTAACGGAATAAATCCACACTCTTGGAACTAAAAATGTAGTTTAAACAGAGTTTAACCTTCAATTTTAATTCAAGATAATTTTATAATTTTTTAGATTTTTATAATACTTTTTAATTTTTGTTTGAATTTAAAGGGGGGGGCTCCCGCCCCACGAACGCCCACCCCCCCAGATACGTGCCTGACAGTGACCATACTCGACGGTACATACAAACTCACACCTACTTGCCCTTCTTAATGAACTTTTACCTTCCATCCAAATCACTCGGGCCTAGAACGTATACAAACCCTGTTAAAAACATCCCCGCTACCACCCCTAACATCATCCCACTTTCCATTAAAAAAAAAAAACACGTCAAGGTTTGCTGACGTCCCCTTTCCCTAACAGCTCGGGGTCTCTATGTTTTGATTAAAATGTCACTATTGCCTACGGGTAATTGTGCGAGATACGCACTTGTGCTCACGCATCGCTGGCGTCACAATAGCATGCTGTGCGTAGGAGCGGGCTCAGCACGTTGGATTACAAGTGCGTGTAAATCACAGGGTCAGGACCCCCCTAAAAGAAACTTCATGATCACATGGGGACAGAAATTGATGAAGGCTGAAGAAAAAAAAAAGTTCTACGCAAAAATTAATCCTGCAAAATATAGTCTCTTCCCCCCGCTCCCATACGTTTTCTTGTTTTCTTTCTAAGCGGCAATTTCGTGGCTTCGTCTAATGGAGGGATTGATATGGAGTAGCCATGTGAATATTTCAGTAAACATTAAAACGATAAGGTAACATTTCTCAAGCTGAAATTAATTAACGCACACGCAGTACTGTATGTCGTGGGCTTGAGGGTTTCATCTACTCTGTAGCGACCCTTCGAATTGAAACTAATATAATCTGATATTGTTCTTCCTGCCGTGTCCTTGAACATATATATGTTAAATATAAATATATACACTAAATATGTACTATATATGTTATATAAATATATACACTAAATATGTACTATATATGTTATATAAATATATACTATAATAATACAATGTATATATTATATATAAAGAAATATACATATAAGGTAATACAAAATAATAAATTAATATAATTAAGGACACGGTAGGAAGAACAGTACCGTATATGTTTTAAGACCTTAAAATAAATTCTTGGAATAAAAAGAAAATATTTTTAATTCTAAATTAAAAAAAAAGTTTAAACCTTGACGTCCCTGAATTTAAATAATGCTATCCTACTGAAGCAAAGGCCTTGAATTACTGCAAAGCTGTGAGAAAAAAGAAGTGGGAGATCAACAAAGAGAACGATATAAGAGAAAGAGAGAGAGAAATATTCGCAAGACGGAAATAATTTGTGACTGAAGGAGGAGAAAGAAAAATTTCGACGACCAGAGCTGTTGGTAGGCCTGGCGTCCCACGCGTGCACGTGCCAAATAAGGGGACCGAGAGCAAAGGAAGCAAATTGACATTTCGTAGAAAACTCGCTCCACGTGAGGAAAGGTTAGCTTTAATGTTCTTCTTTCTCGAAATGTCTCCGCAAGGGAAAGTTTCACTTGAATTATTCTTTGACCAATTGGGAGGGCTGGCCGCACAGGTAGCATGGCCGACTCTAGACTCTTGTGACCTTGTATATATTAGGCTATTAGGATTTCAAAATGCCTACAGAGGAGATAAAAAAATAAGTTTACAGCGTGGATATTTAACTATTACGTGTACATTCTCATCCAATTAATGCTCTTTTTATTTTAAGTTTAATTTTGTTTTGTGCTCCAAGCTTTACGATTTGGCCTATTTAAATATCCTCACCAATATGTGAGAGTCGAGAAAGATAGGTTTTAAGAAGGAATGTGCTAGAACTTAAGTGGAGGAAGAGTGGACAACCATTTAAGAAAATTAACCATCAATACACCCGACTGGGATTCAAGTCTTGAGAACAAACTCAACTCATGGCTTATAAGTGAGACTTTATGGAATTCAAATTAATTAATTGATAAATATTCAAACCAATTCTTAGCTTTTAATGTCTTGTGGTTTCTAATTATTTATAAAGCATCAAACACTTTTTTTTAGCATCCCTTGGTATACGTAGTCTTCGTTTACCTTGTATTATTATTATTATTATTATTATTATGCTATGGAATAAAATATAGGTTCATAATGTAATCCGTAAAAGAAAGATTGCTACCTTTCAAGGTAAACGAAATGTACAAATGTACAGTCCAATTTTCATAGACATTACTTTTTAGAAGGAAAATATTACTTTTAAATTGATAGCATCTGATTATATTATTAGTAAAATTGGATATGTATTAATAATTTTTATCAAACATGACAGCTAAATACTACATGACTTGAAGCATGAATACATGAAACTACATTAAGTACAGTTTTCTCTGTTAAGTAAGGTTATTAATCTAGACATTGTATTATAAAGTTATGCACCTGAATAAATTAAGATGTTTTAAGGAAGCGATAATTTCTATACTATACAAATTCATCGCCATAATTACCTGATATTAAAGGGACAAATAAATAGTTTTTTCTATAAAATGACAACACAAGAACATCAGATATAAAGTTGGCAAAAGGATAAAAACAGGATTTCTGCTTGGTCATTGAAGAAGCGGGGATATATAAAAGTATTATTTCAAGTAAACATTCTCGGATATCCCAACTCAAAAGTAATGCTTAATGATGATTAATGCTGAAAGGCCCTTAAAGATAATATGGGGGTATTTGATTTAAATAATTTCTATAAATATATGGTTAAATAATTAGTCTTCAAACGAAACAGGAAAATAATTGTGTGGATCAACTTCGATAAATAACTTTACAATAGTTTCAAATTGGTTGAGAGCGGTCATACTAGTATAGTTGAATGCCCTCAACTTAAGAGAACACTACATAACCAGCCTATTTTTTAAATATATATTAGAAATAATTGGTTGTTTAAATAAAAATTCACTACGTTAGCGTGTTTTTAATAGTTTTATCAGGATAAAATATAGTGTGTATAAAATCGGATTCATGAATTCATTTATTAAAGAAAGGTTTTAACACTAAAATTTTATGTTGTTATAAAAGCATGTATTATATATTTGACTTATTTAATAAAATGTGTTATATTGGGTTTGTGAGACATTTTTAAAATCTATCTCAAATTGCTTGTTAACATAATTAAATACTAAAATGAAGCACATCTGCTGAATTGCTAAAACATTCAAATTAAAGTCTCCGATTTTACACTGCTATCGTGTGTGTATGATTGGAAAAATAAGTAGGCACTATAGAAGTTGGGCGTAGTATTATTTTAGACGAAAATTAAAACCATAAATACAGAAAACCACAGTCACTGTTACATCAATATATAAGTTTGTTCTCCCTGATACCTGGTGAAGAGTCATAAACTCGTGTTTGATGAAAACTGTACAAAATGAAACCATCTCCTTTTCCCTAGTACCACTCTATATAGTGTTGAGTCTCAACATTTTTCAAACAAATATTATTGGATTATTTTCATGCGCTTAACGTATTGTGTATTCCACATATTTTAATTAATAGGGCTCGGATGAAGAAAGAAGTGGAGAGAAAGTTTACCAAAATCATTTAGGAAATATAAAATCATTTGTAAAACCAGCGGAGATTAGAACCATGTCACCATCGGACTAGATGAGACCGAGGCCTAAATCACGTACCTGTTGCTAAGTTATATCAACTATTACTAGGTCTATGATCAGAATAAAAAAATATAAATATAATGGTGTATATTAGACGCGTGAGAAAAGTATATTTTAACTATTTACAATATTTATATAAATTCGATTAAATATATTTTGTTGATATTTAATTATTGATGAAAAAGGGTTATCTGTATTATTTTTACAAATCTTAGAGTAGAACACTAAACTTTTAGCTCAGTAGCTAGATATACCTCAACGGCTATGTGTAGAAAAGTCATCACAAAAGGCAAATTTATACGATTTTAATCCTAGTTGAACCTACCTTTTTAACAATGTAGGACGATTATTTAAAACAAGTTCATATTTGTGAATTAGGATGCATTACCGTTTCGATTCACGTAAATGATGGTGATGCCAATTATCATTCCAAATATACATTGACATTAGCGTAAGTGCGTATAACCCGAACGGGTTAGTAAGACGCGGTGCTAATAATAATAATAATAATAATAATAATAATAATAATAAAGTTCATATTTGTTTCACACTTTTAATAAAATAAAATAGTTAATGTCGGAAAATAGGTTGAGTGATGCACAATTATAAGTTAGCCGAATAAATGTTTTATAAAACTTAACGAGAAAGCTACTCGTACTTTTGTATATATCATAACCAGCAGTTTGACCTTTTTTTTGCGTGGGTAAGCGGCATAAAAATACATCATATTAGGACGTTCAACATACAGCTGCCATCATCTTAATAGTTCCTCCGTGTACAATCCAGAGCTAACTATGGCAATCATAAACTTGTTATGGCAGTTTATAAATTAAAATAAATCATTTCTTTGAAACAAAGTATTACTTAGCTCACAAATTAAGTCACAAACGAATGCAAACCACTGGCAACGCAATATTTACTTAAGCACGATCAAAATAGAAGATAAATATACATTGTTATAGAAAATGTTGGAGAAAAGAGCACACATTTCACATAGAGCAAAAATTTAAATTATATACTTTGTTACAAAAACATATTAAATATTGATTATCATGATCTACCAAAGAGAATCACGACCCCAAACTATGCCCCAGAATTTGTTTATTTTAGCTGTTAGGTGCTAATTTATACTTTGATCATTAGCTTATGTATTCTCAATACTAATGAATCACCTTTAGTACAATCTTTAGTTTTTATATTCGTAAATTTTTAGACTTTTTTTCTGCCTTTACAAAGATACAAAGCTTTCTACCATGTCTAGAAGGATTTTATTAACACGTTTAGGAGTATTGAGGTTCCTTCCATTTTCCATCACCGTATTTTTAATTACAACTTTTCAGATGTTATTGCTTATGTGGTACCTTTACCAAATTGGAAAACCATATTTCTCCTTATTGAAAACTAGATTTTCTAATAGTTTTGGAGATGTCAAGTTACTAAATTGCCCCTCTTTCATATTCTGATTCCAAATTCCCATTTTAAAATTTTAAGATTTATTTGGTTGTATTTAATGTTTTTTTATGTGCCAAATTTCAACTTGTAGTCACTTCTAAAAATCTAAAATAGTTTTCATTATTAGTTATAAATATTTCAAGCTCTTCCATTTACGGTGATTCAATTTTGAAATTCTATATGTTCAGACGTCATTCAGCTATCCAGAAAAGTCTGTTTACTTAAATGCCACATTTAAATTTTCCACCCCTAATCCCCCAAAGTAATTTTATATAAGCTTTTGATATTTAGAGGGAACCCACCCTCCCCATTTTCCGCTCCTTAATTTAGAAATTTTCAGAATTTTTATATTTATATGTGGTTTGAGGTGGTAATTATATCCCCTTGACAACTGGAAACCTTCCATCAATGTGAGTAGTAGTTTTTTTTTTAGTTTGGGAATTTTTTAAACTTCCAGTTACTCAGCCCCCATTTAGATATCAAATATTTAAAATGTATTTGGTTATTGAAAATAATACCTCTACATTCCTGACAAATTTAAATTTTATAACCTACCTATTTTTTTGAAAACTTATCACCATCCCACCCCCCCTTTTCCCTATTACTTAGACTCCAACTAAATAATTAAAAATTTTTAGACTTTTATCATTATTTGGAATGATCCCTGTACCCGCTTGCAAAATTGTGTTTTATACCACACAGTGCATTAGTTTTGTTTATTAATTTTGTAATAGTAAAATGCCCCTCTTCCCTCAATTTATCTAACTCCCAATTATAAAGGTGAAATTTATGGATTATTTGGTTATCGCAGTTGATATCTACCTACCTGCCAAACTCCAATGTTCTATAACAGCTTAAAAAAAGTATGACCCATCTCCTCCAATTGCCTGGAGATATAATTTAAAATTTCCACACTTTTATAGTTATTTGCAGTTATCTTTAACTGCCTTGTAAATTTAAGTTTTCTACAATAGTAAGAAGTGGTTATTTCTATTAGTTTTGTAAATTCTAACCCAAACTCACATTTTATTCAGCTCACTTTGTGATATTTTAAATTTTAAGATTTATTTGGTTATCTGGATTTTTCTCTTTATCTATCATCACATTTTTAATTTTTTCTTCATCTAAAATTTCTTAACTATAGCCCCCTTCTCCTTTTATTTGCTGGAGTTCCATTTAAAATCTAAAATTTTTAGACTTTTTTCATATGAGTTGTCTTATATCTGGTTAGCTGATTAATGTTCTCTACCACACATATAAGTGGTTAATATATTAGTTATGGAAATATTAGCCCCAATCCCCCATCCATTTCTTCAACTTTTTAGTTATAAATTCAAAATTTTGAGAATTATTTTATCATTTAGTGGTATACTTTGACCTGCGTGCTAAATTTAAATATTCTATCATTTCACACTTAAATGTGTATTATTTTATTTTTATCTCCCCCCCCAGCCTTCTCAATATATCCTGAGCTATCATTTAAGATGTTAAGTGTTCAGACCTTTTATGGTTATTTGGAGTGAGTCCCTTTACTTTCCTTCCAAATTTAAATTTCTATCACACTGCTTCTATTAGTTTGGATAAAATTTTGATCCCCTCCCCCTATTTTTCTATACCACCATTTAGAAATAGAAATGTTTATTTAGAGTAATATGGTTATCTGGAGCTGTCCTACTTCCGGTCTACAATTTTCTTACCACATTTAAAAGTTTTTTTTTATAAACCCCTTACCGATTTCCACCTCTACCCTATTTCCGGGTGTCCCATTTAGAAGTTTACATTTCAGACTTTTATATTATTATTTGGACTAGTCCCCTTGACCAACTTCACAATTTCAATTTTATACTTCATGATAGTTATTTCTATTAGTTTTTGAAGTTTTGAATAACCTTATTTTTTTTCTTCAATTTACTCTTATAAATTTAATATTTCAAGATATATCAAGTTATCTGGAGTCTTCTCTCTACATGTATGCTAAATTTTAGTTTTCCAACTCATGCAAAAATGGTTTTTGGATTAAAACTGCCCCACACCCCATTTATTAAAGTCCTATTTTGAAATTTCCCATTTTTAAATGTTTATGTTTATGGTTATATGAAGTAATAATCACCTTACATTCCTACCAAATTTCAGTGGTCCATCTCATCTAGAATAATTTTTTGACGATCAAAATATTCCAAACCCTATTTTACCCTCTTAGGTATTAAATTTCGTAACAACCCCTATTATTAGATGCCTAAAACCTGAACTAAACCTCCTTGCCAAATTTCAAGGATTTCAGGTCTAAGGGTTCAAGAGATACGGTGATGAGACAGTGAGTCAGGGCTTTCGTCTTTATACATTATATAATTTTAGCTAAAAGTAGCCCTAGCGACTATTAACATATTTTTTCTCCATCTGGAATTGGAGCCCCGGTAATTTTATAGCTTCGATGAAAAAAACTAGGTAATATAAAATAAATGAAAAAGATAAAATAAGTAGTTTACAAGAAAAATATTTTATTTTTATTCTCAAACAATGTAACACAATATGGTAGTAATAAAATAACTTACTAAATGCTTCTTTTATCATTTGCCGTTTGGAAAAAAATTCCTTCGCTTTTAGCATTATAATTTTTTCGCGTGGCTCTCACCTGTTTTAGCCTTTGTTCCAGAATACATTCAACACCTTTCCACCGTTTCGAGGCTTCTAATTTTTGACCCAGCAAAAGCGAAACATTTTGTTTTTTTGCAGTTCTTTTTTGAGTAGTTGTTTAATTCCTTTTCAACTCCCGCACTTTCTTCATAATAATGTTATAATATTTGACAGTTGCCTAATTGCTGTGTATTTCAGAGTATATAAAAACTTTTGTTTAAAATTAATCATAAAAATAAATTTTCTACTAGACATGACTTCTATGTCACAGCAAACTAGTCGATGTTGAGTAACATGGCCCTTCCACGAAGTAAAATTGTGGGTGTTACTAGGAAAGCTCAGCTCGGAAATGAAGTCAGGAGGTTGAATAAGAGGGAAACTAGGAAAATTTCATCTTGGCAGGCCCATGAAAAATTCTTTAATGCCTATATCCCGCTACAATTAAGTAATCCCAGCCATGATTTTGGATCCCAGCTACAACGAAGCAGACGTTTTTCAAGCATGTAGCCTTAGCACAAAAGAATGCCAAAATAATTGGGGACAGAACATTTTTATTGGAGCCCCCAAAATG
Organism: Timema podura; assembly: GCA_033556935.1. Classification (NCBI taxonomy): domain Eukaryota; kingdom Metazoa; phylum Arthropoda; class Insecta; order Phasmatodea; family Timematidae; genus Timema; species Timema podura. The sequence goes on along the minus strand of JAVRXN010000011.1, from coordinate 47,098,396 downwards.
GGAGTTGTTTCTAAAAAAAAGTAAAAAAATTATTGAATTCCAGAAGAGCTAGGAAGCTGAAAATGTCCAGGCAGGTAGCCCCTAACTAAAATATTCAAATATAAACTTGGTGACTGAAAATTACCAATGGGGGTCTAAGAATGGTGAGGTTTTGAAAAATCCAGAGTAAAATAAACTTGAAACTAAGAAGACCTAAAAAGCCAAAATTATGAAGACAAGTAAGTAGCCCCTAACTTAAAAGGGTGCAGAAATATTTAGTGACAGGAAATTCCCAAGAGGCCCCTCAAAATGGTAGGAGGGGAGGTTTTCCAGACAAATAAAATACTCTTGAATCCCAGTATACCTAGGAAGTAAATAATTTTCAGACAAGTAGCTCCTAGCCCCAAAGGGTGCAGGAATACGTGGTGGCCAAATTTTTTTTATGGTGGGACCCAAAATGTTCTTGTTTTCAAAAGAAGAGTCAAAAAAATCTCAAAGGCCAGAATATATAGAAAGCTGATTTTTTGCAGGGAGATACACTCAACCAAAAAGCGTAGGAATAATTGGTGGCTAAAAATTCATGTGTGGCCCCCTAAAAACGAAAAGGTATACACACAAAATTATTTTTATAATGAAATCTTCAATTGAAGAACTGTTTCAAACTTTCACTGGAGTACATATTTGATCTACTACAGAGTATTTAATTGAAATTGACCTCCCATATTTTGAGATTTACTGAAAATATTCCCATTAGCAATCGTTGTCCAAAAAATGCCAATAGGACACATTGCACGAGCAGAAATATTCCATTGATTTTCAAACAAATATTATGCTAGTTTAAAAATAATAATTGGGCTATTCGTCGAAATGATCAACCCTTCTCCGAATAGTATAATGATGTATCCCACCCAGTTAGTTTGTGTCAGTTTACCATAGAAATATCTTTAATTTAAATACAGTGTAAAGTGTAAATGTGTTAGTTAAGTTTACAGAAGTTAGTATTTTGCTTTATTATTAATGTTAATTTTTTCCCCTTTCAAAGGTATGTAAGCACAGTATTTACAAACTCGCCTGAGACCCACATAGGAACACGTTGGCTAATGTGCTAAACAGATCATGTATGCTTTTCCTTGTGCTAGGAAATTCAGTGTTGAGATCCCAGCTGGGTCTTCTGACACAGTATCTTTTGGTCTAAAGCGTAACTTTTGTAATAGACAGGATTGCCAATTATGGGGAGATTGGAGTTGATTAGTTAAATTCAACTAATTTGTATTTATCTGTGACCATATTTATCAGGCAGAGAGATAGGATAGAAATAGTCTTAAATACCAGAGTTAATAAAATAATATTAAATAAATGAGCCAAACAGTTTAGGATCATCACAAGTATACAGATATACATAATATTATTCACATTCATATATACAAATAGGTATATTTATAAGTATAGTCTGGTTTTCCTACACAGGGTCTTCATTAAGAGATAAATAAATATCGATAGACAAACATATATACGGAAAGATAGCCATGCAGGTAGACAGAAATATATAGAAACATAAATACATACATATATACATACATTTCCATGCATACATGCCTAGATGCATATATACATACATACATACATACATACATACATACATATACATACATGCATACATACATATACATACACGCATACATACATGCATACATACACGCATACATACACGCATACATACAAAGAACCACCTTTCAGATGATAGTATGTAATAAAATCTGGCTGCAAATACATATTCAAAACATGCAAAAAATTCAATTTTTTGAGTCAATGTTGCATAAAAGAACTTTCATTAAATTCTAATTATGTATTTTCATAAGTATCCAAGTAATTTTTAATAATGGGCATGTACAATCCGCCTGTACTGAATGGTAGCGATCTTATCTTGACGGACTATATATTATATTATGGCCCTATCTTATAAGCTTTGCCATAGTGGAGAAATGCAAGATAAGCTTGCTACCTTTCAGGACAAATGAAGGGGTAAGTGCAAGCAAAAACGAATACGTGTGTGCTCGTGAGCGTACACTAGGCGTAATGCAGTATGTTGTCGGCGCAAGTCCCGGCGAGTGTGAGCTCGGAATTGCACACCTTGTAGAATGGCCCGAATGTTTTTGGTCGTGAGGGTATGGGGGGGCTATGGGGGTAGGGAGAGGGCCAACAAAATGTCGAGTTTGTGTGTGAGAGATAGGAGGGTGGGGGGAGTACGGGGGAGAGAGTGGGAGCACAGAGAGAAGTGGGTTGGTTCGGAAAATCAATAGAAACCAAGCCAGCCAGAACCTAGAGCGTGTGGCACAACTACAGGAACTCAAGGAAATGACCTCTTGAATTAAAATTTTGAATTATTAACCTACACAGCAAATTTATGACACTTGGTTTAAGTGTGTCGTATTAATTGTGCTCATTTAAGTTTTTTTCTACCCCACATCTTAATACCCGTTCGGGCTAAAGCATACTTTTGATTATGTTTCTGGAGTAAGGATGAAGAAGGTAGAATTTAAAAGGAAAAGTATCCAAATTTTTGTGGAGTGAGTGTGAGAAATCATTTTAAGATAAACGACCCTCAGTATACCTGAACAGAATAATTAAAGCCCCAATCTTCCCGCAACCAACATTATAGTCTTATAGCCCCACACTAATTGGCAAGCATTGGAAGTATGAGCAGTGACTATTGTATATGATGGTCACGCCAATACTTGAAGATAATCTCCAAATAACGAGGTACTTAGCGTCCACTGTCAGTTTTTTTTTGTCACAAGTCACAGGTGGACAATATATGGCCAGGTAAAACTGGTCAAGGCACTTGGTGTGTCTCCCAAAATTTTCGGGGTGCATCGGCCATGATTTCCAAGACACGGCCAGCATCTAACCTCTATCCCATCATCACCTATACATGTGATATTGTGAGGTTTATTATTAGTTATTACCTTGTCTGACTTGTGCTGTATGAAAGCACTCACCCTCTCTTATTTTGCCACTGCTGCTGCCGTAAAATAAGATAACCTCCACACAAACAACGTTTGAATAAATTAAGATCAGTTGTTCAAGATCCATTTTTTGTTGACAATCACGAGCATGAAGAGAGAATACCGCAAATAGTGTGGGAGTAAAGGTTTTGGCCATCACGTGTCTGTCCTAAGTTAGGTTAGTTTGTATTTAATGTGGTGAGAGATTTCTGTGTTTGGAAAATTATCTTAAATTTTTCTAGAAATACTTCAGCTATATCTACTTTTCAATTTGAATGATGAATATAAGGATTCTTGGTTAGGTCATAAACAAATATAGAAAATGTGACATTGCTAACCGAGTGACAATATTAAAACAGTTACTCTGAATTAAACATTGTTCATCCCTAACACATTAGCGTAATTAGTATATATGTATATAGCCTGAGCGAGTTGTAGTAAGACGCGATGCAAAAAATAAAATAAAATGAATTGATGAGTTTAACAAGGCAGTATTACGTGAATTGGAAAATTTATTTAATCAGACTACACAATGGTATAAAGCACGGAACAAAGAAATTGAGTCACTCTCAGTTTTCCATTGCATGGTCCACCTTGTGGTTGTTGAGGACGATACACGCCTCTAGACGCAACTTCAAGTTTTCACAAGCCATGTCCACAGGAATGTTATTCCTTGATTAGTGAAGCAAAAAATGCAGGAATGCTATGGTTCTTATGGTGGTACACCTTGTCTTTGAGATTTCCCTATGAAAACAATCTGGTGGGCTTAAATACAGTTATTGGGATGCCCACTCCACTGATCTGGATATGTTTAATCCAATCATTCCCAAACTGTGCGAGCGTAATGAGACCGGGCACCATCCTGTTTTCATCATAATGTGCTCAAGTCTTATCGTTTAAGACGTAGGAGGGGCTGGACAGTGCCCATTACGAATTTAAGATAACCGTCACCTGTGATAGTGTTGTAAAAAGAAAAAAAAGCCGATCACTCCATCGAAACTGACACCAACCCACGACATGACTCCAGGGCACCATTGTTCACTTCGATATCCACATGCGGGTTTTCGGTGTGCCAGTACCTCCAGTTGTGACGGTTCACACTACCTGATACGTGGGATTATACTTCATAAGTCCATATCACGTGGAGTGCTAGCTCAGGATTGTACCCAATCTTCGTGAGTCAGGCCTCGGCTAATTCCATACGCTTGTTGAGATCATCCTCATTCAATGCATTCCCCAACCATGGATGGTATGGCCTTAGATTGAACTCTATCATGATTCTGGACATACTTCTTTGTGATTTTCCTTGGCGGGTGAGCTAGATATCAGAGCCTGGCATCCGCACTTTGATGTCCTCAGTAACCACACTTCTGGGTTTAACTGCTTCTTTGGTGTGCTACACGCTATACGTTTCATAAAATTTATTGTTAGCTAACTGATTATTATCAAAGATAGTCCAGATATCCCACAATAGATGGTCATACTTCGTTTTACCCCCGCATAATTATTGGTAACAGTGCAGCAGTACATATTGCACTCTCTCTTATGAGGTTATTCGACGTGCCTTCATTTTGTGGGACTGTTACAAACTGTCTGTATGTGCAGAGCTTTTCCCACAGATCGTACTCGAAGAATCAAAGGTTAGCCACTCTTTATTCCATGACTTCTAAATATATTATAGCTAGAGTCTATCCCTTGATAGAATAGTATATGGGCCAAACTTTAGCTGTATCCCAAGTTTATCTACAAGTTAATTCAGGTGTACTTCATATACAAAAACTCTCCTATCCCTAATAGCCCTTGAGGTATACGTAATATTTTAACAAATATAAATAAACGGCAACAATTAAAAGAATGTCTAAAATGATTTTCTTACAAATCCTTTCCTAAACCCAGGCGGGATTGGAAACGAAATTTATAAGAAGCTATGCCCTAATTTTTAGTCTACCCAAACATATGGATATTTGCCGAAACCTAAATTATGACACACCGTAATCCCTTAATTAAACAATACAAGGCCTCAATAAAACTTTTGGGGTGGCCGCATTTGATTCCAGTGCCCTCGAAGTCATTTGTGTATTCATCATTCGTTTGTGTTTGTCAGGGGGCGTCGAGTGAGCCTCTAATTACAAATCAATAATTGGCAATTGAATTGACAGCACTCACCACTTAATGTGAGTAATCGTTTCCGAGGTTTCAAAGTATGAACTATATATGTTATATTAATATTCAGGGGTATCATCTATTTTAAAGGAAATATCCTCAAACTGTTGTATTTATTATTAGGATTGCAGTTGTGAATCTTAAAAACCTAAATTAATCTCTACTATCTTAAAATGCTCTGTTGTGACCCTATTAAAAATTGGCTGTTAGTTTGTTGAAAGCTGGATACTGTATGAATCTAAACATTTATTTTAAGCTCTAAACTTCTTATATTTGGTGTTAAACATTATTAAAAATGAACTAAACTCGTATTTTAATTGTTTAGTTTTTATTATAAAACTCAAAATGTATAAAATCCTATAGTCACATGTTAATTTAATTCACCTCCATTTTGGTAATAGCCATATTTTGACTGGATTGACACCTCAACCTCTCTTTCACGAACAATCCAGTCTATTGTGAGTTTGACGCTCTTGAAACGTTCCCACTAGTGTAAATAGTAGATGAGTGTATATCGAACACATTCAAAAAATAAATAGTTTAAAGAAACAATTTGGACTAAACCAATATCCACTAGAAACCATTTTCTTTTTTCTCCCGCATTACTTACTATCCGTTAGGGTCATATGAATATTGCGGATACTGTTTTCGGGATGAGGGTGTTTTAATTTAAATAAAATATACCTACATTAACTTGGAGAGTGGAAACAATTTGTGAAAAAAACACCCTCCATAGATCAGACTGGACATCGGAGTGTACTCTCCCAGTCAGTGGTGGTGGAATCTTATTTGTATAGGAGAGGGCAAGCATAAGAGAAAAAAAAGTTTATTTGTAGCGCTTTGCCTTCCACACCTCCCCTACCCCTCACCAGGGGCATCCATCAACACATCTTTGAGAATCGAATGCCTCTAGAAGTTATTTTATATAGTCCATAAGCATTTTTTTAAATTTAAATTTACTAAAAGCTATTTGGAGGGATCTTCATCTAGATTTTTTTTTGAAATTTGGATGCTTCTAGAAGTTATTTATATTGATCCTTGCCTCAATTTTTCTCGAAAATTTTATGCCTCTAGAAGCTATTTGACATCTTTTCACCAGGCCGTATTTGAAAATGGGATCTTCTTAAAAGCTATTTCCTATAGTCCTCTCCTGGAATAATAAAGAAAATTAATTGTCTTTAGAAAATATTTGAAGTTGTCTTCCCCTGATAAATTTTTGCAAATTAAATATCTTCAGAATTTATTTGAAATGGACATCGCGTGAAAATTCTTCAAAATTACAAGTATCTAAAGGCTAATGGGAGTGATCCCCTTTAGAAATCTTTGAAATTTGTATGGCCCTAGAAGCTATTTAGAATTATTCTTGCCTGCTTTTTTTTCTGACCCTCTAGATTCTAGATAGGAGAATGGATAGAAGGAAAGCAAGAGCAAGCTTAGGGACTAATTATCAAGGAGAGACTGAAAAATTAACTAATGACAATGTGCAGGCCCGACTTTCTATCTCAGTAGAAAGTGAGTCTAGAAGTTCAGCTAGGGACCATGGGTTCGATTAGAAGTATGGCCGAATAATTTATCTTTGGTGATACATTAACTGCTGGGGAACTAGATGTTGGGTTTGTTTTAGAATTAAGCCAGTTTGTGTGTGGTACACTGATATACTCGGTGTGTTCAGAAAGTGAATGTTAAATTCACAAAGTAAAAAATATATATATGGAAAATAGAATGGATAAAAATAATATTGTTCATTTTAATATATAAGGATACCTCATTACGGACCGTTGCACCATCAACACGTCATTTTCAATCATACTCTTGAAACCATTTATTTAAAATAAAATAAAGGACAGTGACTTCGTGCATGCGTTAAGTATAGTGATATCTATGTTACATCGCTTTATTCCACATTCACCTACACGATAGAGCACAATACATGGTAAGAGCTCATAGACCAGAGCTCACACTAATTTAGGAATATCCTTCAGCCTAGTGTCCAGTGAGTACTAGAGGAGGAGGAGTAGGAGGAGCAGGAGGAGGTAATGACTCGTTACCAATGTAAGATCAACTCTCCCTGGCACCTGCCTCTTTACGATCAGCCACCGTCACTACACTATTCCCTCCCTTGTTTAAAACTCTCATGAGTTTAGTATTAAAACAGAACAACACAAAACTATCTTGTAGTTGCACGACAGTGATTTTGGATTAGCACTACAAGTTTGCACTGGTTCAACATATAATACACTAGCACTTCATCCTGTATCTTCATAATACTACTTTACACTTAAGATGGAAAATAACGTGAGAGCTCTCCACCATGTATCTTCAATACACCTCTTTACACGTGGCATGAAACACAGTGTGTGATCTCTTCATCCTCCTCTTGACACGTGGCATGGGAGTCAACGTGCTGTCTCTTCATCCTCCTCTTTACACGTGGCATGGGAGTCAACGTGAGATCTCTTCATCATATATCTTCACTACACTTCTTGACACGTGGCACGGGAGACAATGTGGTATCTCTTCACTTTGTGGCTTCACTACTCCTCTTGACACGTGGCACGGGAGACACGTGCTGTCACTTTATCCTGTATCTTTAGCACACCACTTTACAAGTGGCACGGGAAATAATGTGGAATCTCTTCACCCGGTATCCTTACACCTCTTGACATGTGGCATGGAATACATGTGCTGTCTCTTTATCCTGTATATTCATCACACCACTTTACAAGAGGTACGGGAAATAATGTGGAGTCTCTTCATTCTGTTCTTCACCACAGTTATTGACACGTGGTATGTGAGATAATGTTTGGTTTCTTCACCCTGTATCTTCAATACATCTCCTGGCACGTGGTATTGGAGATAATGTGAGGTATATTCACCCTGTATCTTCACCACACCTCTTGAAACGTGGCATGGGAGATAATTTGGCCACACCTGAACCACCAGTGCGTGATAATGGTCTCTATACTCACGATGCGGAAATGGATTCCTGGTAACACGATAAAAGGCTGAAGCAGCCAAGAAATCTCCTCCCAACTACCCCCTCTCTATTTTATGAAACAAGTAGAGGAAGTGCATTGTTGGTGAAAGAGGGAGGAAGGGTATGCAGGGGTGATAGAAAGGGTTAAAAAAGATGGGCAAAGGGCCAAAACTTTCGAGACACTCTGAATACTGAACTCTCTAGAGCTAGCGGGCGCACGCGAAGCAGATCTCGCGGAGAAGGATTTATTTCTATTCATTTTGTGTTCGTGTGTGAGAAAAGCAAAAGGCATGGATAGAGAAAGAGATGGGGGGGGGGGGAGGGTTGTGGGTAGAAAGAGAAGCTGGGAATAAAAATGCATACAAAGAGAAGTGAAAAAAGTAAGGTGAGATGGTGCAAAAGGTAAATAGAGATAAAAACAAAGAAATATTGAGGTGGGGTGGCAAAATATTGATTTTGGAAAGGTGTGGGTGTGAGAGATAGAAAGAGAGAAGTTGAATATTAGAGAGAGTATAAGCAATATATATATATATATATTTATTTGTGAGAAGTTAATATAGAGAATGATAAAATGAATTTGAGTAAGGAAGGGATTTAAGCGTACAGCATAAAGTGAATGTGTTTAGCCAACAACTTCCTTTGTGGATATTGGTTTGATTGTTTAAAATCGCCTTTCTGATCCTATTTTCTTGGGATATCTATTTGTGTCATTAAAAAGTGAAATAGGATTGTATGAAATAAAAGTATTAGGCTATATAAACTTTTTATGAAAATAATTAATAAAGATTAATAACAAGGATAAGATGATAATCAATATTTTGAAAGAGGTGTTGAAGAAACCGATTTTTGAAAATGTCGTGAGGTTCCGGTCGAGTCCCAGATTGTGTGGTGGGTGGTTTCAAGAACATGCTATAATAGGCTCGTGTGTGTGTTGATATATATATATGTGTGTGTGTAGAAGTGGGTTCTTTGTGAGCACACGCAGGAGTTCGTGTAGCTTGATAAACCTATCTACGTCTTCACGATAAAAGCGTGGATAAACAAAGTCAAGATTTATTATTACTATTTCTACACGATCGTTAAGCGTTCCCGTTCAGAAAACAATTCCGTCCCATAGGGGTTATATTGACTTATAAATAAGTAAAAGGTAACCACAAGCACGTATTGTGTTTCTGTCCCTAATATATATATATTTTTCAATGGGATAAACTTTATTTGTAAGATTTGATACTATTTGTATGATGAATAAATATAAACTAAGCTAACAACAATGTAAGGAGACAATTTGTAGTTAAAGTGTTACAGTGATACACAAAATAATCTTCTTGATCTATTTCCTTAATAACACTATAGGAATCAACAGTTTTGTATATTAGATTTGGGTTATAAAGAACAGTATATGACAGTTTTAATATCTACTAAAACTACTTTAACATATATACAATAGTCAAGTCATGGTATCTGTTACTGTCACTTCTGATAGATAGTATGTTGTCAATTTTGACTGATCACAAAAAAAAGTTTTATTTTCTAAACCTTTCGCTAAAGCAAAACGCTATCATTATAATATGTGGATTTCTACAAGATGTTACGTCATAATCAATGCCTATTTCAATGACCAAATTAATATGGAGATCAATTACAAATCTAATGAATAGCGGTTCGAATCTAGGAAGTGTCATTATATATAATATATGTGTTTATAATAAGGCCTTAAGATTCCCCGAACCAGGGATTCATTATGAAATTAAATCTATTACTACCAGTAGTATGAAAATTATTTGAGAAATTACAAAAAAAAAATAGAAGAGAAGTCAGCCAAGGTCATTACACCTACGTGCGTCAGTTAACAGCATCACTTGAAAATACACATCCACGGTTTGCGGGACAAGGGTTGCTTACCCCCTCCCACGTTTGCGTACTGTCCAAAACGAGCTAGGGGGGTAAAAAAAGTTGTCACTTGACGTTTCCCTAATTGTCACAACTTGCTGTGTGTCTGCCAGTCCATGGCTCCTAGTACCTCTCTCTCTCTTTCTCTCTGTATGTGTATGTCTCTCTGTATATATCGAATTATTATTCCAGCCGTTACGCGCTCACATAACGCAATAACGCGGCCGGTTACCCCTTTGCGCTAGCTCGCTCTCTGTAGGACGTGATCCTTGTCGTAATCAGCGGCGATAATTCCCCCCACCCCTCCCTTCCCCCAACCCTTCCACGCTAGTTAACTAAGTACAGTTAGTTACAGCGGCAACTACGACACGCCATATGCTTCAACAGTTTTAAGGTCTCATTTTTTCCATGTACAGTCAGTTCTTAGTCCACATAATGTTTTATTTAACATATATGGAAGAAATTATCATTTGGGAACTTATTCATATATCTTTTTAAAATATGAAATGGTAGTTTTAAAACAAAAATATTTGAAAAACATAAATAGTACCTTTTTTTAAATCTTATTTTTTTTCTTACTTCTCAACAGGATTCTAAAATATGGTGTTTGATTAACTCTTATTAGAACAAAACCACTTCAAGATATTTTTGCTAACATATTCCGATCATTTTTAAACAGTTGTCAATAAATTATTTTACTTTTGTGTAAAAATACATGTAACTAATAAATAATATTAAATGCATCCAAACTTTCAAATTAATTGTCTTTAAAAAAAAAGTGGCTATCACAATAACTTGAAATGAGTCCAAAGCCTACACGTAATATTAACAAGAGGCAAGTTCAAAATACAAAGTCAACTAATGAAAATATGATATTGACGTTAAAGCGCCTATAAGTATAATACTGTCTAGATATTAAAATAATGCTACATTGATCATAACGAACCACGATGGTGTTCAATATTGTGTTTTTTTCCTTTGAAACGTGCAAACATGTCGTGTTATCTATATATAAAAAACTGACTGGCTTAGAGTAAGACTTGGAATAAATATGGCCACTTTTTTGTTTATGGCACTGTAGGATAAAGTCTTTCATGAGACAGGTGTGTACGCCTTATATACATTTTCATTTGCTTTTAATTAAAATGTCTGCTTGGATATATGATAGTTAATAGAATAATTATAGTGTATTTTATATAATATAGATAGTTACTGAAATTAGTAGAGAAAAGAACATTGTGCTAGTAGCTACAAGTCCAATGTTTATAGCAAGAATTTAATCCTACATTTTTGAAAAGCTACTAGATCATATTTCACGTACTCATAAGTCAAGACATGATATATGCAGCTGCCACTTTTTATAGATTTATCAATACCAATAAAATAGCACTAATGATTTGGTAAAATGTTATTAATCTTGGATGCAAAAAAAATATTTATATTTTAAAAAGTACTTTGTAAGAAAATTGTACTGTGAATTACATATTTGAGAAAATTTGTGAGATGTTTCTTGTCCATATTTCCCCCCTTTCCCCTCCGCCCCATCTAACAACAAACTCAGGTTATCAGCATTTAAATTAGCCCACATTTACATATAGGAAGGACGAGAGAAAATTGAGGATAAAACACCATCCGTACACCAAGCTTGGATTTGAAGCCCGACCTCTTGGGTCACCAGCATATCAGACTAGACTAATTTGACGTTTAGTCTGCTTTTACAGAAATGAAGGTCACATTTGTTTATGAAACGAAAACATTTATATTCATTTATTAATGCACTTATGCGGAAAAATTTGAGTCGAATAACCAATGACTAAAATATATATTACACTCACAGATTAAATCAAGTGGATGTTTTTATTTTATGCTAAAATTTATCTGAATAAAATATTTGTTATGTTCATGGCATTTTTTTTTTTACCATACAATGTTCTGCGTAAATAATTTTAGAAAACGAAGGGATAAAAATATAGTGAAATTGCTGACACGTGGATGATCACTTGTTGGTATTTCTTCTATTGTGTTTGGAGAATTAACTCCATTGACACGTACAGTACACCCTCCCCCTTTGTTTTGACGTCATGCGCTGCGCGTTTACTACTCAGTCATTACCATTATTATTCATTCCATTTTCAGAGGTTAAATGAAATCGTTTATTACACGTGAAGAGAATGGAGTAATAGTGTTTAATTTAGGTTTTGCCTTTAGTTTAAAAAATATCATAAATAATTAAGGAATTATTCAGGCGAATCAAAATTATATGAAAAAACCTATAATAAAGTAGATAAATATATTTATTCATGCTAATTTGTTCACTAAAACATTTGACAGAGATATAGTTTAAAAAACTAAAATTATTAGATTTTATTATGGTGCCATATACTCTGTTAAATTCTAGCCACAATATATGTTTGGATTTAATTTCTAAATATCATTAAGCATATATATATATATACATATACATATATACCGACTTGACTATGGTGGGCAGAAAATGCAGCGCAAATGAAAGAATATAAAACCTTTTTCAGGGTATTGACTGGCAGCCCAATGGGAAAGAGACCGTTGGGAAGACCTAGATGCAGATGGAAGGATAACATTAGAGGACGAATTACAATTGGGTCACGTATATATTATATGTACCTGCGTTTAAAAAGGATGGCGTTAATCCCACATTACAATTGGGCCACGTACACATTTTACGTAAACATTACAGTTGGGCCACATACACCTGTTATGAAACAAAGTTGCCCATAGGCATATAAATACAAACTATAGAAATCTCTTCGTGTAGTTTTCCAGTGATTGAATAATGGAGGGTTAGTTTATGTGGAGTGAAAGGGGCAAACAATTGCTTATCCTAGAAAGTAGCAAATTTTCAATGGATCATGATACTAGCGATGGTAAAGTTCACTGGTGATGTGCGAACAAAAAGTGTTCATCAAAAATGTACATAGACAACATAGACAGTAATGTTATAACCGATGCTGATATGAATCATAATAAACTAAGTGGTGAAAAATATAAATATACAAGTTATAAGTAATGGTGTAAAACGAAGAGCTAAGGAATATTTGTGTGAGAGACCATCGAAACTCATCCGTTCTGAGTCAGCAAAACGTCATACAGAATATATTACAACGCATGATAATGTCTTCTTACGAAAGTGCATCATTGCAGACCCAACTCAGATCCCAGCTCGTGCGAGGAATGGGAGCAAAAAGGGAGAAGATACAACTGCTATATGCAATAAATGTGTGCAGTGCATTCATTTTAGAATGATTACTCTACATTTTCAGCATGACGATGGGGGACAAAGTGACAAAGTTTCTTGTTAATAATTACAGTATGTCCTTATTATGACAGAATGAAGATTTGAGCACAGTGCTTATCTGTGAAACTATTCCAAAGTTTATGGCATGTGACATTTTGTGGTAGAAGTTAAGTTCAATATGGTTTTTCATTAAATAGAATTGAGGTGGTAGCTAAATGAAGGACCCATATGTAAAAATTGTGTTTTGAGATAAAAGGGTAAGGTCAAGAAATATTATAATCGTTAATATAATCCATCACGAAATAATGATGAACCCTTACGTTTAATAAGAGCCCCAACATATAAAGTGGATTTTTTATCTGTCTGTCCCCATGTTTGTCTGTACTAAGACGTTTTTTGAATGTTAGCGTAGCCTTTAAATTAAGGGTAGTTACTTTCTACGTATTTGATTACTATATTCTATACGTATATGTTTTTATTCGTCTATGCACAAACTTGTCTCATAACAGGTATACGTGGCCCAAATGTGTTGTTATTAAGTTTAATTGATCTATACCTTTTATAATCCTCCTGGTCAATAAACGTGGCCCAATCTACCTGTGAGATTATGGAATAATTAGTCACGTGGCCCAAATGTAATGCGCCGACATTAGAATGGACCTGAAAGAGATAAGGTGTAACGAGGTGGACTGTATAGAACAAGCTCAAGATAATGAAAGTTGGCGTACTTTTGTGAGTGTGGCAATGAATCGTCGAGCTCCTAATGCAATAGAGTAAGTAACCAAGTAATATTGACTTGAAAACAAGAATAAAAATTCATTTAAACAAAGTGGCGCTATTTAGTCAAACAATTGGTCTAAATGGTCTAGGGGTAAGGTGTCAGACTTCTGTGCTGAAGGTCCGGGGTTCAATCCTCGGTCCCGGCACAGATCTATCCGATTGCCAAACCCTTCCTTCACCTCTGACAAGATATGTATTAATCACAACTTGTGAATGTGAGGAATGCCAGGCCTCCACCGTGGTTCGGATTCCACGTTAAACTGTAGGTCCTTCATTTCATCTCACAATCACCCTACCATTGCACATTAGCGTAAGTGCGTATTGCCCGAATGGGTAGTAAGACGCGGTGCTAATAATAATAATAATAATAATAATTGGTCTAAATTAACTTTCTTGCCGGTCAAAATCAAAGGGTTTATATTAAATCTGATCACTCGTTCTGACGTTTTATGATTTCTTTGCAAAACTATAGATCCAGATTGGTTTTAAAGAAATTGATTAACGTTTTATCACATCGAAATCCCTGTCATACTAGTATCACTAGACCGCTTAGGTGTCCAAATGGTAGAGGAATCCCTCTAACAATAGACTTGACTGCTTATGACGGGGAGATTGGATCTACTGAGTGGTTTTTTTTCCTAAGTGGTTTCCCACTATCCCTCCACGCAAATGCGAGAATATTCCCCCCCCTCCTGTATCCCCCAAACACACAAAATCGATCTTTTTCACCAAACTTCCCCATGGACACCCTGTAGCAACATTAAAACCTCTCTCCAAACAAATCCTCAACCCTTTTCTTATCCAAAGCTCAATGGCGCTGTGGGAGATTTCTTTGCAAACGATTTACTAGATAACGATAATCGAAGGCGCGCGCGCACGCTTACACACACACACACACACACACACACACCCCACACACACACACACACACACACACACACACACACACACACACACACACACACACACACACATTCAATTCCCACGGCCCTCTTCTACCCTCTCCTCACTCAAGCAATACGATACAGTCGAAACATAAAAAAACAACCCTCCCCTTCATTTTTCAATTCTTGTCGACAACGCCTTCTTAAATTGTGGGACCCCTACCAAGAACACACGTTCTATTTAATAGTGTTCGTTTTAGGGTCAGAACAGCTTCCCAATCGTAATTAATTAATATATTATTATTACTATTTTAGTATTAAACCGGTAGAAGTAGTCACGTAATATAGGGTGTCCGGCCCCAAATGTATTGGATTGTCTGTATTGGTGAAGTTGAGGTTTGTATCCCGGTCAGATACACTATAGTAGTGGTTTTCCATTTGTTATTTTCTCATACCTTCTTAGCACACATAAAATAAATGGTACGACACAACCATTACAAGTTTTTCATTTGATATATCAAAACTTAGAAATAATCAAAATTAATTTATTTATAAGCTACCCTTAAATTATTTGTATTTGTAATTTTTTTTAATTCTTAATAAATTTATAAAATTCATAATCCTCCAGTGAGCTAATGCTCGCCGGATAATATATATGTATATGTATATATACCTTTTAAATATATAAAAAAAATTAAATGTATTTAAATGAAACCAACAAACAATATTTATTATCATGTAGAACGGTCTCCCAATACAAATTTTTAGGAAAATTGTTAGAGCTATTAAAAAATAATTTCCATTATGTCAAAAATCTGTCATCAATGAACTACTGTTATGTGAATATTTTTGTAGATATAAATATATATAGCTATTTATAATGTGAGAAGCTTTACATACACCTATTTTGAACCAAATTGTTAGAGTAATTTTTAAAATATTCAAATTTAAAACCAATCAATGATCAGTAAGTTACCATTAAAATATTTCTACCCCGAAAAAATGTATACAGTTTTATTTGTCATGTCAAACATTCCACAAATAAAAATTTAAAATTAAATCGTAAGAGGCATTTTCAAAATACATAGAGTTTTCAAAAATCACTCTTCAGTATACTATCCTTTAACCAATTTACCCAAAAACCATGTATAGATTGCTATTTATGAATTCAAACATTCCCAAGATAATAAGTTAACACAAACGAGTTAGTAATTTAAAAAATTGTAATTAGAAAACCCTCATCAATAAACTTCGCTTAATTTGAGGGTTAAGGTCAAAATAATAATTTTAAAAAAATCCTCAGGTGTAGCCTTATAAAATCTAAATATAAAGTGTGAACCAAATCCATAAATCCGTCTTGCATTCAGGATCAGGTATACAGAAAGGCGGCAGATAGAATCGTAAAATCCACTATTTAGGTTTCGGGTTTACATAAAAAGTAAAGATTCATCATAATCTTGATATAGACTATGTTCATGATCACAAGAGCCTACTTTATTATGTTATGAGAAAGTAAATAGTTGATTTTTACTTTCTCTCTATCTTACAGGTAGAGAAAGTATTGTGATCGTCAAAAAAATCGAACTCGAGATTTTGATGAATTTTGACGTTTCATGACTTCCTGAATCAGAAAAAGTGGTTTTTGAATTTCCGTCTGTCTGTCTGTCTGTCTGTACCTCCAACTAGAGCCTAAACTATTTTACCGATTGAGCTGAAACTTGATATCTAGGGTTTTCATAGGGTTGCCCCGAGGGTTTTTGGAATTGGATATCTACCCCTAAAATTAAGGGTAGTTTACTGAATGGCAAAAAGAGAAAAAGTCGATTTTCTCAAAATCGGCTCTAACGATTTTGATTAAATTTCATTTATGAACATAAATAAATATTCCAAACAAAATGGCTACTCTCAATATTTCGGCAAAATCGTTTTAAGGGCTCCGGTCTGATGCGTAAATTAACATTTTTTATAATAGCTCCGAAACTATTTGAGATATGAAATTACTTAGCAATACAAATATGTATATATATTTATAATACAAATATTTTATTCGAAACATATTTTTATAAAATCAATAACTTTCAATATATACGCAATTATATATATATATTTTTAACTTTTTGGGCATTAAAGCTTAAGTATTGCGATCGTAAGAAAAACTAACCTGAAATGTTGATGGATGTCGACGTCTCATGACCCCCCGAACCCTTAAAAATAGTCTTTGCAATGCGTCTGTCTGTGTGCTATTAAAACTTAAAATTAAGGTAGTTTACTGAATGGCAAAAAGAGAAAAAGTCGATTTTCTCAAAATCGGCTCCAACGATTTTGATTAAATTTCATTTATAAACATTAATAAATATTCCAAACAAAATGGCTACCCTCAATATTTCGGCAAAATGGCTTTAAGGGCTCCGGTCTGATGCGTAAATTAACATTTTTTTAAATAGCTCCGAAACTATTTGAGATATGAAATTACTTAGCATTACAAATATGTATATATATTTATAATACAGATATTTTATTCGAAACATATTTTTATAAAATCAATAACTTTCAATATATACGCAATTATATGAATTTTTTTTAACTTTTTGGACATTAAAGTTTAAGTATTGCGACCGTAAAAAAAAAACTAACCTGAAATGTTGATGGATGTCGACGTCTCATGACCCCCACAACCCTAAAAAATAGTCTTTGCAATGCCGTCTTACTGTGTGTCTATAAAAACTTAAAATCAAGGGTAGTTTACTGAAGGACGAAAAGAGAAAAATTTGATTTTTTCAAAATCTGCTTAAACGATTTTGATTAAAATTCGTATCTAGGCGTTGATTAAGATTATAAATAAACTGGCTATTTTCATTTTCCTATGAAAATGATTTTTAGGGTACATTACAGAAGCGTTAATTTCCGTATCTCCACAACTATTGGAGAAACTAAACAACTTATCATTGCAAAATTGTAGGACTATTAGAAATAAAAAACTTTTATTTGACATATATTTTTATAAAAACAGCAGTTTCTGAGATATTTGCAAATATATTAATACAATTTTGTGAGCTTTAGTTGTAAACATATACTACTTAAGTCTTAACGCAATAATACTCCAATGCCATAGAGTAATTAAATATAAGTAAGTATCTAAAAAAAGTATGTTATTTTTCCTTAAATCTCATAGGAGAAATGTTTGCATAGCAATGATCTATCTCCATTTTAGACTCAATAGTCAATATTTACATTTTTTATTAGTCAAAATGTATAAATGAATAATTAAATATCAATGCGATGACTTGAAGATCTGCAACACCTTTTAAAATGTTAAAATTTTAACCAGAAATCGAAATTTGAATACGAAGTGTTGACCCTTGTGGAAGATATTAAACTGTTTGAAATGTTCTTAGGTGGACAAAGATGCGCCTCTTTTCTCATTGATTCTATATCATTGTATATTATTTTATGCGTGTTCTTATGTGGAGTGTTGATGATACAATGTACATTATTCCGTTCAGAAATCTTACGAGTTTATAGAAAGAGAGAGAAAGTCTGTGCGGTGTGCCGTACCATTTATTTCTGTGACAATGTTCCTTATTTTCAACTCTTACATTAACTCATGGTTTAAAAAACAAAGCAACTAGAACATTTCAAATAAGCATAGTTACTAAAGCAACATTTCTAAACAAGCACACAAATTATAACCAATAATTTTAGTGTATCACATCTTGAACGAAACCTTCTTCCCAAGAGCTAATAATTTTATATTTTGGAGTAGATTCACTCTACGTATGAACGTTTCTTGTAAACACAAGGTGGTTGATCAGTGATCCAGAATTTAACCTAGTAACCATTGAACCACAAAGACCTACATCGAGTCAACAAGAGACGTTAAGTAGGATTCTGATGGGAAGGAACTTTTATAAAATGCTTTGTTTTTTTGCAGTTCACATCAATAACCTTTTATTTTAAGTATACTTAATATGTATTAATATTAGTCTATCTAAAGTGACAGCTGAGGATGATACTAAATGGTGTTTAAATATATGAACATTATTTTGGTAGTTTTTTATAAAATATATAATAGTATTGCACGTCTGAGTTACATCATCCGTAGCCCAGTAGTGGAAAGATTAGCCAGTAATATTGAAATGTTAACCAGGAGATGCCGGAATGTACTAATAATACATCTTTTCCGTGGAGGCTCTTTCCATGTCTCATGAATGAGGTGATGGTGATAGCGAGTATGAGAGTTTGGAACCAGTGACACACTTAAACCTAAATTAAGTCTAATCAACCAAACCCTGGTGATCGTTGGGGTAGTCTCCTTTCGGGAAAAATACACAAGGTACCAGCCGGGAATCGATCTTGGGGCTCCTAGGCTCGTAGCCAGGTGCACTGACCACCACACCACGGGGCCGGTTAGCTTTTTACTAATGTCAACAATGTTATTTGTCTAAATCTGACTGTACAACATTTAATTAATATTACACCCTCCTTAGAAAATGCTCTGGACCCTTTGCCTTGATCAAGTTGTGGAATATTTTGTTTGATCCTTTAAAAGTAGAGCTTTCAAACCTAGGGTCCAAAAGAGTACTGTGGAGGCCCGTGAAACAAATATAATTTTTAAATATTTTATTTGTAATTGTACATCATGTATAAAATATTCGCTAAAAACAATTTCTTTGAACATATATGTTTTTCCACTACTGCATGACTAAATATTTTTTCTTGTATTTATATAAAATGGGCTATAGAGTACTAGAAATGAGTGCGTATGTTTTTAATTTCAGCTCGTGCAGTGGTAGAGATTAGGAAACCTGCGGCAAATAATCATTAGATTTAGGGAGCCCACGATAGGAAAAGGTTGGGACCACTGCCTTAATGCATTACATTTGTAGGTTTTTTTCTGTACTCCCTCCAGGCTGTACTCGTATTCACATTGATGTCCTAGGTGTGAGGAGGAGGAAAGTATAAATAAGAGGAAATGGGTCCGAATTTGTGTCATTCTAACTCCAATATAATAAGTTGTAGGGGTAAAAACATCAATAGGTATTATCAAGAACGTAACCGGTATCCTTAAAACCTTCAAACCATCTAGCCAATCAACAACGTGGAAATATAGCTTGGCAATTAAAAAAAAATCTATTCACGAGCAGATAGTCTTAAAGTTCAAGGTAGTGTGCTCAACATGGTATACCTGAGACTTAGCCCCAACTCAAGCGTGATCGAGAAGGGTGTGTGCCAATCTTAGGAACTGACTTCCATCCTGGCTGAGAGTGATAGATGAGACTTATACACGCAAGCCAGCAGGACTGGCACTCGATGGCCAGACTCGATAAACCATGGTTGGGATTTAATTGATTACACGAGGTGCAAAAGGTTTCAAGCACCATCATTAAAACAAATGGGTTGTGTTATGAAGAAAGTTCAATCAAGCAATTAGGATTAATACCTCCCTTGCAAACCACCAGTTTACCCTTTCCTAACTAGACTGACGTGAGATGATTGAAAGGGTAGCCTTGTTAACATTTGGAGCTATGTCTCCCTCCTTGTACTAATTCGCAGCCTAAGGTTGGTAAACAGTATTTCAACGTCAAGTTTGCTTTTCAAATAAGGGGGTACAGGAAGATGGCTGTTACCGAATTTTGGCACAATGGGATCTTATACAAAATCTAAAATAGCTTTCAACATAACCAACCAATAAACACAATATGATTTTTATTTCATAGGGTTGATAACAAACAGCCGAATGAAATATATTCTTTTAAAAAATTTGAAATGTAGTCTTATTTTTATAGGAATAGCCTTATATTATATAACTACAAAATTTATTACACCCCCATTTTCTTCCGAAATTGTATATTTGATAGTTCTAAAAAGTTAATATATCGATTTTCACGTAATTTTAATTCAAGATCTGCTGCAGTCCCTTATGATATATATTATCAATACCTATAAAATATTATTAATTATATAGTAGCATATTATAATATACATTAAAAATATATTTGCATTTTATAAATTCTCTTTCAACAATGATCCTACTATAAAATACAGCGTCAACAAATTCAACATAATTGTGAGTTGTAGTTACAGAAACATTGATTGACTGCTGTGTTTTAAAATAAAGCTTATACACATCACAATATATTATTAGGATAAAAACATCTCTTAGATTATGGCAGGATATAAAGCGTGAATGAGAGAATCTAGAACCAAAACAAGACTATTGACTTGCAAACACAATGGAAGGACCTAGACAAAGATGGGAGGATAACCGGAAGTGATAAGATGTAAGAAGTTGGACTGGATCTAGCTAGCTCAAGATACAGATAGGTGGTGTACTTTTGTAAGTGTGGAAATGAAATTTCGAGTTCCTAATGCATAGAATAAGTAGTTAAGTATGTAAGTATGTAGTAATACAAATTCTCAAATATAAGGTACAACTTTCTTGTTAGTTAAAAAAGTAACAATATTATTTTAAAAACATTTCTAGTTCTAGATTAAATAAGTGTACTGCGTCTTACTATCCATCTGGGATAGCTGAATACTTAAATTTGTGGGTCAGGGATAAGAAGGCGGAATTGTATAGCTATAAGGGAAGCCATTTACCAAAAATAATATAGCACAAGACTGGGATTTGAACCCAAACCTCCCCATCATAAGTAAACCAAAACAGAGGTTGAAGCTCTATCCCACCTTACCGCCTACTCAGGAACTAAGTAATCAAATCCTGAGACTTCATTATTATATTGGACATCAGGCTTATCGCATTCTATTTTACCAATCTCTGCTTTAAATCTTAAACTATATGCAGTGTTCAAAGTAAGCTTATTCTGTTGGTAAAATTTGATAATTCAAAATACCACCGAGAGTAAAGCATTTCATCAAGTCAACATACAGAAAGAGTTTACTTTTTTATTTATTAGAGTGAGGAAAAAACTCTTTCCTGGAAGTACTTGAGGAAAAGAGAAAAAAAAATGTATAAAGTCAAATAGGAACGAGTCCACTGGTCAAAACACACAAAGAGAGAAAATCAAGAGAGACAGTCCCCTTCTTTTACTCCCTACCCAACTCTCCCTCTACCTTCTAGCTCTCATCACAAAAAAATAAACCTTCAGCAGCATTCAGAGGACACGAAGGAGTGAGATCTGAGAGGGAAAGAAAAAAATCCACCCGCATCAGTTCATCTCCTTATCGTTCCAATTTGTGACAACGAGGGAACCAAATTTGGAAACTAAGTTTTCCCTTCAACATGAAGAGTTCCCAAGTCCCCTACCCCCGTGTAAAACAGTGGGATATAAGGAAAGAAAGCGGTACGAAGAAGGAGGGAAGGGAATACGTGAGTTCTTCTAAGTTTTCTCCACACGCTTCAACAATTTGCTACAGGAAGGATTGTAGTCAGGATCTGGATTGTTTCACGCAAATAAAGGTGTAATCTTTTTCAATAAAGGTTTATAATCAGTTCCTTATTATCTCTTTTGGAAACTTAGGTTAATCTGCGTGTAAATTACTTTAGTTTGATAAACTTTATCACAACTTTCAGCAACAATAGAAACAGAAACTTGATTTCCCTGGTTGTGCAATGGTGGCGTAGCTATATTAAGAATACAGTATAAGTCAGATTTCTTAGCCTAGTCGGTAGCACGTCTGCCTAATAAGCTAATGGTCAATCCCCAGCATGGTCGAAAACACATATCATTAGTAAAATTGGGGATTCCGCTTTCACATTAAGGTGCGGCAGAAGTGAGTGCGAGTAATTTTACAGTTTTTATAACATTACAATTTGTTGGCCAAAATAAATCAAATATTTTCTCCATTAGCAACATAGAGTTTAGTTTTCTGCACATGCTAATATCAACAGATCTTGAATATCTGTCAAGGGTGTCCTGGAATTTTGTCAAAACATTTTAAATGAAGATATAAAAAGTTTTGACAGAATTCCAGGACACCCTTGACAGATATTCAAGATCTGTTGATATTAGCATGTGCAGAAAACTAAACTCTATGTTCTATTGGAGAAATACTAGATTTATTTTGGCCAAAAAATGTCAATTCTATAAAACCTGTAAAAAATACGTGCGCTCCTTTCGGCTGCACCTTAATGAATTGACATCTTGGGGAGTGTGTGTTATGTCGGTTCTGGAATTAGGTTAGTTTGTAAGTAATGTGATGACATATTCATCAGGATAAAGAAGAGCACGTTAAGTAACTAAATAAAACCATTATAAATTGTGGCAACTGTTTTCTCCCGGTCTAAGCCAGGTACCTAATGTAAAAAGATGTAAAAAGTATAAAAAAGGCAAAAGGGTTAAAAGCGTACACATATACTTTTTTTTTTAAAAGTGGTATTAAAAAGGTAAATACAAAGGGTAAAATTACTAAATGTATTAAAAGTTTAACATAGCAAAACGTGCAGTAATGGCAGTAAATGTAGTAAGGGAAAAAAGGATAAAGGGGTGAAAAGAACAAAAAAGAGAAAAGGGGTAAAACGATAAAAACGTAAAAAAGGATAGAAATGACAAGAAATAGAAAAAGGGCAAAAAATACTACTAGTAAAATAAAAAGGGTATAAAAGTTAATAGGAGTAAAAGAGAAAAAGAGTAAAACGTCCCAAAATCTCAACAAAGGTTTAGTGGGCAAAAAGTGTATAAAGGAAAAAAATTGTAAACAGTGTAAATATAGTAAATGGGTTTGAAAGCCTAAACGGGATGAAAAGGATAAACGGAGTAAAAGGTTAATCGAGGTAAAAAGGGTAGATGGGGTGAAAAGGATAAACGGATTAAAATACTAAACGAGGTAAATATCGTAAATGGGGTGAATAAGGTAGAGAGAGTAAATAGCGTAAACGGGGTAAATGGGATGAATATTATTTTTTTATATTTCTGTTTGGATTTACTTTGTAGCCTTGTTACCCTAAAAAATATACCCTTTATTACCCCTTTTACCCTTCATTTTAAACTTTTATTGTTCGATATACTTTTCACCCTTTTTGCACTTTTTATTCTCTTTAAGCCTGTTTACTCTTTTTACACTAAAATATTTTTCCCGGTAAACGCTGGCTGGGTACTTCAATGCTAGTATATTACAAATGTCTGGGACATTGTCTGCCAAAGTTGGCTTATCAGCTATACTGTGACAATGTTACAGCATATTACTCATATGAGCTTAGATCACTACGTTGCACAGATTTTCAAAGACGCATTGGAACGTTCTCCATTAGTAAGCATGTTTTCTTTCCCTTTTGGCCGACGAACTTATAAGGAAAATTAAATTGTTTACTTTAAAAAGTGGTAGTTTTAATTTGACTGATTAGGCTATAATATGACTATATTAGTAGAACCAAGCAAAGTGTGTTACCTCTCATAGTAGACATATGTTTTATTTTATTCGCCAAACGCATCTTAGTACTAATTCAGGTTAAACGCATATATTTATTATGCTAATGGAATAACGTTGAGGAAGGTAGAATTTTAAACGAAATATGACTGAATTATCGTGCAGTAATAGTGAAAAAACATCTAGAAAAATAGTTTTATTATCCACGACCGAGATTTGAATCTAGATCTTCCCATCGTCAACAATTCAATTTGACACGAGATTGACCATGTGACCACCGACGCGGATAAACGGAATTAATGTTAGGGGTTCCATTAGTATCAGATGGTCGTAAATAACCACAATAAAATAAAACTTTATCAATGGTTAAAATGAATAGCCTGAGACATAACATTAGAACAGGATCTACTCTAGTAAATTACAAGTTGACATCTTCACGAAAATACTGTGCTGTGATTATGGTAGAAACAATGTTGATAATTATATATATATATATAATTTATTTTTCATTAAAAACCAAGAGTCACATCTATACTGATCTCTAATTCCCTCTAACTGTATTTTAACCAATATCGCTCAGTGGTGGTTTATGTGTTTAGATGATGATCTGAGCCAAATTCCACTTTCCAAGTTCTAGTTCAAAAGTATATTCAAACGATTATTTTTATGAATAACTATACACCCGTGTTCAGCTTTTCCCAAGTGAATCTTTGCAGTATCGTGAAATTTTTACTTGGATTTGAGGTAAAGATTCCTCCTACTATTTCTCTTTGGATTTGAGCTGGATATTCCTCATATTATTTCTCTTTGGATTTAAGTGTGAGGTTTTCCTTTATTTTTATCTCAGGATCTGGTATCTGATCTTGATTTTTTTAAATTTGAATTTGAATTTGACATTCATCCTAATATTTCTTTTTGGATTTAAGATTTACATTCATCCTGATGCTTCTCTGTGAATTTTGAAATTAATCCTTATATTTATATTTGAGGTTGACATTTATCCTGAATTTTATCTTTGGATTTGAGGTTGACATGAATCCTGATATTTGTATTTGTATTTGAGGTTGACATCTATCCTGAAATATCTCTTTGGCTTTAAGGTTGACGTGTATCCTAATATTTCATTTTGAATTTAAGATTTACATTTATTCTGATATTTATCTTTGATTTGAGGTTGACATTTATCTTGAAGTATCTCTTTGGACTCAAGGTTAGTATTTATGGGTGACCTGGTGGTCTAGAGGTAAGGTGTCAGACTTCTGTGCTGATGGTCCGGGGTTCAATCCTCGGTCCTGGCACAGATTTATATGATTGCCGAACCCTTCCTTCACCTCTGACAAGATGTGTATTAATCACAACTTGTGAATGTGAGGAGTGCCAAGCCTCCACCATGGTTCGGATTCCACGTTAAACTGTAGGTCCTCCATTTCATCTCACAATCACCCTATCATTGCATATTAGGCTAAGTGCGTATAAACCGAACGGGTAGTAAGACGCGGTGCTAATAATAATAATAATAATAATAATAATAATAATAATAATAATAATAATAATAATAATTAGTATTTATCTTAATCTTTCAAGTTGCAATTGAGGTTTAAATCCATCCTAAGTGATAATATTGAAACAAAATTAATATTACATTCAAGAATATAATGTGATAGGGAAAAAATTATATTCTTTGCTGCACAAACGTGTTCACATGATCTAAGACGTATATATTGCCTTGTATATACAAATAAAGTAGTATATATCCAATAGGTTTGGTCTTGGTTTTTAATTTATTCGCATTGGTGGTCACGCTTTAGAGTGTATGGCCTGTAAAATGTGTAAAAGTATTGAATTATAGTGAATACAATATGTTCTAGTACAATATGGTTCAACAAAGGCGTTTATAAGTAAACTACCGATAAAGGAAGTGTTCTCCTAAAACAAGTATAAAGTGTTATTTATCATGTAAAGCACTCCCCTGATTGCTAGTTTGAGATAACCAAAATTCAAGTCACTATCGAAATAAATCAAATCTTAAAAATCAGTCGTCAGTAAACCGTCTTTAATTTTAGAACAAGAAATAAAATTAATAGTTTGCCTCAAGGTATGTCCATATAACATCTAAATATAAAGTTTGAATGAAATACATTACAACTGTTTATTTTGTAGCTCAAGATGCACACAGATAGAATAATTGTAAGACACAATATTTTTTTGTAGCTCTAAGACAAATAAAACGTCAAGTTTACTATAATATTAATGCAAAAAGTTTTTTACAATATTTATCTACGTGTGAAAGTGAAAATATCTCAAAAGTTGTTTTTAAAGTTTCCCGAATCGTTCGCAAGCACACACATATTTATGTATACATTCAAGTTTTTATTTTTTATATTGAATAATTTTAATTATTTTCTTTGAGATGTATTTTTAATATTCTTATTTACAAAAAAGGATTTAATCTAAATACAAATTTAACTACTATAATGTAATGTAATACAACAGTAAAAATATATTCAAAACATGTCCAAGCTAGTTCTAAATATGTGAATTTTCTAGACATCTATTTTCCTTCAAACTAATTAACTTGTCGTCCTTCCGGTTAGTCTCTTATAAAACCCTGAGGCGATTAGGTTCTCAGTCTTGAGAAGATGCAAGAAGTAAAATCTTGCAACCAAACAGGTTCAGTTCGGGCAGACTTTGTTCTTAAAACTTAGACCTAGCCTGAATTTGAAAATAAGAAGAATGTAAGAAACATCCTCTCCTCATCCTCATTCGCCCTTCTTACCCTTTTACTTGCTAAAAAAAAGTTGAAAAACTTTCCTGTGTTCTTCCTTCACCCACCAACCTTTCTGCCTCTCCACCCCTTCCCTTCTTTGAATTGGAAGAGAGATGCATCCAGTATGAAGGAAGAAAATGGCTACAAGTCACTTTAAAAAGGTAGTAAAATGTTTCGCACGATTTTATATAATTCGTAGTATTAGTGTTTACCAAAGTGGTGGAAATTATTTAAATTTTTTCTAACTCAAGTAATAAAAGATCTTCTCTATTAATTTCTTAAAAACTGTAACTCTAGACCTACTTTTAGATATCTTTGTAATTTAAAGTCCAATTTTCATAGAAAGGGACTTTAAGAAAATAGAAACATTCATTTTAGCATCAAAAGTTGATGACATATAATACGTAGCTTAGTGTTATTTTGTAGTAATTAATATAATCTTACAGTAAATAATGACAGAGGAAGGTAGCATGACCTGACGTATGAATACGTGAAAGAAGATCTAGTACTTTTCTATTTGTCGGTTAAGATATTTCCTATGAAAATGGGATTGTATAAAGAGACAAGTGTTTCTTGGTTTTTAATAATAATTTCTATTTTTAAAAGATTATGAAATCTTCCTTTAAGTAGCTTAACACTTGGGAGTTGGTTGGTTCACACATATATATAGCTGTAAAGTACGTTCGCGAGCAGCCCAATCTCGAAGTGCTCAAAATCAAACGGTGCTATAGAGAACTATCGCGATATCTACTCAGCAGTCGATACTCGATAGTATTAGTTTAACAACCACCCCGAGCACTGAAGTCACTGTTAAAATTCCCACTATAAGACTTTCCGACTGTCTATGTCGTATAGTGTTCCGAGTCAGTAAGTTTTAAGCTCGGTCGTTGTGTCACTATTAATAGCATTAATAAATTATCAGTACGTTTATTTATAATTAGTTTGTTATAATTTGCAAATTCCTGAAACAATCGGCAGATGTGTGATTAGAAGTGAGCTCAAGGAGGTGGAGAGGGGTCCACATTCCGAAAACGGTGCCAGCTACCAGTTAATAATACCCCTCCCCCCCAAATTATGTGTGGTCTGCACCACTGGATGCTTACACTAACATAACACTTGAATAAAATAAATGTGTAGTGTTTATATTGAACACCACGGTAATAATGAAAACGTTTGTGATATTAACACCACCAAAAAAATGTGTTTAGTGCCCTGTTTGTATGGTGGTACACAAAACATTTCCGTATAGATTGAAAAGGGTAAAAAAAAAAAGTTCTGATAGGGCGTTGTGTTCCCAGGGTCTAGAGTGGACAGCTCTCCAGAGACACTGGTAAGGATGTAGGGTCTACAGTTCCTTGAATCCTACGCCCTTACCACCCACTCGACCAATCGGACACAACCAGGGGAGCTCCAAAGGAGTAAGGGTTTAGGGTGAACTATAGGGTTGTGGGTGGGATGAGGGTATAAAAGGCGAAATTTCCTCTACTTGTTCCGATTCCCTGTCTTCATCCCTTACCGGTATTCTCTCTGTACACAAACACTCCTAAAGTAGCTTCTTTTTCCCTTTTATCAATCAGTAGGCATACATAAACATGAAAGGCAAATTAGTTTGGGGACCAGCGAGAATAAAAGATAGAGACTAGGATGAAAAAAAAAGTTTACAGAAGGGTTCACCAGCCACACATACACACACACAAACAACACGAAGCAACCTCTAACAATAGAAGATGAAATGCAATCATTCTGTGGAAAAAGAGTCTTTAAAATTTCACTGGCTTAAAAGGAAATAAAAAAAACTTTATTTCCAAAATAAAGAAAAGCATATTTACAAAGACGTGGAGAAGCCATTTTCTCGGTAATTTATCCAAAATAAATAACAATTTGAATACAAAACCAGTTTTATAAACTTCCCTGTTTTTCTTTTTGGAATTTCCTTTAGGGATATATTAATATAATTTAAATGGCCAAACGTATTTACTTAAAATATAGAATAAGACCATTACTAGTAGTAATAAAACATATAATTACAATATAAATACATTACTTTATATTTTTTAATAAAACGACAGAGAAGTCCATTTATTTGCCCAATTTATCAGAACAGCGCCTATTGATTACTCGAAAGACATACATTGTACCTGTCAAGAATAAACCCCAATGATATACTTTGTCATACTGTTATATTGTAAATAATTGTGAAGTAGTAAGACTAATATATATACAGTCTTAAACACTTATAAATTACGATAAAATAACATAAATACAATAAACTCAAACAAAAATAATGTACTTTACAATATTAGAACTTTAAGGTTTGGCCAAACGCGATGAACTGTCAGCAACTTTTAAAAAAAAAACGCCTTGATTCATTTCTGAAAGGCCATGTGAATTATATTTTTATGGACAATACTTAAAAGACCTATTCGTTTTGATACGGTGCAACGTTGCAAATTTTACATCGAATTCTCCATTCAGTTCAACAGATTAATATTAGTGAGCTATTAACTCGCGGAGCGCTATTTAGTAAGCTATTAACTCGCGGAGAGCTATATTTGGGCCATCGAGTGGCCAGTTTTGAATGTAACCCAATAACGTTAATTTGCTATAACATTATATAATCTGCAATTTTGCTGAATTGGTGGAAGGGAAGTAGGTCGGGGGATTCTAGGTTGAGATGAAATAGGTTTTACAGGATTTAACGCTCCGGGTCACTCGGAAATTTTCAGGATACCATCAAAACCAAAAAGGAAGACTTGTGAAAGCTTTCACGAGGATTAGGAAACTGTTCTGTCTACGTATCAAATGGATTATTTTTTTCACTAAAACCCCTTTGATCAAGTTATTGAGCGTATTATGTTTGTGATGGTGCGTAAAATAATAGTGGCAATACATGCATCAATTATAGTTGTAATATGTATGCAATTTATTAATTTTAATTTTTAAACTTTTTTTTAACGTTTCTACCAGTTACAAACGTAAATGACGCTATTATTTACCCATTAGGTCTATTTAAGGGGGAGCGGAATTGTATCCATTCGGAATGGTATCCATTCCGATAGTTTTGTAATAAACTGCTTTTGTGAAAATCCTGAATTGTATCCACTGGAATTATATCCCCCAAAACCTGAATCGTACCCCCTCGGAATGGTATCCATTCCGATAGTTTTGTAATAAACTGCTTTTGTGAAAATCCTGAATTGTATCCACTGGAATTATATCCCCCAAAACCTGAATCGTACCCCCTCGGAATGGTATCCATTCCGATAGTTTTGTAATAAACTGCTTTTGTGAAAATCCTGAATTGTATCCACTGGAATTATATCCCCCAAAACCGGAATCGTATCCCCTCGGAATGGTATCCAAACAAAGAACAAACGAATGCAATCATAAAAACTTTGATTTTTAAAAGTGGGAGGGCCAACTTCACGAACGTCAAAAAAAGATGGAAGGATAAATAATGCCAAAAATGGGTTGGGGAGGAGAGGGAGAGGTGATTCGGATAACAAATACTCTTGAAATCTCCCTGAAAATAGGAATTTAAAATTACCCGTTCCCAAACTCACTCAAAATAATAGAGCTCTCTATCTGGAACTGAATCAAAAATGGCAACCTCTCACAGCCCTAAATAATAATAGTAAATATAGGTTCATGGCTTTTTTTATGCTATTGATATTAATAAGTGTGTGAATAATCAATTATAAACATTTTTAAAAACATTTACTTCTAGATATTAACAAAGGTTTGTACCAGCTAAGCTAATATGGTCACACACACACACACACACACACACACATACATATATATATATATGATAAAACTATATACAACTAGCTACAACTTGATTCACCATGACTAATATCGGGGATCGAAACTCGCCGGATATATATATATATATATATATATATATATATATATATATATATATATATATATATATATATATTATATATATCCGGCGAGTTTCGATCCCCGATATATATATATATATATATATATATATATATATATCCGGCGAGTTTCGATCCCCGATATTAGTCAAGTTGTAGCTAGGATAATAAAACTATATACAACTAGCTAAAACTTGATTCACCATGACTAATATCGGGGATCGAAACTCGCCGGATGTTTCGAGATAATTTTGACTAAATGATTTTCCACTTTATCTACATACAAATGTAGATACACTTTCTCTAAATTATACCTTTCTCATACTATCCCTAAAGTGTGAACACGAAGTTAGTTCATAAGGCTATTGAGACGTGAAGAATTGAAAAAGTAGTAGACATTTCAGTCAAGACCTTTATAGAAATCTTTAAAAAACTTTTGATTTGATTTGTGGAAATAATTTTTTTCTTTCTCGCACCCCTCGGTTAGAGAAAGTATTGATATCGTAAAAAAAAACCTTGAAATTTTGATAAATATCGACGTTTCATGGCCCCCTGAAACAGAAAAATATATTTTAGCGAAGCCGCCTGTCTGTGTGTTTGTATCTGTGCATAGAGCCTAAACCATTTCATCGATCAAGCTGAAACTTGATATCTAAGGTTGGATAGGCTTCCCCAGAGATCTTTTTGGAATTAGATATACAAACCTAAAATTAAGGGTAGTTTACTTAACGACGTTACCTACTTGACGAATTCGAAGGGATTTTATGAAGCGGGTTGCATATTAACTTAACGCACTCAAGCATGAAATATGTGGCCTCTTCTGACAGTTCTTACCCCCTCCATGACTACCCTTCCCCTCTTTCGCAGATTAGCGTTTTGTAACTTAGTCAGAAGGGTACAAACTCCACTCGCCATTCGGTAAGACCGACAGGTCAGCCTTTCAGTGATAGATTCAAATTAACCATTTCTCGTGCTGATAGCTAAGTGAACTATATTAAGGCACTAGAGTGACTAGACAGATAGTTTACAACCTGGGAGTAGCGACCCCATTCTTGGTCATGGCTTTTATCGGGTGGAACACGTTGCTTGTTGAGATTATAATGTTATGTTTACTTTTTAAATTGATTACTACTTTAGGAAGGTGCAAAATTCAAATACAGTAAAAACATTTTAGTTACTAATTAGGTTCCTTTTGGTTACCTAGCTCAGACTGTTGCTTGCTTACTTAGTTTGCTGGAGGAGTCTCGTGTTTAGGCGAGAGGCGCTGCTATCATAGCTTTCAAAATACCCACTAGGCTCGTTGATTAACTTTTGAAACATCTTAGTCGCATTCATATAAATAATATAGGATAATATAGTTTATAGGAATTTTATCAAACACGTGGGCTTAACGGCACGCTAGTTTGGTTTAACTGATGAGGTCAGGATTCATATTCTGACTGGCGGTTCTGGGATTGATTTTCCCTAAATAATTTTCCACTCTCCCTCCTTGCAACTCCGGGTAAACTTAATCTTAATTCAACCTTTTTCGTCCATAACACATTAGCGAAATTAGTACACATGTTTATAACCCAAACGCATAGTAAGATGTGGTGCTAAATTTTTTATAGCCCTGATTAATAAGAATATTATAAAATTAAAATTTAAAAACCAGGATATTAATACTTGTAGGCCATCAAGGGGTCGCGATGGTTTCAAAGACCAACATTGATTTCAAACCTGGCTTAATTTGGAAACCACTGAACTAAACTCGCATTTCACCCACACGTAAGTGTTCGAATTATACAAGTGAATTGGGTATTTTCCTAGTCATACTCATCAAAATGTTAGTGATGGATGTTATCATTTATCAATATATTTTATGGCTAGGAGATTTTAAAATGTGGCTTGATCGTCGTTGTAGATAATTCTCGACAATTAGCCATGGTCAAACTATTATTTAAGCTATGAATGAAAACCTGAGCTTTCATTAAGCCTAGCCTAAACAAGATCAAAACAGCCAATGATCAATTGGATTTGGATGTCTGTGTCTGAAATTTTCGAGCTGTCGTCTGTTTTACATTGCGTGAGAAAGAGAAAACCCTTCGGGTATTTCTTTTTCTCTTAATACTTGATAAGACATTGTGATATACTTTACTATTTTATGCGAATTATTAATATATGTCAGGCTATATTAAATTTCGTGTGATGAATGGTTACTAAAATACCTTTATAAATTTATGGAGCAAATAATAAATAGCGATAGGTCGTCTCGCTCTTAAATTGCAGTAGATGCGCTTATAGACACCTACGTCTCTTTCTATCTCTATGGTTTCCTCGTTAACGCTATCCTTTTTTTAACCAGAGGAGGTGCAATTATATAGCTTAAAAATGAAGACAATTACTCATACGAAATAATCACCCATAATGTATTATAAAAAAATTCACTGATGCATCTAGTGAACGCAATATATATACTAAAAAAACCAATTCTTAAACCACATTTTTCACCCAAATTATGAAAATTAACATTGTTCCTTAGCTTTAAAAGTCACATATAAATATCACGCCATAAGTATATTTTCACTAGTGTGGCAAAGACAGTAATTTTATGGTGGTTGTAATAATTGTGGTGAACATCGCCTGCAAAATCTTACATGGGATTTGAAACAAATTGAATAACTTCCATACCTCTTAAAATGTTTATAGGAAAATATGAAAACATTGTCTTGTAGAAACTTTTTTATTTTGATTATAAATGAGCGAGTAAAGCATTGCTGCCATTTACATTAATAAAATACTTGCCAGAATTCATCAAAACCGTCTCATTTCTTACTAGATTTGAATAAATTAAAGCTAGATTTTGAATAATTATTTTTTAACATAGTGGCTAAAGTCTGTTGCCAAATAAAATAAAAGATTTTTCTCTTTAAAATTATAGAAGTCAATACATGCTCTAAAATATATTGACCCGAAAAAAAATCTTACATGTTAAAAAAGGTTGCAAATTAATTTTCTAATATGCACTGCAATCTTTAAAGAGAATGAATACTTCGTTTTTAAGAAAATACTTAAACAGGCCACTTGAAAAGAGAATTAGAGCACTAATGACAAAGTTATTTTAAATTCTCATATATCGATTTGATTACAAATGAATTTTTGAATCATCTTCAAGGAAACAAAATAAAAACTATGGTGAACAATGATAATATTAATACAAAGATAGTCAATATCTATAAATAACAGTGAAATAGAGTAAAATCTTATCAATGATGACTGCAAACAATTTGTTTATATTTTCTAAAAGGTGCTCCTAATGTCCATACGTTTAACTTCTGTTCCCCTGGCCTAAAGTGTATAATCGAGCAGGACTGGCTGATTTAGGATAAGAATATCCTCTTAATTGGAAATCATAAATAATTTATAACGCTATGCTTTTTAATATTCTATGTAATGTTGGCAGCCTTATATGAGTCCATAAATTTCAAATAATTACTTAAACTTATTTAAATAATTTGATTGGATTTGTCTGCACTCTAGTATACAAGTAGTAAGTTAAGAAGATTCCATCCTGCTGCCCTCTACCAGAATTGTGACAAAGCTTTTACGTTAAACGTTCCTTCTGTTAAAACTCAAGTCGGCCATTTGTGGATACAATTCAGGATTTTCACAAAAGCAGTTTATTACAAAACTATCGGAATGGATACCATTCCGAGGGGATACGATTCCGGTTTTGGGGGATATAATTCCAGTGGATACAATTCAGGATTTTCACAAAAGCAGTTTATTACAAAACTATCGGAATGGATACTATTCCGAGGGGGTACGATTAAGGTTTTGGGGGATATAATTCCAGTGGATACAATTCAGGATTTTCACAAATCAGTTTATTACAAAACTATCGGAATGGATACCATTCCGAGGGGGTACGACTCAGGTTTTGGGGGATATAATTCCAGTGGATACAATTCAGGATTTTCACAAAAGCAGTTTATTACAAAACTATCGGAATGGATACCATTCCGAGGGGGTACGATTCAGGTTTTGGGGGATATAATTCCAGTGGATACAATTCAGGATTTTCACAAAAGCAGTTTATTACAAAACTATCGGAATGGATACCATTCCGAATGGATACAATTCAGTCCCCTCTATTTAAGGTGCACTTTATATACAAACCCACTTAATTATAAAATCCCACCAACCATAAACTTACTTAATTAATTCTAGAAAATACACATTTCTTAGTCACCCGACTGTCAATTTATCACTGTGAAAGGAGTAAACCCCAACCATACCGTAATCAATGTTTAAGCCATGTCAGAATTGAGCCCGGGGTCCTTAATTCTGGTGACAGGCACGTTACAGAGTGAAAATATGCCTGTAGCTCCAAATAATGTATTTAAAGGGAATCACAAATTTAATGGTTTAAAAAGAGATGTGATTTTTTATAAAATGTTATAGGAATAGAGTAGTATTTCCGAGTAAATAAAACCCTTAAATGTGGGGATAGAGTGTGTAAAATTAACTAGGAAATCCCCCTCCCCCAATAAACCCAGCCAGAATTTGATTCCAATCCTCTCTGGTATATTCAAACCAGACTAGACTATCTTGGCCTTTAGTATGCGTGCCCATCAATGTGGGTATAGATCAAGCTAAGTACTAACTGTCTTAAAAATAAGTTCAGTTTTATTTCATTATATTAGACAAAAATTAATCTTTAAATAATTGCATTCGTGGTGCATCAACAATCGATCCGTTTTTAATGCGGGTCCCCCTAGTTAAATTAAATTGAGATGTGGTTGGTGTGTTATGACAGCAGCAATACGGGTGATAATAAAATTGAAACCATACTGTGTAATAATCCCAGGGCCTGAGGGATACATCAAAGGTTTTAATTAAATTTCTTATTGAATGGGGAATGAATTGCATTGCATGCTTCGATATTTTGCTTTGATTTCAATTTTGAATTCTGCACGTAGCTAAATTTAGACCTTGATTCAGGTAGTCTCGTTAACATCAATATTTTTTATTTCACCACATCTCACTAAGTGTCCGGGATCTCCGTTTTTATCCACACTAATAGGATAAAGATTGGAAAAGTAATATTTAGAGGAAGTGAACCCACATTTGCTTTGGATGGAAAGTGTAAAACCACACTCTATATGCCATGCTGAAATTCTTATCCCAACAAGAGAGTGATGTGTTCTGACCTTTCGCAACCAAGGATGGTAAGCATTGTGGAATTGTGGTAAGAAGGTAGGCTTATAACTTATTCCAAATTTATTTTTTCTTCCTCTTATCATTATTGGGTGTTCTCTATTACGACAGGTCCTGTTGCCAGTGAGATTGGACTGCTAATACGTCCTGTCCTCTGCCTCCTCCTTGGGATCCAAAAATTATCTCTTTCCTTCAAGTCATATTATATTTGAATCCTCCATTTCCCTAAGCTTCTATTTCCCTCAACCTTTCCTTCCATGATGTCTTGTGGAAGACAGTTCTTCCTAAGTATGTGTCTGACCCCGTTTGCTTTGCACCGAAGAATCACATTCAAAATGGTTCTCTTCTCGACCACTCTTATTAGGACTTAATTAGTTACCCTCTCTGTTCACCTGAGCGTTCTAATCTTTGTCAAAATTATGGACAGAGATAAACCGTAACAGGTAGATTCCATTTTGCCCAAAATCCAGTTAAGTGCATATTCTGAATGTACAGTATTCAGTTACTTTGGATCTACACGTTCACCGAAAAACCAAAGCAGAATTGAAATGCGCTCAAGTGACGAGCTTTAAACCAAGGAGGAGGAATAAGTGCAAACCACGTTGATCACTATGCACTGATAGAAACAATCCAAGCACTGCTCGCTCTTCTAAGAAAAATCTGCGTGGAAAAGTCAGTCAAATTCCAAAACCAACCAACTTAACTCAATCAGTGAGACATTCAAACTGATTCTGTTATAAAATTTTGGTGAATTTGTTAATCAAGGTATTGATTAAATCTGGCCACGTGCTATTACCAAACCATGCTATGATTCTTGAGAGAGAAAACTATTAGTTGATTTCATATAGTTTTTAACGTTTTTCAAAATAATTTTTAGAAGCAACTTTTGTGTAATCTACCCAACTTTTTCTCAACTCCTCATTTATAATTATTATTTTATAGGAATTGATAGCTCATTTTAAAAAGTCATAATTTAATAACATTTAAATTGGACGAATTAATATAACTATCTTACTACCACGATTTAAATAAGGAGTAAAACAAGCAATGTTATAGTATTTCAAGAAATTAAGATTAAATCAGATCTTTAACAACAGTAAAAATAAAGTTTTTTTAAATGTACTTACTTTTTATCTCCAGGAAAATCATAGAAGAATTCCTTAACATCTTGACCCAGTTAATTTAAGATAGATATTGTACTTTATCAATAGCATTATCTATAACCAAGAACTTCTAGATAGTACGAATAGTAATGTAAGTAAAATCAATTAGTTTGCTCAAAAGAGACAGTTTTTTAAAGAAAAGTGAGTTACATGCAAGCTTTACCAACAACTTAATTTAAAGGGATATGTATGAGGAGTGTGTCTTGAAGGAAATATATCCGTACTATCCTGAAGAGAAGATGGGGAAAACCACAATGAAAGATAACACGTGAAAACTTTCCTCTCTCAAGGTGTTCCCAGTCGGGATTCTAATCCAAACTTTTCATCACTTACTAATCAGGTTAGAGCTCAACGTATGGACCGCATCCTCAATACAAGAATACAATCGTTAAAACCATAAAACAAATGGATGTTTGGAAACCATATTGTGTTTTATTTGTACAGAATAATTTAAAAAACATGGTAACAAAACTTGATAGTGTATACTATTGGAACATTGGCCCGTTTTTATCATGTAAATTGTACCAGATTGGCTCTATTGTCTCTTATGAAGTTTGCCCCTGTGGATAATGGTGTGTGTTACTTGCATGTATGATGTGGTATGCGGTACTGCATAAGTAGCACGGTGCTGGCATTGTTGAAACGATCCAAGCGGAACAAGCTAATTAACTCCTAATTAAATCTACGGTATATTCTATGATCCTCCATATAAGGAGCTTAAGGAATGTATTAATAAATACAATACATTTATTCTCACATAAATATCTATATTCATTAACAAAGGCTATCTTATTTACATAATATACATTTTTAATTAAAAATAAAACCGTAAAAGTTAGTCAACTTTAAAGTACTGAGAGGAATGTCACGATTTAAAAAAAATTGAATCCAGAAAGCCACCTACCGTTGTGCTGGGACACTTGGAAATTTAAAAAGTCATGCATTATTAAAGAAGTGGTTTGCTATTTCAATATATATCCTAAGCCAAATTAGAAGGAGTGTCAACATGTTCTCAAAGAATTATACAAACTTAAATATTACGTTCTACAACTTTAACAATTATTGAGAGGCTAAAATAAACTAATTTTTAATGACAACTTACAGGACATTTTGAAGTTCCGAGTTGATAGTTAGAAACATTTACAGTATTTTGTTTTCATCAACTAAGTAAAGTAGTTTTTACCAGAGCTAGAACAGAAAGTTTAAATAAACTAAGGGCTATTTTAGGAGATTTGAATCTTCAAACGTGTCTAGTTCTATAATAGCTTTAACTATATTATTATTATTATTATTATTATTATTATTATTATTATTATTATTATTATTGCTGTTATTTTATTGGTATTGATACTAACTTTTAAAAAGTGACAACCGTATATCATATGACCTGACCTCTATTTATATTAAAGTTTTTTTTTAAGAATTTTACAATCTTCTTACCATGTTTTTTCTAGCACCACGTTTTTAATATAAAATTTAAATTAAATACAGATTATTTATTTAAAAACACTTTAATTAGTTGTATTAATTTATAAAAATAGTTTAATTTTATGTGCCATCCATATTTTCAATATAATAATAATAATAATAAGAAATAAAAAAATAAAATTACATAATCAAATTTATAATTACATAATTAATAAATATATCAGATGATAAATGTATAAACACATTAAACTCTAATTTTAATATATTACAAATATAGTATAATATTAATAATAATTAATGTTATTATTTAAATATAATAATTTAATATTAAATATATTAAACTGATATAATACATTATAGTGTATATATGTAAAAGTTTTTATATTAATATAAATACTTAAATGATTACATATATTATAATAATGATCTATATTATAGTGAACATATTATTAGGCATTAGTCCTTTAATTTTTAAAATTATTATAATGATTGTATTAGTTAAACTGTTTGATAATGAGATTCTTACTATACCACTAATATTTAAATAAATAAATGGTACAGAGCTCCGCAATGACTTTCTCGCTCCATTGTTTAAAACTGAAGATATTTAATCAAAACTCGTAATAGATGTAAACGAAATAATATACACAAGCAAATCCGAGCACATATTACGTACGCTATACTTAGGTAAAAGATTTTTTGACTCCCAGTTTTAAATTTTATAATTTTATTTTTAAAGAATTTATGTCATCATTTGTATATTTGGATCAATTATAAAGGTCGATATTGATTCCACAAGGGTCAAAACTTCGTCTTAAAATTTCGACTTCCAGTTAAAATTTTAGACATTTTATTAGGGGTTATTTGATGGATATCGCATTGTTATTAAATTTCTCATTTATAAATTTTGACCTATAAAATAGGTAATTATTGACTATTGAGTCTAAAATTATAAATATAGATCATTGCTGTACAAACATTTCCCCTAAGAGGTTAAAGAAAAATGACCATAACATTTTTGAGATACTTAATTATTTACTTACTCTATGGCATTAGAGAATTATTGCGTTAAAACTTAAGTAGTATTTATGTAAGGCTAACGCTCATAAAATTGTATTAATATATTTGCCAATAATTCAGAAACTTTGGTTTTTTAAAAATATATTTCAAATAAATTTATCTTTATTTTTAATAGTACTACATTTTTGCAATGATAAGTTATTTAATATCTCAAATAGTTGCGGGGATATGGTAATTTCCGCTTATGTAAAATACTTTAAATGTCATTTTAGTGTGATGAATAAAGTATAACAATTTTGTTATATTTAAATAACTCCTAGATAAGAATTCTAATCATAATCATAAGAACTGAGTTTGAAAAAAAATCGATTTTTTTCTCTTATAACCATTTAGTAAACTACTCTTAATTTTAGGGTTAAACAGACACACATACAAACGGCATTACAAATACCACTTTTTAGGGTTCGGGGGGTCATGAAACGTCGACATCCATCAACATCCGGGTTAGATTTTTTTTAACGGTTGCAATACTTTACCTTAAAAGTGTTGTAAAAGTTTAAATATATATATATATATCCGCATAACTTGAAAACTATTGGTTTTATAAAAAATATAGATTTCACGTAAAAGATTTTTATTAGAAATAGAACCCCAAATTTGCAGTGATAAGTAATTTCATATCTCAAAGACTTACGGAGATATAACTTAATTAAAGAAGAGAAACTACGTTTCAGTTTAGAATCCTTAAAGTCATTTTGACGAAAAATTGAGAGTAGCCATTTTGTTTGAAATATTTATCAAAGTTTAGAAATAGATTTAATCAAAATCGTTCTAGCCCATTTTGATAAAAATCAATTCTATGTCTTTCCACCCTTAAGGAAACTACCCTTAATTTTAGGGTTGGATATCCAATTCCATAATTCCTTGGGGAAACCCTATGAATACCCTTGATATCAAGTTTTATGCCCGATCGGTAAAATAGTTAAGGCTCTAATCACAAAGGTACGAGACTGACTGACTGACGATGCTGACTGACTGACTGACTGAGACAGCATTGCGAAAACAATTTTTCGGATTCGGGGTATCATAAAATGTCGACGTTTATCAAAATCTCGAGTTCAATTTTTTTGACTGTAAGGTAGTGAGAAAGTAAAAAGTCACAATTAAATAAAATATAATCAATACAAACACCGATATCACGAATTTAAAAAAAAGTATAGATTAAAAAAAAATCTTTAATCAATCTTTAAACTTTTTTTTTCGGGTTATAGTTTTATTATGTACTAATTACTACCCGTTTGGGTAATAGGATTGTCTACTAACTACGCTTATGGGTTAGGGATGAGTAAAGTTGAATGTAAAGGAATTGTACCCACATTTGCGTGGAGAGTGGGAAACCCAATTTAAGAAAATCCACCCTCAGTACACCAGACCTGAATCGAACTATGATCTCCAGTCATTAGTAATTTAGTATATTGTGAGAATAGCACCCAAGACTGTGCGGTCACCGATGCGGGTATCACGATTGTTTCTTTAGCAATCAGACTCTCATCCTTCCTAAGCTGATGGGAAGACTTCAGATAAGTAAAGGAGGCTATTACCTGTCTAAGGTCAATGCTAAGAAATGACTGCGCAATTGAACCACATATGTGGTCAAACGAAAAATAAGGCGTCAGTCTTGCGATAGACTGGATTGC
This sequence comes from Timema podura, assembly GCA_033556935.1. Lineage (NCBI taxonomy): Eukaryota > Metazoa > Arthropoda > Insecta > Phasmatodea > Timematidae > Timema > Timema podura. The sequence goes on along the minus strand of JAVRXN010000011.1, from coordinate 47,056,956 downwards.
TGGTGATGGGGAGGTTGATGTAATAGTTTGAGTGACTTGGACTGGGAGAGAGGGGCTTCACCCGTGATATTTCACTATATTATCTCCCGCCTAGTGCCGGGGCATTTCTTTATGCAACATTACTTAAACCTTCTTTGGGGGCTGCATGGTCTTAGGCGTCACTCTCATGTTATACTAAACTTCCGATGACAAGGAGATTAGGGATTGAATCCTGGCCGCGTGTACTGTTTTTTACAATTTGCCTCCACTCAAATGCGGGCTAACTTCCTCTAAATTCAACCTTCATCATCCCTAACACACTAGCGTAATTAGTGCACACGCGTATAACATGAACAGGTAGTAAGTGGTGGGGCTAAAAAAATATTCCTCAACTCAACCCCTTACATTAAGCTATTACCATAAAATGTTTGCACGCTTGCCTGACTTGGCTACAAGATGTTGTAGCTTACAAGATAAAAGACTGCTCTCTTTTAAAGAAAACGGAGTGTACTTACAACATGATGTATGCCTTATGGGACAGCTTGACCTATCCTTAAAACAAACTAATGTGGTGTTGACGTCACGTGGTGTCAGTCACGTGTTGAGCTCATACTGCCATTAAGAGTTTTTAAGTGTTCTGTCTTACGACAAGTCTATTACTTTTGTCAATGAAACTTTGACCTCCAATGCACCCTGTCCTCTGCCTTCTTCTTCAGTTCCCAATATCTTCTTCTTTCCTTCAAGTCATCTAGTAATCTAGTATTTGAATCTTACATATTCCTAAGCTCCTCTTTCCATTAACCATTCTCTTCTATGACGTCATGCAGAAGACAGTTCCTCCGAAGGATGTGTCCGATCCAGTTTAATTTGCGCTGAAGAATCACATCCAAAATGGAAATCTTCTCACCCACTCTTCTTAGGACTTCCTCATTTGTCACCATGTTTATCCACCTGATCTTCTCAAGTCTTCTCCAGCACCACATTTTAAAAGCTCTCCAAGTTTTTTTTTCATCTTCCTAAGAGTCCAAGTTTCTGCTCCATACAGTGTGATTCTCCAAATGTAGCATTTCATCAGTTTCTTACTCAGTTCCAAACTCAACTTGCTGGTCAGCAGTAACCTCTTTTAGTTTAAAGCTTCCTAGGCCATGGTAACTCTTGACCTAATTTCTTTATTACAGTAGGCATCCTTTGTCAGTAGACTCCCTAGGTACTTGCACTTCTCTACGTATTTCAACTCCTGGTTTTCAATAATTTTTATTTACAGCTTTCTTCATTTTTTTAAATCACCATCACTTTTGACTTCTCAATGATGATCTCCATACCATATCTTCTCTCTATCTCCACTAGCCAGTCCATCATTTCCCTTAACTCTTCTTTATTTCTGGCAAGCAGGTCTACAGTTTAATAAAAGGGATTATACAATGCGTGTTTCATCGACTATCCGTATCAATGATTGATCTGATGAGCACAGTCCAACGAGTGACCGATCAGTTGAAAGTTAATTCTAGTCAAATGGGTCGATGAAAGTGACACACAGTACATTTCAAGTGCAAGGATCCCTCTCTTTATTTATGGCTTTAGAATATACCAAAATTATATAAAATAGTATTTACCTTATTTACATTAGAAAACTAGGTTGGAATTAGGTCGTTTATATTGGTTTTATTTAAAATTAATTCCGCTAAAGCTAGTTCTATGTTGTAAATCATTAATATTTTTTATAAAATTTGTGGGGACGCGAAAAAGGATCAGCGTTTTTGCAGTTTTTATGGCTAGACATTATTTTGGTTAAAATAAATCAAATATTTCTCCAGTAGAAACTTAAGAGTTTAATTTTCTTCACATGATTATAATCAACAATTATTGAATATTTGTCAGGAGTATATTAGTATTTAAGGAGAAATTTTTAAATGAAGAAAAAAAGTTGTCATTAAATTATGGGGACACTCTTGAGAGGTATTCACAAACTGTTGATATCACCACGTGAAGAAAATTAAATTATTGGTTTCTACAAGGAAAATATTTTATTGTTTTGGCCACAAAAAGTTTTCACTTATCTCGCGTTCACTACAATCTCACCTTGAGCAGAATTATGCCATACGTATCTTAACATTTTTTACTAGAGTTATGATTCAAGAGTTACACCATATTACTGGACATGCAGATTATTAGAATAACAAATTTATAAAACGGTAAATAAGAAATTTCATTTTTATTTATAAAAACATATTAAATGTGTGTTCTTAAAACTAGTACAGACCATTGTTCTCATTTTAATTATATCAATTCTTTACAAATCAAGACTATTAATTATTAAAGCTTTGTTGGTTTTATCTGTCTCTGTTTAGCGGTTTTACAATTCCACTGCAATAAATGTGTATGCAAAAAAGCCATATTAATAAATCTTAAGAGTTTCATTGGCTCAGTGAAGAGAAGTAGTTTATTACTTTATGGAGTTATCAAGTATCGGCCCACGCAAGCACATCAAAATATATACAGCAATTACTATTCTAATCCGTTATTAACAATTTTCACTTGTCGAGTGTTGTTCAGACGTAAATTGGGAAGTCCTCAAAATGTTTGGTTTAAAATTAATTGACCTTAAAAAAAAGTGTTCAAAATTTCAAATTTAGTACCCAAGTAAAATAAAGATTTATTTACATCGTAAGAGAGAATCCAGGAGTTAAAAAAAGTTTTACCCTTTAAAAATCATTTGATCTGTTACAAAGAAAATTTTATACTAAAATGTTTGTCTATAAAGTGTCCAAAGAGAGACTCTTCCGGAGAGATACAATTCAGTCTCCTCAGAATGACATGGAAAACACAATTTTTTTTACTTATCGAGTTGAAACAATAATTTTTAAGTAAGTTGAACTATTATTGAGAAAATTAAAAGAAAATTACTAAAATTTAGCTTTCATAATTTTTGCTAAAAATAAATAACTCTGAAATTGAAAGCTTTTTCCTTAAAATGTCTCAAAAATGACTGTCGTTTGAGCAATCCAGAGCTCACTACAAAAGAGATACAAACCACTTATACATTTCCTTCTTTGGTGTATCATGCAATAATCATTGTTACATTTATAGAAATAAAAGAGACTGGTCAGATACTTCTATGAATATATTATTCCCACCGATGAAAACAATCATATAGGTGTCTGTATAGTCTTGTATGTTATGCCAGTGACTGGGAGAATAGGTTTTAAACCTCCATGGTGTATACTTAAAACCAAAATAGGTGTCCACTCTCTCTAGATGTAGATGAATATATTACAATTGCATACACTGATGGTTGCGTACACCCAAGGAATAGCGACTATTGCCTACAGTTGTTTATTTCTAGATTTGAACGTAAATGAAATTACATGATGTAAGCTCACACAACTTCCTATCCCGACCAAAACAATTATGTTACCACGCCCAGGTGTAAAAGTTACATGCCGTCACAAAGAGGGCTTGGGAAAGCTCAAATTATTGTTTAAAATAATAACAGTTATTATTTTACAAACCTAACTTTCAAACCTTCCATAGTTTATACATATAGGTCCAATATAATTATAGCTCTTACCCAACCTTACTTAAGCTAATCTATAATAATATGTTAATAAATTAAAATTTCAAATAATATTGATCAAACAAAATAAACAAACTACCTCTACTTGGGTCGCCCACCTGCTCGATCTTTTGGGTGCAATTGTCGCGGTACGCAAATTTAACTGTACGCAATCGTCAGGACACAATGTAAATTAGCGTCCAATTCCTCGGAATTCTACTTTTCTCGTCTTTACTTCATCAGTGTAAATAGTTATGTGAATATTTATTAGGAAGCGAAGCACTGTTAGATTCATAATACCATTATTGTTGTTCGGATTAATATAACCATAACAGAGTCGAAATCACCAGACATATAACCACAGCGATGATCACTTGGACTAAGCGTCAAGTTTGTTTAATGTAGAGTCCAATTTGACGATGGAAAGGTCTAGGTTTGAGTCCCAGTTGGGTATCCAGAGGGCTGTTTTTCCTTATATTGTTTATAACACTTTTTAAACGAAGATGTAAGTAACTTACGTTAAATCCTAATTTAATAATCTTAATCTTATTAGGGTGATTAAATTTTAATAGAATGGATGGTTGGTAAGACGATACAGAAAAAAGTCATCGGGTGCCAACGTTTCATCTACAATATTTCTTGGAAATATTTATTTTTTATAATAAAATAAGGAAAATTACTACAATTTTTTTTTTTGGAATAGGGTTATATATATATATATATATATATATATATAAAATTCTATTCTTAAAGATAATACCGATGATAGAGTTTAAAGAGAACAAAAGAACATATGAGATTTTGCTGATATATTTTATTTTAAAAATAGGTATGTTATATCTAAATGTCATATTTTAAATAGTATTATATTATAATAATCTACGTTTTAAGTTTTTAAAATCTGTTTCAAAATAATCCTTAAACAAATCAAGTGTTAAAATGGGGCTCATCTGCTGAAGTGCGTTCTTAAGTAAGATTTCCCAGCACAATGATATAGAAAAGGCCATCAAGTGACAAACCTTTTCAATTGAGAAGAGTGTCAGTCAACTACAAGGTAGACAGAGTCTGAAACATCCAACCCCTCCACACCTCCCTCCTCATCCTCTTAGGCAGCAGCTAGTTTCATTCCAACCCCTTTTCACAACCCCAACCAGCCCGGCAGGCAGGCAAGCAAGCGGGCGAGCCTACCTACCCTCTCACAGAGCTGAGCCGGGTAAACCGATTACCAGGGTGGGTTATCTATCGACTTGCGAGAGTGGTGGGGTGACTGGAAGAGGAGAAGTAGTAAACCACCCTCACAACCCTACACACAAACATACATGCTAGACGTGTAGGCTACACGTGTACGTCGCAAAGAATCCATCTTCTATCAAGTTACCTACAAGAATTGGGTGGAGGAAGACTCATGATTGATATGTAGAGTGCGATTTTTTTTATAACTAAAATATAAAATATTTGAATAGGATTTGGGTTCAATCCTTATAGAGTGGAATACAAAAAAATAAAATTGAGGTATTTAAGGTGTCCTTTTTGAAAATACATCTTATCAACTTGCCTCATGTTTACCACATTGGAGTTATTAAAATGCTTCTAGTCCAGCCGGTTGGTAAAAATTGGTGACAAAACAAACACGAAATATTTCAGTATTTATTCTACCTATGCATTTAATATATAGGATTAAAGTTCACTTGTATTCATAAAAATATATTGAAACAAGAAAGATGTTTCACAATATGAACTATATTAATGTATCAATAATGGCTTAAAAATAGTTAATACTTTATAAAATAAATGGTATGGTGCACCGCAAAGACTTTTTCCCACTTTAATATTAAACTATACATTTTCTAAAAACTCGTAAGGTTTGTGAAACTGATAGTAAGTATATACATTGCTGTAGAAATACTACACCAAAAATCATAAATGAAAAAAAAAAACAAAAAAAACAACAACACTGTAACTTACTTACTCTATGGGAATATGAACTAAGATTACTGTTAGAAAAAATTGAGAAGAGAGAAATAACTTTGTCCACAAAGAATATAAGAATCAAATTCATTTTCAAAGACCTGAATTAAAAAGTACATATATTTGCTTATAGCTAAGAAATGATTGGTTATATAAAGATATATTTCCAATAAAATATTTTTATCTTCAATAGTACAACAACTTTACGTTATTTCGTATCTCAAATAGTTGCGGAGAAATTATAAGAATTGGAAAATTTATCTCACGTAAAATACCCTTAAAGTCATTTCTATGATAAAATAATTAATGTCATTTTGTTTATTATCATAATCACTGTAGATATAAAATTCAATAAAATTAATTAGAGTTAGTTTTGAGCAAATCGGATTTTTCTCTTCTGGCCCTCAAGTAAACTAACCTTATATTTAGGGTTAAATATCTATTTCCAAAAACCTTGGGGGGATCTTATGAGTATCCCAAATACCAAGTTCTATCCCAATCAGTAAAATGGTTTCAACTCTAGCTCAAGGTACAGACAGACAGACAGACGGACGGAGAGACAGCATTGCGAAAACGACTTTTTTGGTTTCAGGGGGTCATGAAACGTCAACATTTAGCAAACTCTCGAACTCGATTTTTTACGATCACAATTCTCTCTCTCCGAGGTGTCAAGAGAAAGTAAAAAAAGCCTATGAATGATTTTTACCTTCCCAGTTTTTTGTCTAGCAATTTAAGTTAATCGAATATTTATCAAGGCGTATTTATTGATAGAATATTATAGAAGTGTAATTTATTAAACGCAATACCATAAAACAATAGTTCCAAGTTAATATCTAAATGCAAACAAAAACGTGGTATAGAGTAAGTTAAAATCTTTTGAGGTTTCATTAACTTTGTTTTCATTTAGAAAATCAAATACAATGTTTGGAGGACAAGTATGTTAACAATTTCATATGGCCTTAAATTTAATTAAAGGGGACGTGATTGAAGCCATTCCTTCAAATTCATCCAAATTAGTTAAATTTGTAAAACTCAAACACACCACATTTTAATATAAATAGGATCAAACAATAGCAGAAAATATAATAAAAGACTGATTTATTCAATTCTTCTATATAAATATATATTATATATAGATCTATTTTAAATATGTTGTGTAAGGTTGACCTTCAATACCAGTCAATTTGCATAAAGGTTTTATTTCAAGGTATAATAGTTTAATATCCCTTGTGAATTACTACTTGATGCAATTCCTCATGCTTATTCTCATTTATAGTCTAGATTAATTTACAATAATGCATGTGCTAGACGTATCACAAGTGATGGAGAAATTATATAAAAAGTAAAAAAAAAAAACTTCAGTAAGGTGAAATTTTATACATAAACAAATTAATGATTAGTTATTTTTAGAGAGCTCACCTTCAAGTGTTTTGAGTTTCCAAATTCCACATACATGGTATATTTTTTTTTAATTTAGAAAATAAATCAATATATAAGTAAAATTATGTAAAGTAACTAAAACATAAATAGTACGGAACTCCGCATGGATGTTCTCGCTCTAGTGTTTAAAAAATTAGTTATTTGCTCAAAACTAATAATATATGTGAAGCGAGATAATATACACTTGCAAACCCAAGCAAAGATTGCACTTTATGTTAAACATTTTTTGAGGCCCTGTTTTAAATTTTATAACTATATTTTTAAAGAATTAATATCCTCATTTGTATGTTTGAAACGATAAAAAAGATTAATATTGGCTCCACAAGGGTCAACACTTCGTATTAAAATTTCTACTTCCGGTTAAAATTGTCGACATTTTATTAAGTGTTGCACATCTCCATGTCATCGCATTGCTATTCAATTCCTAATTTACATATTTTGACCAATAAAATTTTTTAATATAGACTAATGAGTCTAAAATGGAGATAGATTATTATTGTACAAACATTTCTCCTAAGAAGTTTAAGGAAAACAACATAAACTGTTTGAGAGAACTAAGCATATTTAATTACTATATGAAATTGGAGAATTATTGCGTTAAGACTTAAAGTAGTATATCTTTAAAACTAAAGTTCACAAAATTGTATTAATATATTTGTCAATATCTCAGAAACTGTTGGTCTTATAAAAAACATATTTCCTATCAAAATTTTTCATTTTTAATAGTACTACAATTTTGCAATGATACGTTATTTAGTATCTCTAATAGTTGCAGAGATACAGAAATTTCATATTCTGTAAAGTACCCTAAAAGTAATTTTTATGGGAAAATGAAAATAGCTAGTTTATTTATAATCTTAATCAATGCTTAGCTTAGATACGAATTTTAGTCAAAATTGCTATAGCTGATTTTGAGAGAATAGATTTTTTCTTTTTTCGCCCTTTATTAAACTACTCTTAATTTTAAGTTTAAACAGACACATAGACGGCATTGCAAAGACCACTTTTTAGGGTTCGGGGGTCATGAGACATTGACCTTCATCAACATATCATGCTAGGTTTTTTTTTTACGGTCGCATTACTTTGACTGTGTTCGATAAGTTAAAAAATATAAATATTTGAGTATAGCTTGAAAGTAATTGGTTCTATAAAAATATTCTTCGAATAATATATTTGTATTATAAATAGATCTACATATATGTGATGATAAGTAATTCCATATGTCAAATAGTTTTGGAGATATGATAAAAAAAAAGATAATTTACGCATCAGGCCGGAGCCCTTAAAGTCATTTTGCCAGACTATTAGGGTAACCATTTTGTTTGTAATATCTATAAATGTTTAGAAACTAAATTTCAAGAAAATTGACTTTTTTTTTCTTTTTTCCCTTCATTACACTACCCTTAATTTTATGGTTAAATATCCAATTCCAAAAATTCCTTGGGGCAACACTATTAAAACCCTAGATACCAAGTTTTAGCCCTGTCGGTAAAGTAGTTTAGACTCTAGTTGGAGGTACATACAGACAGACAGACAGGAATTCAAAAACAGCTTTTTAGGATTCGGGGGGTCATGAAAAGTCGAGCTTTATCAAAATCTCGAGTTCGATTTTTTTAACGATCACAAAACTTTCTCTACCTGTAAGCTAGCGAGAAAGTAATAATTCCAAGACTTCACAAAGAAAATACAGCTTGAGGAAAAATATGAATTTAGTAATCTTATGTTATAAGCTATTCTTATTTTTTTATAAAACATTTGCAAATATGTGCTTGCTAACTGATATTTACCATTCTAAGAATTATTTATGTATTTTTGAACTAAATTTATACTGAAAACAATATACAATTTGACAATCTTAATAAATAATCATGTTTATTAATCAATTAATGTAACTCTCATGGTTTCCCTGTCAAAATAATTACAATTTTCACCATTTTTAAAAAGGTATTTCTCAATTTGTTAAGAATTTGAACAAATAATTCCAAACTAAACTATTTTGTAAAATACTATTGCATGTATGTATGACGTTTATAGTGAGGCACCAGCTGACAAGCAGATTGTGCTTAGCTGGACCACATTTAATGATTAAAAATATGTATTCCTGATAAATAAAACAATTAAAAAATTATATGATATAATTTAATACTTATAGATGGCTTATTAATCAATATTTGTACCTGTACTCAATGTATAGTCTAGTAGAGTATTGGAGTCTTACCATAGACAATGGCAATTAGAAGTACTTAATGCAAAAATAAACATTAGATCCTTATCGTTTTCCATTGGAAGAATTCACTAAATGCCATCACAAATGGGGTCCCTCTCTTCCCTCTAAAATATGTTTCTAGTTTAAGCCTTGAGATTACTTTACATATTTATCAAATATTTATTAGGTATTGTTCAGAACTATATTATTTCACTTACTACGTGTGCTCGGCTCCGAACAGAGTAGACAAGTTAGACAGTAGTTTTTACATTAAATGCTCCCCACAACGGCACCACAAAAACTATTTTAGGATTTTGGTTGAATGCAATTAAAAAACAAACAAACAAAAAACACATTTTATGCGCTAGACATTTACATTATTTTAGTATACTAAAAGACCTAATTTGTGGGTATTAATATAACACATAAAAATTAAAGATGAATATCTCATGATGTGACTCATAAGTAAATTAAAACTAACATGAAACCCATTTAAAAATCAACGGCTTAATTTCTGGTCGAGTAATGTGTACCATTGGTATTTGTTGGATAATGGTTTTGAATGGTAGCATAATAAATTTTAGTTACCCTAAAAATCTGGACGACACATTTCAATTAAATAATTTATAGTATATTAAATATTTACTCCAATGAAAATTGGAAACCCTTCCTCACTTGAAGATTTCATTATAAACAATTCTTTATATACTTTTTTTTTAATTTTTTGGGGGCCCCATGTGCATTTTTTGGTCTCCAAGTATTTCTGCCTCATTTTTTGTTAGGGGATACTAGCCTTAAAAATGTATGCCTTACAGATCATCTGGCCATTGATATGTTTACGACTTTGTCAAAAAAAATAATAGGAGGCCCCTATAGGAATTTTTATCTACCATGTATTTCTGCACCATTATGGGCTAGGAACTATCTACCTGAAAAACTTCAACTGCATGGTTATAGTGGGCTTCAAGAGTATTTGACTATCTGGATCCCCTTCCACCCCATTATGAGGAGGCCCTTGAATTATTTTTGTCCCCAAATAGTCCTGCGTTATTTTGGGTTAGGGGATACCTGTCTGCAAAATTTCAGCTTTTTAAGTCATTTGATTGGTTTTTGGAAAGCCCACCATCTTGGGGGCCCAAAATGGAATTTTCTGTCACCAAGTATTCCTGCACATCTATGCGCTAGTCGTTACCTGACTGCTAACCAGATCTTCTGGGCTTCAAGAATATTTCAACTTAGTTTTTTTTTAGAAACTCCTCCATTTTAGAATATTTTGGATTGGGGGCTACTTGTCTGAAACATTTCAGCTTCCTAGTTCTACTGGGATTCAAGAGAGTTTCGGCATTGTTTTTCTCGATACCTTCACCCCCATTTTTGGTTTTTTTTTTTGTTAATTTCCTCTTATCAAATATTCCTCTATCCTTTTAGATAAGTGATTCCCTTTTTGCAAAGTTTAAGCTTTTAGGGTCTTCTGGACGTCAATCAAGAATTTTTAGACTTTATTTTCTAGAATCCCCCATTTTAGGGGTCCCAATGGAATTTTTTGTTACCAAGTATTTCTTCACTCTCAAAGACTAGGAACTATTTACCTGAACTATTTCAGATTCCTAGCTCTTTTGAACTTCAACTATTTTTCAACTTTGGCTATTTTAGAAGTCGGAACCTGATAGAAACTTTCTGTCACCAAGTATTTTTGTATTAATTTAGTTTAGAATACACCTTCCCAAAATGTTTCAGCTTCCTAGGTCGTCTGGAAATCAAAATATTTTCAACTTTGGTTTTTGGGAACCCCAGTTCGAGGGCCCTTATGGGAATTTTTAGTCAACGTGTATTTCCGCACCCTTTTGGGCTTGGAGCCACTTGCCTGCAAAATTTCTGCCTCCTAGATCTTCTGGATTTCAAGATTTTTTTCGTCCGGACAGAGGAACTGTTATTTATTATAGTGGAGATTGTTTTGGTAAATTGGGTAACTCCTAAAATGTCTTCCAATATTAATATGACTGTGAATGTTCTACTACACAATCAAGTTGCATGCTAGCCTACTTTTGCTTAGCTAGAAAAGAAATATTAGCATTCAAATGGAAATTAAAATGATAATTAATGTAATTTTTTGAAATTTATTGCCAAATAGAGTTTATAAAACTGAATAAAGTTTGGTCATACCTTTGATTAAAGGCTCTTTATAATTTTAAAATCCTGAAATAGGTCATAGTTCAAGCACTTTCCCTGGGGGTTTTCTTCATGCTAGAATGTAAAGCATACTTATAATAATTTCAATTTCATTTTTTATAATCATTATATCATATAATTTTTAAAATGTTTTATTGTATCAGGAGTACATATTTTTAATCAATAAACATGGTCCAGCTAAGCACAATGTGCTTGTCAACTGGTGCCTCACAATAAACGTCATACATATATAAATAAATACATTTCATTCCTTAAGTCTATTCTCACAACTAACATCATTCTAATACTTAATCTAATTCCTTAAATCTATTACATTTTATATTTTATTTATATTCAAAATAAGCCTCGAGTTCATTTCATAGCTTATTTATCATATTTAGTCACTCTAGTATGATTATTTCTTAAGTCTGTTAGCCAATTAGCTATTTAATCACAATAATAATAATAATAATAATAATATAATATAATATAATAATAATAATAATAATAAGTTTTCCCGATAAGTGGCCACCCTAGTTAGTTCAATAGAACGAAAAATACTTATTATTCAGCCAAGTTTGGCCAGAGATTTAAATTAAAAAAAATCAAATTCTTAATTTTACAAGTGATAAAAACCGTTCTATGTTAGAAACAATTTCTGATAATATTTTCACATATGCATGTATTTATTTGATTTTCTAGAGTTATTCATATCGTATGTAGTTTATTTGTTAAAATGTCTTAATACGGATGTTAACTAGAGGTTTTAAGCCTCTACGTGTTGTGTGTATATATATATTGTGTGTGTGTGTGTGTGTGACCAAGCGCTTGTTGCCCATATCAAGCCCTTAAAACAGCTGGAAACAGGACAAAATCTGTATCGGGGAAAAAAACAAACAAGAAAATATTACAAGAAACCAGCCAAGAGAGAAAAGAATATGACAACACTTGAAATCTGTCGTGCTCCTTCCAGATGTCGTAATGTCCTCTAGTAATAAAATACTGGTCTTGATATTATGAGGTCCAGTTGTGCGAAATAGCCTCTTCATAAGGAAAGAAAGAATGAAAGAGATGACACAGATATTTTGTGCCCACCCACTGTCCTCGACTTTCTTCTTTCCTTGTTCTTCAAGAACCTTTTATTCTCACACCGCTGAGCACTAAAGTGTGGTGTGGTGTGTATATAAATTCACACTAGAGTTTTCTGTCAAGCTAGGTCTGCTTTGATTATTTATATTTCCATACATTTTATGAGTCGAAAACATATTTGTACCATTTTCTTGAATCAGGTTGTTATAGTATTAAATTAACTATCTTACAAAAATAAAATGCATTTATGTTTTTTATAATGTCGTTGAGAAAGGATTTTAAACATGTAATTTTAGTTTAACAGGAAAATTTTCTATTAACTGAGCTATATAGGATTTCAGTAACATATTAATAACTTTTTGCATATTCATACAAAGACTTTTAAGTTCATGAAAGGAACTTTAACTAAGACCAAAAGAGCAGCATTATGAAAACATTATCTTAATAACATTTTAAAAACAATTTTAATGTTATAATATAGCAAATTACGTTTCTAACACAAACCGTTCAAATATATGTTGAAAAATTTCACCAGGACATGGAAAGAGAACCCTGGACTTTTGACTTAGGTCAATACTATAGCAATAATAAATCAAGGCCTAGCATACTAAGACTAAACTCACCCCATGTATAAACAACTATTACAATAATATACAGTACTAAATGAAGACCATGAGTCGTCGTAGACGTTTATGATAGTTATGAGTAAATGACGATCTCACACGTCCATCACAGATTATGCTTCAACATAGAGAGTAATGAATGAATGACCTTGGTCACAAGATAAACCTGGATTACCACACTAAGCGAAACTCTTGTATTAGATTTCCATGTCTTTTTACCATTTCACAACATGCATTTGACCCGTTTCGGTGACCCCATTGTCTAAGCCACTCTTTTCGCAATATATTAATTAGAATTCCGATGAAAGTGTGATTGTGGTTCGATCCCGGTCGTGTATAATGAGGGTGGTTTTTACTAAATGGTTTCCCGCTGCTTCTCTCTCCATGCAAATGTGAGTACAATTCCTATAAATTAAGATTTTTTCATTCATAACCTATTAGCGTAATTAATACATAATCATTAATCCGAAAGTTATTATTAGCACCACATCTTACTATCCGTTCGGGTTATACGCACTTAAGATAATAAGTAAAGTTAGGGTGATTGTGAGATGAAAGTGGAGAACCTACATTTAACGTGGGATCCGAACCACATTGTAGGCCTGGCCTTTAATACATTCACAAGTTGTGATTAATACAAGTCTTGTCAGAGGTGGAGGAAGGGTTTGGGCAATCATATAAATCTGTGCCGGGACCTAGTATTGAACCCCGGACCCCCAGCACAAAAGTCTGACACTTTACCCCTAGACCACCGAATGGGTAGTAAGAAGATGTATTAATTAAACCCGAGCATTTGAATTAATGCATTAATTTAATCCACAATGATTAGTAAACATAATCTCAACTCCTTAGGCAAATCTATTCAGCCAATATAAATTTTTAAATTTTAAAATAGATTGTAAATATAATATAAAAATGAACAAATGTCCAAAAACGAACATGATATCTAGGGTACCTAATGAATTACAAATAAAATGAAACTCGGCAACTCGATATACATCAGTTTACCTGCAAACACAAGTTACCGAGGTTGACAACTACACGCTCCATTATCAATTATTGATTTTGTTCCCCACGCTCCATTCCATCGCAAAAACTACGAATTTATATATACTAACCCCTAGGGTTTGACAACATTTAATTTTAAAATATTGAATTGAATTGTACATCACAAAATCTACTAGCAAGGTATTGCAAATTAATGATAGAACAAACAATGAATATAATTCGAAGACTATATTATTTGTGACGTATTTCACATATAGATTTAATTTATTTTATCTTTACTTTGAATATGTGATATTTTTGATCTAAGAAAAATCATTATTGAAATAACTTTAATTTTTTTTACAACGTTAACATTGAGCCAACACTTTCACGTTACGTGCTAATGTTACCAACTCTATTTTTATCGTAAAAAAAAATTGTTTCTTAAGATATTTAAATATCATGACCAAAAGCCTATGAAAATATTACAAATATTTACATGTTTTGTGAATAAAATTCTTCCAGCAACGTTAGACGTCTGCCATCACATCGGCAACTATGATCCGGCTGATCATGTGAATTAATGGAGCGTTCTAGCCTCGTTATGGTAGGATCAGCCATAAATTAAGTTGTCATTGAGTTTTGAATTGGCCCATGTTCAGTAATACCATGATTTAGGTAGGAAATATCTTTCCAAAAAACTTCCTAATTTATCAATAAATGTCATTCTTTGGTTAATTTTTTATTTTGATATTAAAATATATGTCTAGGCCTATGTAGTTTATAAATACAGCTTCATTTTCTTAGCAATTTAGCCTATTTGTTTATTGAAATAAAGAGATTCTAGATTATTTTTTTTGTATGAGTTTTTGCCTTGTTTAATTTTTTATTTAAACAACGTTATCTTTTCTAGAGGGAAAGGTGAAGCTTTTAAAGAAAATCTTCCAAACCAATAATAAATATTTTACCCTAATTCAAGCACTGATTGAACAGTGAGGCCTCTTGTAGAATTCAAATGTTTTGTTCCAAGTGAAATAAGCGTGAAGAGGATTGATAATCAAACAGTTTGATTACTGAAGTTTTGTTTTGTTTGAGTAATAATCCATTATCCAAAGAGCATCATTTTGGCAAGATTAATTTATCATGCTAAATATAAATATATTTTTACTAAAAACATTCTGTTACCCATAGATATATAAATAAAGACAAATTTAAAAACTGATTTTACCAATAAATCCATTTAGTTTTTTTAAACTTAGAACCACGTACTACTTACTACCCATTCGGGCTGTACGCATATGTACTAATTATGATAGTGTGTTTGGATTAAGAAAGTTTGCATTTTGATTAAGTGTATCAGGATTTGCAGAGGAATATTGAAACACCATTTAGGTAACATTCCCCTAAGAACACCCAACCGTGATTTGAACCTCGACCGTCCCGTCTTCAGCGGTCTAGTCTATTTCTATAGTGATTTCTTAAGAGTTAGACTAGCTACCTGAAGAGTATTTTTATATCTATTTAGAAAGAAGAAACGTCCTGCCTCCATTTTATCAGGCTTTTAGTAGCTAGAACAAATTCATTCTATTTTCTTAAAAAAAAACTTATTGGTTTAAACATTTGTATTGCATATAAATTCTTCCCTTTTTAAATAAAATCTCAGTATTATATTTGTGTCAATTCATCATAGGTAAGGTAATTTTGTCTTGTTTAGAAAAATAAATTAAATTTGTTCAACTAGTATTTATTTATCTAGTTGATGTACTGTAGACTTTATTATAACATAGTTAATTTTATTTTACGGAAGGATGATTTTTGATGAGTATTATTTTGTCAAGCATGTATTTGTTCAATGTAAAAAAAAGTTTTAGGTGGAATTTTAGACGTTGTTTGGATTTTTGGTTATTCACTAGTTAGTCCCGTAAACAAGAATGTACGAGGGAATAACAGACTCCAGGGAAGGCAACACGAAACATCACAATACTTTTGTTATTTTACCTGAAACCATTCTAGGAGTGACGCTCAAACATATACATTGAACCTAGTCAATATTTATATTATTAATATAATTTGCTTTTATTATATTATTAATTTCATTTATCAATCACTATTTTTAAATTTTAATGTTAATAAAAATGTAATTCGATAAAAACGCGTGGATATTTAATTAGTTCACTAAAATTATTTAATTAGTTTGAAAAGTTTCATACAGTTCAATGAAATTATTTCGAATCAAACTCTTAGAATGTCATAAAGGTCCCGTTTAACTTTGAAAATTCTGTTTTCAAATGCAAGCTTTCAAAATAATATATATTGATTAATGATGATATGTGCGGGGCCATAACAGTGCTAAATATAAATTTAAATTTATTTAATATTAATTAGATTAGTGACATAGTTAGCTTGTAAAAAAATAGGGGTTACATAATTTCTCTAATTTAAATAATTTTGTATTATTTTTTTAATAAACAAATATGGTCACAATCGCTTTTCATAGTGAAAGTGACCCATGTAAATAATTAATTAAATTATTATTTGAATTATCACTTTTTACATAGTTATGTGTTGAAGTAGCTATTAAGTAGGTCATACCCAGTAAAAACAAAAATTTAAACATATAAAATTTTAAAATTAATTAATATATTATAACTATAAACAAAGGTTGTTGAAAAATAAAGTTCATATTCATCCACTCTACATTATATCGAGACTAAAATTAGTATATCTAAATTACATTTACCAAAAATTTAGGGTATTATAAACAAGGCGCTTAGGAAGATATATGGTTCAAAAAGGTATGTGCCTAATGGAAGTGGAGGAGGTTACATAGTGATGGATTACATACCTATACTCATTACAATACTTTGTTAGGATTATCAAGTCTCGTAGATTACGGTAGGCAGGACATGCAGCTGAATAGGAGAATCTAGAACCTGTTCAGGGTAATGACTAGCAAACCCAATGGGAAGTACCATGGAAGACCTAGACGAGAAGGAGGATAACATTAGAAGAACCTGAAAGAGATAGGGTGTAATGAGATGGACTGATAAACTAGCTCAAGATAGAGATGGATGAAATACTTTTTTTAAGTGCAGCAAGACTTTCGAGTCCCTAGTGCCAAAGAATAAGTAATTAAGTTAGCTACATTTTCCACGAATAGGGAATTTTTATGTTCTATTTTTGTAATATTATAGATAGTTTTATTGTATCTTTCAGGTTGTTTTGACAGTAGCCTACCATTATTTTTTTTATTATTAATCTGCGTAAAAAATATATTAAAAAAAGCCTAAGCTTTGTCACAAATATTGTAGTATATGCGTACTTAGGGTGTCTCGTCTTGTCGGGTTTACTGAAGTTGTGGAGGTTGGGGCTCGAATCTCAGCTTGTCCTTTTTAAAAATGGTTTCCCCCCTTCACTAAATGAAAATTCAGGTGAATTCTTTGGGAATTCTACTTTTCTTATCCCTAACACTTTTAGTGTAACCAAATGCGTGTATCCAGGATAATCCTTAGACACGGAGTAAAAATAAAAATCTTGGTGTTCAAGGTGGAGGTAAAAATCAATCTCTAACCGGAGAAAACAACGTTGATTAATCCCAAGAGGTAGAAAAGAGATAACCTTTCGGTCGAGATTCTAACTATGACTAGATGGGAAACCAACCTGAAGACAGCTGAGCTGGGTTAAATACATTGAAACCATTCTGTGGTGATCTTCGCATCTTGGAAAGGGTGCTAAACAAACAAGGCCCTTTTTAATCCACCTCAAATTAAGAAAAATGAGAGATTAATTACATATCTTTTCAAAGTGAGATTATCATTAAAAGTGTAACAATTATAATGTTCAATGTTCTAGTTTCTTGATAACGTTATAATGTAGAATATTTACACATTTAGGGCCTATGACATTTTATGATATTCGCGAATACCTTCAATTTAACACATTTTTATGGCATGCAGGCAATCTGTAAAAGTGTCCTTGGTGACTAGGTCTAGTTTTTCTAATCTGAAACACAATTATTCAACAGTTATAAGGCGAACTTAGTCTAAACCCCCTCTTCACTAAAGGTTGCGCAAAAAATAACTTGGAAGTGAAGGTTTGGTCACCCTGTGTAAATATTGACTGGCCTTCTTGCTCATTCTCCATCTTACTCTATCTAATCCTTCTTTATCCTCCTGATCCCAAAAAGATGAACTATAAACAATATTTTAAAATTTTCCTATATTACAGGCTTGAAAATAATCACCTTCCGTTATCTAATATTATGTAGACTAAAAAAAAAAAAGATTTACAGCTTTGTACACACACACACACACACACACACACACACAAAATACCTAGGATTATGCTGGAGGTTGTACTGAAGTGTGGATAAAATACAATGCAGTAACATGGGATGAGGTAAGAGACGGGAGGTCAATAAACTGAATAGACGACGGGGATAGTACCATAGACGTGTGTAGGTGTGATTAGTGAGTTTCTAGGTGAAAATGCAAACATAGTGCGTACCTTGGAGGGGGATATTCCCTCTATTGCCATTAAAACTGAATATGTTTTAAGACATTTCAATTCTGTTCCTGTCTGAACAGATACCTTAAGTAGTAATAGTACATTTTTTACTCAATTTTGGCCTACCTCCTTCCTCCCCATACAACCACCCTGGAATTCTTCATACTGCGTGAATGCACGTGCTGATCATCCAGTTTGTCTGGTCCCTCTTGTGGTTAAAACTGATATTATTAATCGTATACAAAATTATAGTATAGTTAAGAGTTTATTATTATTATTATTATTATTATTATTATTATTATTATTATTATTATTATTATTACTGTAATTCTGAGGCTCTTAGACACAGAAGCTGGACTCAGTGTATAAAAGATAAAGAACAATTTTAAGACAAATAAAATAAAATATAAAACACAGGAAAGCTAAATCAATTAATAGAGCATGGCTGGTTGCATATTTGGAGAAAGCAGTGAATGAGCAATGTTTGGAGAGTGAGGTTATTACATATTATGAATTACAAAAGCTCACATATATCTAGCGATTTTTTTATTTGTCGTGTCATTCAACGAAGGAATATGAATTATTTATAGTATTAATAATATTTTTATGAATAAGATAAATATTTAGTTGTGTACCCATCATATGAATGTCTAGTTATACTAAATCTCAGACCCATAAATTATTTACTTAACCTTAGTTATCTATGGTACGCCAAAATCATAAAATACTAAATTTAACCCCTTATAACTCGAGAACTGTAATAGCTCGAAATCATTAAATCACTATTTGTAGCTTATAAAATTATACACTTTTAAAATTACGCATTTTTTTATTGTAGAATGAATGGAATAATCTTTATATGTTACTAAACTATGTACTTATAATATTGTTCACATCTCATTAGTCCTTGTAAAATAATTGACATTTGAAACGTGATGAAATAATAATTCATTTGGTACGCTACCATGATTTTCTTTTTAGATTAAAAATTTAAAAATAGTTCAATATAGTCCTATATATATTTTTTTAATGTTAAGACACTATTATGAGAGAGAGTACATCCCTAAAATCAAATATTATTAAAAATAATGACATTCAAATTGACGTTTTGATTCAAATGTGACAATCATTTCCCGAAACAAAATTCAATTTCTTCGAAACTGTTAATTTTCTCACCCATACAAAACTGATTTTTTTTTCAGTGGGGGGATAAGAGAGGGTCTTCTCTTGTATATTCCTTTCCTAAGTAGCTAGTACACGTATATATCTG
The DNA here is from genome assembly GCA_033556935.1 of Timema podura. Classification (NCBI taxonomy): domain Eukaryota; kingdom Metazoa; phylum Arthropoda; class Insecta; order Phasmatodea; family Timematidae; genus Timema; species Timema podura. Next base: position 47,037,166 of record JAVRXN010000011.1, on the reverse strand, counting down.
AACAAGAGAGAATCTCCCCATTTCAATTTCGCATGTGGTTGGAGAGTTAACGTGATTAAGTGCAAGGATTATCACGTGAACGCCAGCGCGGCGGACGACTAACTAATGCGGGGGAGATTTGAGGGGGGGTATAGCTGCCCTTCTTCCTGAGGGCAGAAAGGTTATAGGGAGAAGAGGGTTAGGGGTGTGTGACAAGACGTCTCCTCGGTCAGTGCCCGAGGCTAATTCCTGTCTCACGTCCCCTTGGGGTGAAGCTAAACTTCTGGAGAATCTAGTGCTCCATCAAGTCGGTCTACCTCACAAGATGACAGGCTTGATGTCACGGTATCTTCTTAGAGGGCACTTGTCATTTGTGCGTACATGCGCGTGCGCGTGTGTGAATTTCGCACCTGAGATATTCCATCTTTTACTTTTTCAATGCAGAATTTCTTCTTACCCCTGTCACGGAAAACGTCAAAAGTCCACAAGAGAGATAAGCCTCCTATCGAAAGTGCAGGAGGATATAATTAAAAAGCACACCTAGACCATGTATCAAAAGCGCAAGGAGCAAAATCGCCCAATGCATAACGTGGAAACATGGAAAACATCTTGTGACTACAATAATGAAGGAAATGAAGTATCAGGATGAATGTAATACTCGAAAATATAATAGGCAAACGGTAGGGTCTAATGGCCTAATAGTTTTTCATTAATTGGTGCTTTCCTAGGTTAGGTTGGATTAGGCTAAGTTAGGTCCGATGTCAATAACCCGCCATATGGAGCTTAGATACTACACTTATTGGTACGCTTATAATGCAGCTACCTTGTGCGCTTCTGGTATAATCCAAATCAGGTACACAAACTCGACCTACGTGCTTTAAATATAGTATGATTTTGGTATGAAGAACAGTTGATGTTAGTTACTAAAGTAACTAAACAATTTTAACATTTTCATAAATCAAGTAATGTTATCTGCAGTTGTCACTTTTGATAGATACTATCAATACCTATAAAATAACAACAATATTAAAGTAAAATGTTATCAATGTTGGCCTCAAAGAAATATGTATTTCCTCTACTGTTCTCTCAATCCCAAAATCAGCCTTACCTGTCCGGGCTATCCGCATTCAACTAAACTAATCTTATTATTATTAGCATCGCGTCGGGTTATAAGCACTTACGATAATGTGTAATGATAGGGTGATTGTGAGATGAAATGGAGAACATACAGTTTAACGTGGAATCCGAACCACGGTAGAGGCCTGGCATTCCTCACCTTCACAAGCTGTGGTTAATATACGTCTTGTCAGAGGTGAAGGAAGGGTTTGGCAATTAGATAAATCTGTGCCAGGACCGAGGGTTGAACCCGGAACCCCAGCACAACAAGTCTGACACCTTACCCCTGGACCACCAGATCACCTCTAACTAAAATAATCGAATAGGGTTTATGAATGTATAATTCAAGTAGCGAGAGAGGGAAACAATTTAGAAACAAACACACGAAGTACACAGGTTGGAGTTTTAAGTCTCAGCCTCTCCACTTCTGGCAAACCAGACAAACTGAACCTGACAAGTACATGAATACAGATGCAAGTTTCATTTTATTAAGGTCGGTTGAAAGTTAACGCTAGTAGTTTTTAAAAACAAAATATTTTGTTAGGCACACTAAAAAAAGTTTTTAAAGTAGATGCTCTTAGTTTGATTTTACACACAAAGGACTTTCAATATATGTGAATATTGGTTATGGGCATCTTCAAATTTTGTTAAATCTTTGTCATTAATTTCATTATGCTCATTACAAATATTGAATGAATTGTTGGTATTACTACGTGAAGAAATTTAAAATAAACGATATCTAGTGCTGCATAACTTAAATATTTTTTGTAAAATTTATTTTTGTTAAGAAAACAGCAAAACCACCGACTGTAACTGGCGCTCCCTTCCGACCAACCCTAATACTCGATACAAAATCATACTATGGTGAAAAAAAAAAAAAAAAAAGATGAATGAAGTAAATTAATTATGTGCAGCTAAGATATTAATTAAGAGTAATCAGTGATTATATAACTAGAGTTATAAGATGAAAATTATTTTATGGGATTAAAGTTGAAATTGAAATTTTTTAACTGGGGTTAGTTAAACTGAGCTTTGAGTGAATTTAAACATGGTTATGTTTATAAATAAGGCAATAAGGTAAAGTATAGGGCTATATATATATATATAGATTATTTTCAATAGTAAATTCTTAGAAATTTAGTAGAATCCGAACAACATAAAATATAAAGCCAAGTTGAGTGGGATTTCTTTTTTAAAGGGGTGAGTTATGGTCACCCATAGTAAGTAAGAGTAAAACATTTTTGTTAAGCTTTTATATATATATATATATATATATATATATATATATATATATATATGTTGTGTGTGTGTGTGTGTGTGTGTGTGTGTTAATATAAATTTAATATATATTTCTCACATACTCTAAAGCAGTGTGTTCCAACTCGTGGCCAGCGAGTCATATCTGGCCCGCATTCGCTGAAAACGTGGACCTCGAATTATCCCGGAGGAGAATTAAAGGGAAACATTGATGAAAGATGTGAAAAAACTTATTTTATTCAATTATAAATATTTATTTAAAAAAGTAATTACTGCATTTTACTATAAATTTATTTGATCAATAAAAATATGTATTTATGGTGATAAATTGTTTTGTGAAGTTGTGTGTATATGCAAATTTCATATTTTGGGGGATTAGTAAACTTATTTTTAGCAGTAAGATTTGAAATATTTTACCAAACATAAATACAATTTATTATGAGTGTTGAAAATAGTTTTAATAGGCCTAAGTATTGTCAGTAGGCCTGTATTAAGTTTATGAATCTACTAAATATATATCCATCCCACGGTGCAAACTGATAATCAGATTTGGCCCTTGGGATGAAAAACGTTGGAGCAGCCCGCTCTAAAAGGAAATAATATACTTGAATATTCGACGTCTACTACGGTATATTTTAAGGCCCAGATATTGTTTCACATACAGAGTGGTATTTTCCTTGGTCCAGGAGTTTGATTGGTCAAAAAAAAAGGGAGGGGGGACTTCATTTATCTATGGGACCTATTTGTTTTTATGCACCCCAGTTTCCATTTAAGTTTGAAAATTGCTTCTTCCGCGGTGTGATGATGGGCTGCAAATTGAGTGAGACAAGGCGAGACAAGAGGGAAGGGGGGAAGGTTAAGAAGAACAAAGAAGAAAGGGGAGCAAAGGAAACAATGAAAGACAGAATCTAGGTATAAGAAGGGAATGGGGGTGGAGGAGGAAAGTAGAAGGAAACTGTTATTGATTGTCTCCAACACTCGACTTCCATCAATGGTTCGGACTTCTTCCTTTCCCTTAACTTTTTTTTTTCTTTTAAGGGAGGAAGGTATGAGGGGGGCGAGTACCATCTTCAAGAGACAAAGGTTTTATCACATTATACTGTTGAAGCATTGCTTGGAGAAGAAGTTTGAGATGGGAGAATGAGAGGGCTGTGTCCGAAACAGTCTTGAGTAGGCGGGTGTTTCTCTCTGAGAACTATGATGTATTATTTTGTTTTAGTGAAGGGGGGAGGGGCGGATTATAGAAGTTTCTCCATGGAAATAAGATCTTACGTGCACTAGGAAACTGAACATATACCATTGGTTCAAAGCATATCTGTGAGAGCATAATGTTCAATCGATTTGAACGCCAACCATTATTAATAAAGAGTAGTAAGACATTTTCTATGGATGTGTTGAAAAACTTTTCCTCAAATCTTTGAAAGTATACTATCAAAAACATTTTTTTTAGCGCTGCGCCTTACTACCCGTTTAGGTTATACACCTATGTACTAATTACGTTTTATGTAATAGAGATTAGGAGGATTAAATTTAGAGTAAATGTACCGGCATTTGAGTGAATGAAATGTTATAAACCATTTAAGAAAAACCACCATTAGCACACCCGACTAGGATAGAACCATGATCTACCCATCATCGACAGTCTAGTATATTGCAAGTGTAATGCCTTAGATTATGTGGCCACCAAAGCATTTTTTAATTGATGTATAAAATAGGATTTGAAACTAGATGTTTATTATTTTTTTGTTAAAATGTGAATTCACATTCTGGTAGTAAACAATTAATTAATGATCTGAGGCTAGTTTTTATATGTGTGCTTAGTTTTTTTTAGGCTTAGTCACAAGCAAAACCTTATAAGTTATTTAAAATACTTTTTTGGTTAAAATTTGAATCAGTCATGTTTTTAGATTCTTTAGCCTCGACTATCTTTAAGGATTTGAGGAGTTGGAGTATTCAAAGATCTCAATCCTTTTCACTTCATAAAATTAGTGAAATAAATTAGTTAAATGATTATTGAGTTAATAGATAATAATGCATTTTGCCCCTTTTTTGCAACCGTGTTTTTTTGGAGGGTCAGGATAGGAGGGTAGAGCGATAGTTTCATTGAATGCAAATATTTATACACACAGAGAAGTCAGCTAAGTGAATAAAAAGAAATAGCCTTTAATTAATTACAATTATAACTCCACCAGGTTTGATAGTATTTTACAAATTTTGTTAATTTCTCTCTGATTAGTACTAAGCTTTTAAACAAGGTGACCTGAAGTAAAGCATGAATATAATATTTTGTCACCTCTTGTCCCCTATAAGCTCTATAATATCTGACAAAACAATTATTAAGCTGCGAGAGTCAACATTTAGAGCAACGTGTTTGTTCTTGCGTCATTTTATAACAATCAAACTTTAATCAGGTTGTTGGATATTTGGCTGAATTTAACTTTTAAAGGATACAGGGGAAAAAGAGGGAGAGTCCAGTTTTAGCTCAAATTATATAGTGGTACCATCTGTATTACAATCATAAGACCTTTCTAATGCACTTTATATTATGGTTAAAAGGAGTTTTTGGTATATTTAAATTAATTTAAAAAAAGTATTTGCTAGGGTCTTTACGGGATCTAAGATATAAAAGTTTTGTCCTGGAAAATATTTGTAATTTAACTTTCCTCTTTTCCATGTGCCCTTCATTTGTAAAATTACTCATGAAGCTTTCAATTTTGATAATTAGTTAATATTTTTACAAGTGATGAACACATACATGTCTGAGTATTATAACATTATGTAAGAACTTTAACAGCTCTCAGCTAGCACCCAACGACTGGAAATTCAACTAAAGATGCAATGTCGGCCTTGTTCGTGGCAAAGGGTGTTGAGGAGTTGTGCTTTAGCCAATACTTTGTAACAACATACTGGGTGAGTCAATACATTGGTCGTCTCGTTGTGTGAGTGACCCATAAGTGAGATTAGAGACGCTTTAGCTTCAATTTGGTTCTAGGCAGCTCCAAACAAACGATTTTACAAAAATTCTACTAAGTTGGTATGTTTAGTTATTCGAAATGATTGGTTTTCTGTTAGTGAATATTTGACACACAAAAAACATGCAATTAATGTAGCACTATCATCTACGCGTATGGTCTTATGGTCTCAATGGCAGAATACATTTTAGCGGTAAGCTGTTACAAACTTAAATAAACATATATATATATATTAGTTCATGATAAACACTAAATAATCAAGGTAAGAATTAGGATTTGCCATAAAGACCGGACTAGCGACGCGCAATTTATTCTCTCTCTCTCTGATAAATGAAGATTAAATAATATAACTTGCTTTATGGCCCAACAACAGAGTTGAGCTACCTGACCAAGAAGTTTGAATGCCACTGATCTAAGGTCTTAAGTTTACAATATAAGCGTATTCCGGTTGCGTTAAAGCATGAATTGAATCTCATCCAGTTATACTTTAGATGATTTTACCATCATCATTACATAATGACGCTAATCGTAGGCCTATCAACATAAAAATAATTTTGTTTTGTCCTACCTTAAAAGCAGAACCAGTTTATTATCCTTTGTTCTGATTAAGGTTTGTAACATTAAGATTATAGACCTCTTCTTATCCCGTCTACTATATTCGTAAAACATACCACAAGTTAGCAACACTAAGAACATAGACTACGTCCTCTCTAGTAAATATCTTCCAAGTTATAAAGTCAGTGGCATTCAAAGTCCAGGTGACTCCATCTCCATTCTATGTCCTCCGTGGTTGATAGGACTTATACAAGCTCAAACATTTTATATCGAGCCCAAACGATACGACGTGATCCTGGCCAAGAGAAACGTTTGTCCTCTCTGGAGTCCGCTCAGGGAGTTGTCAGAAGCTAATCGGCTTATGCCCCGACATTTTCCCTTCGGAGCGATGGGGGCTGGGGGAAAACTGTTTGCGGGCGACTTACGCCAAGATGTCGACGACGACAGAAACAGGTGTGTTCGTTGAGATGGCAAAGATATGAGGGCAGGAGGTGGGGGGCAGAAGACGAGGCTACTCGATCAAAATAAATAGTCTTAGCTGACTACCCCGACAATAAGTCCCGAAATACACGTGCTACTTTTAGCTTGTGTTCATATGTGGCGCATGTGTTGTTTACGTACGTACGTTGTGTGTATGCATATATATATATATTATTTCTATCTTCGTCAATATTGTTTGTTTAAAGGTATGTTCTAGCTGTCTACCACGTGCATCAATAAGCATATAGATTATAACTATTACTACCTTAGGGAGCAGAGTACCAAAAAAAGGTAAGAATATAATTTTAAACTTATTTCTACTACGGTATGTTGTATTTCTACCAAAAAAATTGTCAATGTGTATGCATATTGCCTACAATTTCTGAACCCACTTAACTGATTGTGATGCAGTGTTTTTATATTGTATAGATTTTTACCGGAATGGTTTTAGGCTAGTGATAAAATGAATAAAGTCAAATAAAATTGATGTTTTCTAAACGATTTTGTCTTAAAACACGATTCAATGGTGGATTCTCTTATTAAATGTTGAATTATTATATTTCTGTCTAACTCGATCACCAAATCTCAAGAGTAAATACATAATAAATTTAGACTGTAGATTCAAAGATAAATCATATTTTAATTTGGGTCTTTACTTTTAACTCACAGATCCTTATAAAGGATAGTTTCTGTAACTGTAGTTTGCTTTTAACTAGATAACTATTGATTATATATGAGTGCAGCATTTTTAATAATATGTCAAGTCTTTAGAAAGGCTAAAAGTGATTGAAATATTGTTTAAGCCTTCAAGGAGCTGAGCAGTTATGTTAAGGGCAATACAAGTGTTTAATGTACACTGTGAAGTGACAAAAGCGATAAGTGCCACAAGTGCAGCTACCGCTATGTATTCAGAAAAGCATCAGACCCAACGATATATATTTGGTGATAAATTTGGAGATTCCGGATTCAAACAATGAACCACAACTGCATGAAAATGTAACTAAACATATGATACAAAGCCCATACGGATCTATGAAGGGATCATCTAGGTGCATGCAGAAAAAATTATCCAATTTAGATCTATGAAGAGATAGTTAGTTCATGAAGCAAAATATTAAGAGCTTTCAAAGAACTCTGTCGACGGGTATGACGGATGTCCCAAATACTGTAGACGGAATCCCAACGATGGAGGTCACTCGGCCACGATCCGTTCTTGAGCGTTGGAGATAGATAATCGTTGGGTGGGTGGTTTCACAAAGTCTCGACCTGTTAAGTGTCTTCTATAACAACATTGATTGGAGCTATGCAGTTTTATCAAATCCATTTAGTATGTAAATAAGTAATAAGGGCAGTAATCAAGTGATTTAGAGTATTAACTTGACCGATGAGGTGGTTAAATATCAGTTGGGATTAATCAGGGTATCATGCATTTAGTTGTCCATCTAAAAAATGTACTGTGTAGATTTTACAACAAGCAATGTTATTGAATTCACTAACAACCCATGACACATCATTAACAATCTTAAAACTATGCGATAGAGATCTCTTTGCAAAGACTCTAACCCACAGTAAGGTTGCTTAATATAATGCTTGGAAAATGGAGAAATTCCAGTTCTGAAAGAAAGGTGTTTCTGTTGAGGAGCACCCTAGAATAAAGAAAGGTGATTCTCTCATACGGGCATATATCGTAAACCTAGATAACACAGCGTGTTATTATTTGAGAATGCAAAGGTCCGATATATTTTGAAATATTGGGAATGACAAAACTACCAATTAGATTGAAAAGCACTGAGAATCTTAGGGGCTGATTCAAACTGGAGCAGTAGCTTAGCCAAAGACAGTTTGAGTCTTTTTCCTTACTCAGATATTTGACCACCATCATATTATTATTTTTCACGCAACAGATCCTATCGCAATTTGGCTCTTCCACAAGGAAAGCATGGCAGATGGTATTTTAAGTGAGAATCGGAACAAAGCAATCGGTAGACAATTTGAACTTCAATGAATACATTTCAATGCAGGTTAGAATTAACCCATCAAGACTGTAAGATCCCTCTCCGAAATGACAGAAGGACCTGAGTCTTCTTTTACCAGACATTTCGTGTGGGCTTACAATATACAGTGACTATTTTAAAGATACAACAAACGAAGGCCATTTATATTACAAACTTTGAATAAAAACAAGCCTCTGTTGAACACAGAACAACTTACCGTATAAATCATGGTATTAAAGAGTGTTAGAGACCCAACAGGAAAGGTGTTATTTTAAGATGCACCCGAAGGTAAAGAAAATACTTTTATAATACAAGTCGTCTTGTCTTTGCTCAGGTTAGAGGGCTGTGTTGCCTTTGCATCAGCTTAATCGGGTATAACCGCTATATTTTTAGAGGAGAATGCGACATTTAAATTACCTTTGTAAGTTTATGACCAAATTGTCATTAGTATATCGAAGCAGAGTTTCAAATCAAAATAGCTGCAAAATTATCTCTTATATTATGGTATGAGAGTATAATTTAGCATAAGACCTCAATTGAAGGTCTATATAGAACTCTAAGAGATCTCAGAAGCAACAATGTGCTCATAGGAGGCGTCACAGTATTTTTTTCGGGAGACTTCCAACAAACTCTACCGATATTTTAGGGACTCACTAAATCTTTTTAGGTCAACGCCTGCCTGAAAAGATCCTTCATATGCCCAAGCCCTGTGAAACCTCAATTTATATCCACATAGTCAGATGCGCATGTTGGTTGAGAGGACACATTTGTAGAAATATTGCTGAAACTCAGCAATAACGTCTTTGCAGAGAACCGAAATCAAGGTGTCCTTGAATAACTCTCAGATATGCGTCGTGGTCAATGATATCCAGGAACTAGTGCATTTTATTTATCCTGGTATACGTCTTCTGTAAAAAAAAAAAAAAAAAAAAAAGCCTTTTCCGTGGTTTCAGGAGAAAGTTGATCTAGGTCCAAAAATGAATCAACTAGTAAAATTAAAGACAGTATTTTATACCAATTTGAAGCGTAATCCCACACATACATGTCCATAGGCACGACCTAGTATAGTTTTTTAATTCCCTTAGTCAAATGGTTTATGTATCTACGTTCTTCAATTAAAATTTGAGCGCCCATCATTTCAATGCGTAATTTTAGCCCACCTAAACTGTGTAACGATACCCGCTTACAGGTAAACAGTCTGAAAAACTACTGTTATGACAGGTTTCACTATGAAAGAGTGGGTCGTAATTCTAAGAATACCCATAATTCCACAATACATGCCTTCCAATTTAAATGCATGCACTTTTCTTATTAAGGTTTGCTGTCTGATGTCCATCAACATGGCGCAAGAACAAACCCTGAAGTTGACAGGCGTTGATCTCCGCTGCAAGCGTTTCTAACATGGACAACTTTACGCGATGTGTTCTCGTAATAGTTCAAGCAACAACCTGGAACTGTTCGCTTCTGATGATAAAACAACTAACGCCATTTATAAAGAGGCCTTGCTTTAAATTTTGTTACTTAGTAATAATATTATGTGTGTATAATATTAAAACAGAAATAATTACACTACATAGAATATTTTTCTATAAAGACACATCTTTTATCAACTCTAAAATTTCAACATGTTAATCCTTAGCTTATACGTTGTATGATTTATTCTTTATGCGGGTAATTAAAAACTCATGTGATTAGAAACGTTATTGTTTTAGTGAAAATGTTTTAAAACTAACACTAACGCGAGTGAGGATGCGTACAAAAGATAGTTATATATCAATAGTTTAATTTATTTTTATTCATTTAAATGTAAGTTTATGAGCATAGTTGACTAGGTTCTATTTTAAACAAATTAAATAATTTTACTTAAACACAAATTATGTATTTTAAATAACTTTATTAAAATTACAGTTTGTTTTATAATTCCTGTTGAAAAAACCTTATTTACATCCTACCCAAGAGAAAGCAAACTTTATAAATTTGATTTAATTATTCATCTTTAAATAAATGGTTAAATGTATTCTAAACAACATGTTTTATTTTAATAGCAATTTACTTCATATCTAACAACATCTAAAACTTTTTCATTCAAATTTAAATTCAAGAATAATTTTAACGTTTTGTGGGTTATAAAGTTTCCCTATTTGTTTTTCTTAATGACTTACATTATTAGTTTAAGATTTTAATTATTGCCAATTTTAGCTAATTTTATGTTTTTTATCTCCAGAATACTCCCTTCAATTAGTTTTTTATTATGTTTTCCTATCTCTAAATATGAATGAAGTTCAAATAAGATAGTGAGAAACAGGTGTGAAAAATCGTAGTTTTATTTTTATGTTTATAGTTTCATATTATTTTGGGAAACTGTTTAAGATAATAGACTAAATATTAATAATCACCAACTATTACGATAATTTTTTTCTAAATTAACATAATTTAAACACCATCTGGTTTATTTAGTGACTGTGAAAACCATTAATTTTAGCTTACTTTATTATCTATATAAATTAAATTAATGCTTAAAATAATTTAAAATAATAAAACAAAAAACTGTTTTATGTGTTTTTAAGCTTGATATAAAATTCCTTCAATTTGTTTGAGTATTCATAGGGTAGCTAATATTAAATATAAGTGTATGAACAGAAAGTATTAAGAAAATTGGTCAAGCCATGAATGCCCTAAACACGCTCAAATCTAAATGGCTAGAGAGGTCACCCCGCAATTAGAGCGAACCTTGGTACGATTTCCAGTAGTGCGTACAAATACATTTACTAATTGTAAAAGTGTTTATCCATCTATCCAATTTGTAAATATTTAGCTGCTAAGGTGTGTGTATGTGTGTGTGGGTGGTGTAATGCAAGTTGTACTGTACTAGAATATATCAGTATGTAATCGATGGGAATTTAGGATATGGCCTCGTCTGGTCTGGTTTGAAAGTGAAGCGGAGTTTTGGGGTGCGAATCCTGGAATAAGATAAAGAATATGTTTTTTTCTTGAATTATTTTTTCATACTCCCCCCTCCCCCACAGCTGGGTAGAACAATTCCTATAAATTACACCTTACTCATTTTTAGCCCATTATGATTTGGGATAACCCATACGTAGTGAACTGTGGTGTACTGATTTAATCATAATATGTACTTATAAACCACACGTTTTAAGGAAGGGTGGAAATAATTGGTTGGTTAAGGTTTACGACCAAAATAAATAAAACATTGCTTCAGAAGATGCGTTTTGTTTAGTTGTCTACATTTAGTAAGTTAAACAATTATTTAATATCAAATGCTATGGGCATGGCAGAGTCCGAAATGGACTCTTTCATTTCGTTTAAAAAAATTCTCTCCAAATACCACGATGCTTATAACAAATATTCAAGAATTCTTGATATTACTATAGTTAGAAAATTAATATAAACATATATACCGAATTAAAATTTTAATTGTTTTGGTCTTGAAAGTATTTTGTTATAAATAAAACTGCGAAAAACACTGATCTAAACTCCCATTTCCTTCCATCTCACCTGCATGTTAAAAGGCTGGAAAATCACTCACCGTTATGGACGAGTAGCGTAGAGTCTCGGGCTAGGGCCAACTCACTGTCGGTCAGCGTGGCGTCGGAAGCATTCTCCGAGGTGGGGGTATCACTTAGTCCCGCCGGGTGTTGCACCTGATACTGGTGGTGTTGGTAGGGTTGCTGGTACGTGTGGTGTTGTTGCTGGTACTGATGCTGTTGCTGAGGTCGCCGCAAAGAGCGGTAGTGCGCCGGGGAGTCGTGTAGATCAGTTTCACCCTCCGAGCCGCTCAGGCTATAGGCAGGGTACAGGCGTCCCTTCCCTGCGGACAGACAAGTTTCTAGATTTTAGGGCGAGAGAAGGGGAGTTGAGCTTTATTTGGTTTCCAGAGTGGGCTTTAATAGACCGTAGACGCCCGTGGTAAACACAACGATTTCTATTTAGGGGTGAAAAAAATTGACCGTTTATTGCTGACGAGTGGTTAGAGTAGTCTCATATAAGTTCAGGAAACCTTGGCTAGACTCACAAGACTGTTAGTGAATATATACACTATTTGTAAAAGTATGAATTCCTCCACCCGCTTCGATGGCTGGATGACTTAAGGCGTCACACTCACAATAGACTATAATGATATGATGGGGTTATCGGGGTTCAAATCCCAATCGGTTTTACTGAAGCTTGTTTTAACAAAATGTTTTTGCAACTATCCCTTCGCGTAAAATGCGGGTTGACTTCTTATAAATTCAACCTTACTGGTTCTTAACCCACTGGCTTAATTAGAAAATAGTGTGTATAGTATGAACACAGCATGACCAGAGTTAACAAACAGAATGAAATCTAGTAATATTCTGGGAGAAAGTAAATCTTATCTATTTCAAACGAAAGTATTGTTTGTGATATATTTTGATAGCATTTTACTCGTATAATACTATTAGTGTAATATTATATATTTATTATTTATTTAGCACCACGTCTAACTTCTCGTTCAGGTTATACACTTAAGTACTAATTACTATAATGAGCTAGGAATTGAGAAGGTTGAATTTATAGGAAGGGAACCTGCATTTGCGTGGAGGGAAGGAGGAAAACCATTTAGAAAAACCACCCCAGTTCACCCGACCGAGATTTGAACCTCGATCTCCCCGTCCTCGGCAGTCTTGCTCAACACGAAACTAGAGCGTTAGCTAACTACGCCACCGAGGCGGGCTGTGATATTAAAGGTTGTACAAACCACTCTACACTTATTTAACACTGAAAGGGGCGGACCACCATTTAAAAAGGGTATGTACCAGAATAAATATTTATAATAAGTGGGATTCCGGCTAATTTGGTTTTACAATACTCAGTTTGCGGTCGGTGAGCATAGTTACTTCTCTCAAGACCTCCAGCTGTCTCATAAGACTCAAGACCCTGAAGTAGGAATCTAGGACACAAGGATATACACTACTGGAAACTAAGGCTACTTGAATAATGTGACAGACAAATAATGGTGTTATTATTTATATTTGTGTGAAGCTAATAGCTACCACTCGCTGGCTTATATTCTTCTAATTCATATTTTGAAAAGAATTTTCAGGATATCTAAGAATTCCAGCTAATTTTTTTTTTTTTTACTTATCTTTGTCTTTTCCCTATCACACAAAATCCAATAATTTTTTCAAGCTTTCCCTGTTTTCCAGGCGTGTCTGTATCATTCCTGACTCTTGAATGACATATTTTATAAATAGGTGTACCTTCAGTTTTCAAGAAATATGTGAAATGTATTTACTTGCAGTTTTACTTTGAAAATATAAGAATTAATGTGTACACAAATGAGCAATGCAATTTTGAATAGAATAGATTATAGTACGTAATAAAAGAATATAATAATTCGGACACATTTTACATAGTTGGATATTATTTCAATTTTTAAACAAATGGTTAGCATATTAACATAAATACTGTTTGGAATTCACCTACGAGGCCGATATTAAAAGGGTTTTTTCGTGTCTACTAATTAAAATGAAAACGCATTTCTAAGGCTACAACTCAATGAGAACATTTAATTAAAAATCTTATTAGGGTTTAAACACAAAAATATGATTCGAATAAAAAAAGCCAAACAAAACTTTATGTTCTGTTTTTATCGATGATCAATAATTATTACATGTGCGGCTTTGTTCTAAACATGTTTAACAACATGTTTTCGTATAATTTTATAAAATTATTGCTTATTAACTTTATAAAAATATTATATGAAATACTCTACTAAATAAGTAGCAATATTAATGGATATGACAGTTTATATATAACTTTATTAATCTATAGATACAGTTTTATTGCTTTATACAAATATAGTTGTACCATTGATGAAACTGTTAAATATATTTATATTTAATAATAAAATTATTATTATTATATTAACCTTTTCCCTCAAGCTCTATCAAGTATTAATCACCTCTTTACAGTTAGATGTTGATTAAAAAAAATAGGCTCAAATATAAATACATTTGTAGCCTAGTTCAAAAAGTTATTCCTACAAGCTTATTTTCGTGCACCGCGTCTTACTACCCACCCGAGCTATCTCAATATTTACACTTATGCGGATAGTATAATTTAGAGGAAATGTACCCACATTTGTGGAGGGAGGGTGGAAAGCCATTTAGGAATAAACACCAAGGATTTGAACTCGAAACCCTCGTCACCAGCAGACCAGACGAGATTCCTCAACCCACGCTTCCACCTTTACAGAGGGATTCCTACAAGTTGGCATCTGCGAGTATTCTTGGAGGGGCATCTTACTTTCACGCTGTTTTCTTCCGTTCAGAACGTTCCGTTGAAGAATAATACGTCGTTAAGCGTTGACGACGCTTCGTTCGCCACCCTCTATGTTCTCTCCTCTATAGTCAGGAGGGTGAATCTTTTACTATCGCTCTCTTTCTCCATGTCATTTTATCTAACCTCATCTCTTTCCGTTCCCCATCCCTTTCCTCTCTTGCAATTTCTCGTTCCCTGATAGCATTGTTTATCTTTCATCCCGTGGCTCTTTGCCGAGCTTAACCAAATGTGTTGACACACGTTAAACTTTAAACGCGGTTAAGATTGATCTATATGACAAGGAGTTGGGATCAAAAAAAAAAAAAACATGAGTAAGTTGACACAAGCTAAAGGTAGTGGTAGTTTCGTTGAAAAGCCCCGGTATTGTTTACCTTCTTTGTAATGAAATGAATAGTGAGATAAGTGTATTTAGAAGCGGAGAGTGAGTGCTATCTAGTTCGGTGAAGGAATTATTTCTCGACTCAATTTTCCCATTTCCGGGTTGTTATAATATATATTATGATTCTGAACATTTGAAAAAACACAAAATACAAACTATTTCGGTCAACATTGATAACATTTTACTCTTTTATTAGGATTATTTTATTGTTAGATTAGTAATAAAATCGAAGTTAAAATATTATTCGTATTACTTTAAAGGTTTTGATATTATATATTAAATGTGACAGCTATAGATCACATGACTTTACTTAGGCTCATATGAAAGATATTTTACTAACTGCCAACAATTTTTGTTTTTTATATAAATTGAACTTAGTGCATCCTTTTAAAACAAAGATATTTCTGATGATCCATTATATTTTATTATGTGAGAAAATATTTAAACTCACCACGTGATTAGATATGTTAATAAGAAATTAAATTATTGATCGTTTAAAGTTGAATAGTATGTGTTGTACATTCCGTTTACCAATTATAGCAATCTTACCTTGACGTATCTATTACATTATGTAGTAGCTAATAGGAGGGTCATAGTCAAGGTAAGCGTGTCATCCTTCAGAGTGAATTTAGTGTGCCTGGTAAATAGATAATATATAATATATTCATTGGCACAATGAAAAACTAACTTATTCGTACCAGAAGGCGTATGTTTTTGTCGTCAAGAACTTTAAATATATTTTGTTCCACATATTTTTTATCTTAATTTCTACAAACGTAATTATAAAATTAAATTCTAAAATAATCTATAAAACAATTTTTATTTTCTTTCAGATATCAAAATTCTTAAGGAAGCGCTCTACAAATAATATCTCGCATTACGAGCCTTTCGAGTGTATATATATATATATATATATATATATTAAAGTAAACTTTTTTTTTAACTTTGAATAAAAAGATAAATTTATTTGAAAAATTACACTTGAAAATGTGATTTGTGAAAATGTGAGCCCAGGACCTTTGGATTAGCTTTCTACTGCTCTAGAATTGAGCTAGCCAGGAAATGTTTCATGCTCAGATAATTCCTCATTCATAGTTGAACGTATGGATGCACGCTTTTTTTTAGCTATCAATGAGCCACATACACTGGCGACGAGTAATGGTAGACGGTAGATTAACCTCGCTTCCCGAAGTTGGAAGACTCTCCGGTATCTTTTTCAAAAACTTAGTTTGTCCGCTAAGCCACGGGAACTATTATCACGCTCCTGGAGGGTATTCATTCGTTTAGCTCATATAATTTGGTTCATATAATTTGCTAAGTATCGACATGACGAATCGTCACAAATATCCCAGTCAAAACTAAAAGCTGTAGCCTAATAGATTTTAATAATATATTTAAAAAAATGTCAACAATGGTGTTTAGGTTTTAAAGATAATTATTATTATTGAAGACCTGTTCACAGATGATGATTGAATGATTTTACAAAAGTCATCCAATAACATTTAAAATAAATGGTAAGGCACATTCACACAAACATTCTCATATTGTGTATTATAGCTTAGAATAATATTTTCAATAATAAGTTTTTAGTAAACTACCATGAAGTAAGTTTTTTCATAACACCAAACATATTACCATTTTAATCATAATAAACACTCTTTATATTGTTATGATATTGAAAATTGATCCCGCGATTGGGAGCCAATTGTTGTGATATTGAATTCTTGACTATGTTTGATGATGTAATTGGTATTTATAGCTCCGTGTTCGA
This sequence comes from Timema podura, assembly GCA_033556935.1. NCBI lineage: Eukaryota > Metazoa > Arthropoda > Insecta > Phasmatodea > Timematidae > Timema > Timema podura. The sequence goes on along the minus strand of JAVRXN010000011.1, from coordinate 47,020,339 downwards.
GCGCCAATTACAATATTACGGAATGATACACTTATAACTGCCCCGCGATTGGGCGACAATTATTATGAAATTGAAAATTGATCCCGCGATTGGGCGACAATTATTATGATATTGAATTATTGATGATGTAATTGTCCCGCGATTGGGCGACAATTATTATGATATTGAAAATTGATTCCGCGATTGGGAGCCAATTGTTGTGATATTGAATTCTTGACTATGTTTGATGATGTAATTAGTATTTATAACTCCGTGGTCGAGCGCCAATTACAATATTACGGTTTGTTTGAGATATAATTGGTATTTATAGCTCCGTGGTCGAGCGCCAATTATGTTGATACGGAATGATAATTATGGAATAAATACAACTATTGTTGTTGTACACAATTTATTTAAATGATTCTTTCTTCCTTTACACTTTATTGAAATATTAACTATGTATTGTGTGTATCTAGCTATTTCACCGTCACTATCTATTTCACCGGACAGATTTGTGCGTCTACTCTCGCTATTTTACCGGCACTTTCTGTATATGTACGTCTACTCTCGCTATTTTACCGGTCCTTTCTGTATATGTACGTCTACTCTCGCTATTTTACCGGCCCTTTCTGTATATGTACGTCTACTCTCGGTATTTTACCGGCCCTTTCTGTATATGTACGTCTACTCTCGGTATTTTACCGGCCCTTTCTGTATATGTACGTCTACTCTCGCTATTTTACCGGCCCTTTCTGTATATGTACGTCTACTCTCGCTATTTTACCGGCCCTTTCTGTATATGTACGTCTACTCTCGCTATTTTACCGGCACTTTCTGTACATTTTCATACGCACACACAGCTTATATGCGGACGTGCCCCTTGCCCCTTGGTCTCTCGTGACCAGTGTCAAGACAAACCAATCAGGTACGTTTCTGCGACAGGTACATTGAAGACTAGCTTCCTATTGGATATAGGGAGCTGGCTTCTCTTGCTTGTTTGTAAAATATTACGGAGTTAAATTTTGAATATATAAAAAATAAGTTTGAGTGGTGAAATCCTTCTAGAATATTATTCCTGAAAAGCGCGTGATTCTCAATGGATGAAGTGTTAAAAGGATAATTTACATACAATACTTTAAAGAAAATTACCTTCATCCATTACCTTTTAAATAAATGAGAGCGGTCCAAGTCAATTACGTTACAATATATGCATTTTAAACAAAATTGTTCAAATATGTTTTAGCAAATTTCAAATTTTCCAAAATACGTTATTTGTAAACTAGCCTAAAATAATTTATAAATATGGAAATTTTTTTATGAAATCTATTCCTATATGTCGATTTAAAACTAAATTTTCAAGGACAATTTTAAAAAGAATTTCTGTCTATAACTTAGTAGAAGTAAGCTATCATTTGCTTAATTTATTTTAGAAAAACCATAATACATTAATATTAATAATATAAAATAGTCCCCTGATAAATTGTTACCAATTTTAAACAAAATCTTTATATATTTTTTAGAAAATTAAGATTTAAAAATAATCTGTCATTAGTAAACTACTATTAAATGATTTAAAACTATATTATATATATTTTACAATTTATAATGCTAATAACTTAACAGATACCCATTTTGTATCAAGTTCCTAGAGCCATTTATAAAAACAAGTAGTCTATAAAGATTTATTTTAAATGTCAAACACTCATTACAAAACAGTCATCTATTTAAACTACCGTTCTTTCAGGGCTGCCCTATTTATTACATGTGATTTCTCCTGGATGGTGCGGGCGGGTGGCACTAACCAGACAAAGATCTGAGAGCGTGCGCTGCTTCGGATGGACGGGAAACACATAACGACCAACCTTAGAAGAGTAGACACTCTTATTTCTATTATTATTAATAACTTATTATCATCCTCCTCCTCATCAACACCATGGAAAGGAATTATATCATAATCTAATTTTGTAACGAAGTTTACTAATATACACAAACTACAGTATCTACACATTATAATTAAATAAATGGAGACATTCAACAAACAAGATTCCTTCTATAACTGGATTTTCATAAGAATAACCTTCTCTTATAGTAAAAAAATAGTTAATTAATCTTACATTTATTCACACACAAAGGTACATAAATCAATATTGACTAATCTTTTTTGTCAATGTTGTTTATTGTATTTGACTTTTTTAATCCATCTTTTTTTGAGTTATTATTGTGTCAATTAGAATATATATAGATTTTCTTTGTTTAGTGATAATTACAACGTTTTTGTTTTCCAGAGATCTAAAAAAAGAGTAACCAGAGTACTATTTCAAAGAACCAAGAGCAAATGCACATCTCCCTCTCCCTCTCACCTTGTAATCTAGCTCCCTGAACTGCAACAGACTTAATTAATTCTATCTTTCACCACACCACAGCACCTCTTCTTCCTTCTTGTTCCTAAGACTAGATGCAATTTCTATTTGTAGAAGTTTTCACCAACACGGCGCGAACTTGTCGTTGTGTTAGGACGTGAAGTCGAGTGGAAACACATCCTTGGCAAGTCCTTCCGAGTAGAACAAATGAGGACACAGAGAAGAAGAGCGCGAGAAAGTTACACAAAGGAACGACGACACTTTGCCCTTCATAACGATTCGCAGATGGTTATTACTAGAGTATTTTCGTGTGCGCTAGAGTGAAGTGTTTGAGATCTATTATATACACTTGTTTACCACTTAACATCTATCGATAACTAGCATAAAGTATAGCCCTTTCCCCATGGTTAGGTGGTTAAAGTATTAGTCCACAAGTCTAGGAGACTGCCTTGAAACTAGTTAGTGCTTAACTAAGATACTTACCATCTGCTTCAATGGTCACTTAGTCTAAGGCGTCACGCTTGTAATAGTCTGGACTACTTAAGATGAGACGATCTAGTTTCGAATTCTGGTCGTGTGTATTGAGCTTGTTTTTCTTAGAGGTTTTCCCACTCTCCCTACACACTTTAACAAGAACGGGTAATAAAACGTGGTGAAAAAAACAAACAACACATAATTACTTTTTGTATAAGGGTTCTTCCCGCTATTCCATTTGTATTCGTTTATCTAGTAGATGAAATAAATTATGTTACTTTTTATGTCGTGTGGGGGTTTGTATGAGAGGTTTTTGTCGAGGATTGGTATAAGAGGTTTTTGTTGGAAAAATTAACGTTAAATCCGTAAATATAATAATTTGATACGATCCTTTTCTTTAAATAATAGCTTTGTGGATTACTTTAACTTATAGCTGTATAGGTCAAAGTAATGAATGGCTTCAACTACATCCATAAAAAAAATTGTCCACTGTATATTTTACAACTCACTAAAGTTACAATGCCCAAAGCTTTTAATTCTATTAATTATATCTCCAAAGTCTAGTTTAATATTTAAAATAGTCGTCACAATAACTAAATATTTCAACTTTTCAACCATACATATTTAGTTACAACTACTCCAAACATTCAAAGACATATTTGGATGTTTCATGTAACACGTAGTCAGAAGCAACAATATAAATAATATTTAACTTAACTACTCCTAAGGTACTTAAAGTTAATTTAAATTCGCTCCAAATGAGCCAGCAACATGACATAATAGTAGTAATTTGGATATATTACCTTTAAGATACCTTAGCCTTTCTAAAACCATCCTATTTTCCATATAGCAATCTCAGTTTAGGAAGAATTACATATATAAAACGACTTGCCCACATTTAAGATCTCAAAATATATTCCCTCTATTTATGTCGTGAGAAAACATTAAAGAATAATATTGAATGATTCTTAAAGTAACGATACTTTACTTTATCAGATATATTCTTTTAAATCTCAAGTCACCAAAAAAAAACCCCGTTAAACTGGCATTATGGTTAAATCCTACTCGTCTTGTAAACCAAGTATATTTTAATTTTTCAAATCCAACATATACGAAATTACATCTCATATTTACTATCTTTGGCTAAGTATTAAGTAAACACTTAATTTTTTTAATTTTACTAATCAGAATATTTAAGAGTCTCAAAATAAAAGTTTGGAAAAATATTTAAATATAACAAAAATTGAATTTAAGATCGAAAAAGAATTTAGAAAGGTATAAAAAAAATAAACACAAAAAATTATTTAGGATGAAAAGTGAATTTGCTTACATCTAATGTCTCGTAGCTCGGACGCTACCCACACTGTTCCAAGAGAGGATTTCTCAAGAGTGCTCTAAAGCTTGATGGACGTCAATATAATATATGGCATTCCCAGAGAGCGGGAGTTTTAGAAACACATGACGGCTTGGATGCACCGTGGCGAGAATATTTGTTGATTTACTAGATTCTTCGAAGTCTAGAAGGTCGTCAAAGGATCTCCCTCTTTCTAGATCAATCTCCGAGGTTCCGTTGGTTGAAGCACCCCCTAGCGGTGGATACTCGAAATAAAGCCGCGTTGCTCAGTCCACAGTCGAGTGGGTTGCCATGTGGTTGTGGTCAGTGGGACTGAAAATTTTGTGTTCGTTCCATTGATGTTAAAATGGAACGGCTGGGGTAAGGTGATGATTACTTATCTCGCTATAAAATATTTATGGTTTACTTGTACCAAGGAATGACGGTACAAGATGTTTAAACCAAACATCCGTGAGAATATATTAGGCCAGACACATAAGTGTCACCATCTCTTAGTTGCTAACAGAACAAACCCATTTTAATTGTAAATTATAAAATTAGAAATTTTTCTCAATAAATAATTAACATGAATAAAGTTATTAAGGAATATTAATTCTATTTGCCACATAAAAGTTATCTTAATCATTTATGCATTGTTCCTAGTATGGATTCACTCCTTTTTTTACGGTATTAGGAATGTCTCATTTGAGCAAATTATTGGGAGAGGGAAGGTCTCCATTTCATATCCGCTAATGACGACCGTGGCCAAAGACGAGGCCACGTATTACCTCTGATATGGCCCCACTCGTGTTACTTATCATGTAAGGATTGAGTGAAGGATGTTACAATTGTATAAGAACAATATAAATTAACCCACTGTGCCACAAGAAGTATTTGAAAGGACCAATGGGCTCTCTTAATTAAGAGCGTTAAGACGAATTTATAATTATTGACTTCACATATTTTTTGTTGCGTGGGGATTAAGGGGGGGGGGGGCATTTGTGATCTCTGAATCAACAGAATTATGTTGTAAAATAAACAATGTTGAAGGCTTCTTTTAATATTTTCATTGATGTAGGATGTTCGGTGCAATCCCCCCACGAAAAACAGCTTTGGACTGTAAGATTGGTGTAGTCTTAGTAAATATCAGGTTTCTTGGGCCAACCAAGATGGGACGTTTATACTAAGGAAAAACCACATTTTACCTTCTAGCTTAATCTTACCTAACATTTGATGTTAGTATAATAATTAGGGTCAATTCAACGAAACTTGTGTAACCCCTGGTTAAATTTATTTATTAGTCATGTGGTTAAGAAAATGTGTGTTTGTAAAGTAAATGTTAAATATAATAAAACCAAAAAAATAAAGCGTTCTTCCTTATTTAGCAATCTTCAGCAGAAATATGTTTGACTAAATGAACATTTATTCACACGTACAACACAAGATTCATGCAAAAACACGATGTATATTGAATTAATAACAAGCACCGTGGTATAGTGGTCAGTGCACCTGGCTACCAAAGAGTCTAAGGGTTCCGGGCTCGATTCTCGGCTGGTACCTTTTGGTTATTTTACCAAAAGGGGAATTACCCCAACGGTCACCAGGATTTGGTTAATTAGGTTTAAGTGTTTCACTGGTTCCACACCTTCATACTCACTATCGCGATCATCTCATTTCATAAGATCATGAACAGTCCCCATGGTGTAGTGGTCAGTGCAACCGGCTGCGAGCCTAGTGGTCCCGGGGTTTGATTGCTGGCTGTTACCTTTGGTATTTTCCCCTTTAGGGGAATAGTAACAATGGTCACCAGGGCTTGGTTAATTAGGTTTAAGTTAGGTTAAGTTTCACCCCGGCTTCACACAATCATAATGGTTATCATCACATCATCTCATTGCGGGTACAACGTGTAGACAACCTCCTATGTTGTACCCTGGGCAACGTTTTGTGCCAACGGATCGGCTAATAGTCTATACATAAGGCGACCTAATCTGGACATTAAAGTCTCTCCCGGTCAAATGAGCCATAAAAAATGTGGGGCATGGAAAGAGCATCCACAGAAAGTATGTACGATTAAATCATTCGGTCATCCCCTGGGCAACGGTGCATTATTATTGGCTAATATTTCCACTGCTGGGCTACGAATGATACTGCCCAGATGATTATATATATGCATTCGTATGTATGTATATACATTCAGTATATATATATATACATACACTGAAATAAGGGTCCTGGGTTTGAATCTCAGCATGGCCAAAAATGTATAATTGATAAAATTGACAGACTAGATGTGTGTTTAGAATTAATTTAGTTTGTAGGCTGTGTACTGATATATTTAAAAAGTTCAGAAAGCCCACGTTATATAAGAACTATAAGAACTGTAAATCACTTAATACACAGAATACGTAAATGATAGGCACAACATAAAAATCACTCAACGTAAAGTTTTGAACATGACAACTGTTTTAACGGAACTATCATGAAAGCTATAAGGCCTTTTAGGATTATTAAAAGTACCTAAGGGACCTAGAAGTATGTTAGAAGTTTGATTGTGGGTCAAAATATTCGTTAATTGGATCAAAAGTTACCATATATGTGCGCACACGCACTTACACACATACATTATATACACACACTGTGACATAACATACCTGACTCCTGGGTTTTTTAATAACTTTCTAGTATTTTAAAGCGTACATATTATTCAAATATGAACACATGGAGCTTGGAAAGTTAGCCAATAATGACTTATTTCCATAACGTTTATTTTCTGTTAACAAACAAGTCATCTGAAAGTTCCACGGTTAAAGATGAAATATAAGCTTATAAATATATTGGACACATACCAGTGTGGGTAAATTAACCTTTCAATTTTCGTTGGGAGGTACAAAATTATTTAAAAACGGTGTTTTGCGTACGGAGGCCATTGTCTTTGTTGTGTTCACGCTGGCACCCCTAGCAGAAATCAGGAGAACTAGCGTGTGTGAGAGAAGATATATACCAAACAAGAGAAAGGGAATCTTGTTGACATTTAAACGCCACGAGCTTTGAATTTCGTGATCTGTCAATTTAAAAAGAAAAGCTAATATCTTATATTGATTAAATTAAATTTCCAGACTATTTTCACTTTCCATTATTATTTATAACCTCTCCATTTTGATATCATCAGTTTAAAACTACAGTTTCGGGAGTGTTTTTTTTAAGGACTCACCTCTTCAACGCCAGTACGGAACGTGTTTTAATCATCACTGGTGGAAGGGAGCTGGCTCAATTAGAATTTTTATCAAGGTTCTTTATCTTGGTGTCGCCATTTTAAAGATGTCATAAATCCACAGTTGTAAATTTTACCACAATGTTATTAAAGCTGAGAGTCAATGTGTCAACAGTTAACCCTGGATTCCAACTACTGTAGTACTGAGAATGATTCATTATGTGTCGTCGCATGTCAACTTGGCTTCTCCTGATAGTACGTGGGCCTCAGTTCCTCGGTGTTGTGTCAGGACCGAACGATGCCAAGTTAGGCCGACTTGACACCCACCACGCAGGCCGGGTCGCCCGCTGGGAATATCGAGGAAATCGATAGCGCGCGATTCCAGTACTCTGGGTCCAGGCCTTCCCTGTGTTGCCTTAACTCGGTCAAACCGCTTGGCTAAAGGGAGGAGGGGGAGGGGGTGGCTGATGACAATACTATGCGCGCAAGCGTAAATACTTCACGCGTATGCATGCAAACGCGTTGGTTGTGGGAGGGAGGGGAAGGGGTTTTCGGTGTTGGGAGTGTGCGAATGTGTCGCGACTAGTCAAAACCTCTTTTTTTTCTTCCAGCAAACTTTGTGTGTATATATATACATATATAAATATATATACAATACATACACTCTAATTTGATCTCTAATGTATGTTTAGAGACCATATATGATTATATATATATATATATACCCTCTCTCTACATATAAGTGAGAGAGAAAATATATATCAGAGAGAGTGTATATATGTATATAAAAGAGAGTTTATATTTTGTAAAAGAAAGATAATAAAATATTTTTTAGAAAGTGTATATTATATATTTGATAGAGAGACAGAAAGTAGGTATGTATATACATACTATATGGGGATAGATAAAACACATATTATATACTCTCTAATGCTAGCAGTATGGGACCATTTCGTTTATGCTCTACACTTTACTACCTGACGTGATTATTCATATATTAACACTAATCCTGTCAGCAACAAACCTAAATCTTCAAGGTATGATTTGGATATAGTAAATGTTTACATAGTCCTGAGTGATGAAGGTAAATTCAATAATAATAATAATAATAATAATAATAATAATAATAATAATAATAATAATAAGTCCCAATAAGTTTAGTTTACTCTTCAAAAAATTTGCAATACCCCCCCCCTTTCCCCTGGCTTGGTTTATCTATTTACGAATTTATAAAAATGTCAGCAAGACAATTTATGATGGAATGGGAAATTTGAAGTGCTTAGAAATATGTTTTTTTTTAACCGAGAAAAGTCTTATATAGTTTGGATTATACCTTAAGTGCCTTAATTGGCAGAAAACGCGGTTCACTGGCTTAGCCGTGATATTAAGAGTCATTATTAAAACGTTTTTAAAGCTTCATAAAAATTTGAAGTACTTTACCAACAAATTTTAGTCAATAGGTGTACATTTTATTTTTAGACAAGCATATAGTCATTTTTATAGCAGTTAGCTATTAATGATGCTAATTGGATATTTATTTTTAGGCCTACTAAAGAAATACAATTCACAAGAAGAAATATAAATATACTTGAGAGCTTGTATAAGTTTCAAAAAGTTAGAATGTTTACGATACCAAATATATACATAAAAGTTTAGAAATAGAGATAAATAAAATTCAATTTAAAAAATGCTTTTGTGGTTTTAAAATTAGGCTCCCACTGGACTAAATGTTTAATATTACTAAGCAATGGAATATTTCCAAATAAAATAAATTATCAATGTATCTAAATACACATATATTAATTTACTTACAGTCATGTACATTAATTAATAAATGAAAACATTTTCATGGAAAAGACACAAAAATTATACATTTTCGATTTCAAAACCATGTTAACAAAATTGAAGATAATATAAATACATCTTTTGAAGGTAATTATGAAAAAAAATATTAGAATTTTGAATATTTCTCCCAAGATATTTTATATTATTTTGTGTGGATGTATTGAGGTACAACTTTGAAACAAATAATGTGTAATTCATTATGGTATCTATCTAAAAATATAACAGTTATAAGCTTAACAAAAGTAAAAGATTCATTGCTTATCTAGGAGAAGATTTGATACCTATTTATCTCCTAATATTATTATTATTATTATTAGCACCGCGTCTTACTACCCGTTCGGGTTATACGCACTTACGCTAATGTGCTAGGGTGATTGTGAGATGAAATGGAGGACCTACAGTTTAACGTGGAATCCGAACCACAGTGGAGGCCTGGCATTCACATTCACAAGTTGGGATTAATACACGTCTTGTCAGAGGTGAAGGAAGGGTTTGGCATTCAGATAAATTTGTGCCGGGACCGAGGATTGAACCCCGGACCCCAGCACAGAAGTCTGACACCTTACCCCTAGACCACCAGGTCACCTATTTCCTAATAAAATGTAATGATAGTTTTAAAACAATAATCAGTTATTTGTACACACTGTATGTATTTTTTTACAACACATCATAGAGTTGTTTAAAACTTCATGTTCTAAGTGGTAATCGATATATTTCAGTGAAAATATTAATGTATTTTAGTTAATAACAGTCTATTTTAACTAGGAATAAAAATAATAGTTGCTTTGGTAGGTAAGCGGATGAATTATCAAGCTAATCTAGTTTTATTTGTCGTTGCCACGGGTGAGGGAGTACGAGATTCGAGTCCTCGTTAGGTTTATTTTCTAAGGGCGTATTTTATAAAATGGTTTCCCACTCTTTCATATCACACAAGGTGCGTTTCATATAAACTCTACCTTACTCATATCTATTCCATTAGTCTAGTTAAATGCAGATATCTCAGATACGATGCGGAATAAAAAAGATTGATTTTGCTCTGACATTCTGTATTAAGAATTTAAGTTGATTGTAATATCATTATTAAACTTCTGTGTACATGACCAGAGAGAGATTTCAACATTAACAAATATATGTAATCTTTTATTTTATTATTCCAAACAATGACTTAGTATGCTCCTACCCTCAGTCCACGATTAGCTTTCTATATCATTTTTATTCCCTTGACTTCATGGGCAAACGGATTGTAAGCTTCCCCTTTCTCCATACTCCCCCTAACCCCTTTCCCCCAATATGGAGGCAAAGGCACTGGGGCTGAAAGCTGCTGTATTATGCATTTTGACGTCGAGTTACAGACCAATGGGACTCGTGGGAATCATCACGTGATCTCGGGGAAAAAAGCCCGAACCAGTAAAAGTGCAAATGTAATATACACGGAGAGAAATTTATGTGGGGTAGATGTATTCTGACACCCATATCTGACGAGGGTGTGAATCCCAATGAGTGACGAAATGTTTGTTTGTTTTGTGTGTGTGTGTGTGTGTGTGTGGAGAGAGAGAAGTGAGAGAGAGAGAGTGGAATAGGGGGAAGAAGGGGCGAAACTGACTTTGTGGTGGTCGTCATGCGCACGTCTTCATTTCATTGGAGGAGTCAGTAGAGAAAGTATCCCCTCGGTAGCGATTACAAAACAATGTTTTTCAACGACTGGGTTGTTTTTTTTCTCACGGTCGTAGTTTTCCTGTGATCTTGCTGCTTATAAATGTTTTTATTACTCAAGTAATGTGTTTTTTTATCAATGGGGATACCAACTGATGTTTTAAACTAGCGACTTCTTGTGCCACATATTTGTATAATAAGTTAAATATTTTAAAATAAATACATGAAAAAGTGGGGTATACAAAACTTTGGATTCATATTTCTAAATAAAAGTAATATTTTAAGAAAATGAATGAAACTTCTTTACTGCTCAATCATTTGGGAGGTTCACTACAATTTCAAAGGACCTTGGTTCTGTCAAAAATTCACCTACAGTAGAGAGTACTACGGATGAATATGTCGATAAAATGTGCTGTGCTTAAATTAAGGGGGCTGACTATTGATCCTTCTATACATGTTGCAGATTTCCAGAATTCCCGCATTAGTTAATAAATGGCTTGTTATTTTGAAATATGGCTCACGCCTAGATGGGGAATTAAGGTTTAAAACTACCTCTATGTAGTTAATAACCCTACTTTATAATTTGTATAATTTTATACATTGCACGAAAGGATAGTATAATATAATTTTAACGACACTTAACGTCAAATAATATATTAGTGAGATTAAGGTAAAGGGTTAGAAATATATATAAAATGCTATACACAACGTGTATCTAAAACATTGCATATAACTTTGGCTGGCTATTCCTTGGGTGAAAATAGAATAATTCCCATCAGCAATCTAGGGTCCAGCTTAAATATTAAGGGCGGCGTACACTCCGAAAGATAGAGCTAAAAACGACTGTTGTGTGAAATGTTATTAAAACTGCTTAGGGTATTACAACGAATCTTTGTATACCACTTAAAAAAACCTTCACAATTAATAAACTAAATGTGTTGTTACCGTTACCCGCACCCATAATGTAAAAAAAGGGGGGGGGTTGTAACACTTTTTTCTGCAACAAAATATGTAAGAATAAGTATTACCCATTTTGACTTAAGATTACGAAACATAGAGTAAAAATTAACAAAAAAGGTGACTTGGAGAAACTGTCAAGCTCTCCCCGTTTCCGAGATAGTCACACAAGTTTGAGTTCAGAGACAAGTGTAAATGCCTGCCAGGTAGGGAGCCAGAATCACAGTGTTATTTTGCACTGCAGTCGTTTGGCCATTTTTAACAGCACGTGTGAATATGTATCACGTACATTTGGTAAACAAGGCTGATTTGTGTGTTATGATGGAGAAGCTCAGATACTTTTCCTTCTTCATAAGCTCCGAGGTGTTGCTATTTATTACATTAGTGAGTTATGTTCACACAATTCACACTTGGGTGGGATTTTATTCACTACACTAACTGGAGTATTGAAAGATAAATTAAGAAATACAAATGGTAGTTATTGCATGTTTTAGTTCCTAGCTTCAAAGACAGATTCATAGCAAGTGTTCAAATTGGCGGCCCCTAGCGTCATTGCAATAATTGAGTTGGCGTATCAATGACTGGTGTACTCTTTCGAAAACACGTGGTGTTTTTTGAACCTTATCAGCCATCCTGGCTAGCAGGTCTTCCTCGGATTCAACGGCTGTCTCGTACACCAAAGCTTTGACAAAACTCCACAGAAAGAAGCCTAACGGATTAAGGCGAGGAGAGCGTGGTGGCCACGAAATATGCCCACCTCTTCCTAGCCATCGGGCAGGAAATGTAGTGTTAAGGTAGTCACGCACAGCTCTTGTGAAATGAGGTGGGGCACCGTCATGTTGTAGCCACATGCGTTGTCGAATGGATAGTGGTATATTCTCGAGGAATTGTGGCAATGTAAATGTCGGAAATTGGCAGTAAATGTGGTCAATCAAGCGTTGTGGCATCAGGTAAGGGCCAATAAGATGGTTACCCACAATGCCCGCCCAGATGTTCACAGAAAATCTATGCTGGTTGCCCATGATGACAGTTGCATAAGGGTTCGCGTCATTCCAAATGTGACTATTTATACTATTAAAATAGGCATCTCTGGTGAATGTTGTCTTATCGGAAAACAAGACTATAGTGGAGAAATCAGGAACCACTCCACCGTGCTGCAGAAACCAGTCGTAGAAATCATTTCGATAAGCATAATCTGCAGGCCCCAATGCCTGCACCTTTCACATGTGGTACGGATGCAGCAGCTGATCATGCATGACACGCCATACTGTTGGAATGGAAAAATATCGTTTGGTGAGCAATGGTACGTGTGCTTGTTGACACGTTATCGTCCACAGAATTCAGTACCTTTTCTTCCACAATTGAGTGTGAACTTCCTCGGGTGACCAGCTGTTTCATTAAGTCGCTGAGTGACATTGGTGAAGGTCCGGTGATAAGGTTGACGTCACGCAGGATATCCATTGTGGTACAACCATGCAGCTGCTCTTGCGTTTCCTCTAGCTTCACCTTACAGCATGACCATGTATGTCATTTCTGCGTTTGTGTACTTTGCCATTCGACTAGTAATGCATACAACATGCAGTGAAGTTGTGTGGACTGAATGCAGTCTGATCGTTGAGGGAGGGGAAGATAGTGATAATCAGAGTGGGGGAATGGGGTAGAGGCGAAGCAACACAGCTATACTGGCTCCCTACCTGACAAGAATTAACACTTGTCTTTGAAATCAAACATGCATGATTATCTATGAAACGGGGAAAGCTAGACAGTTTCTCCAAGACAACTTTTTTGTTAATTTTTATTCCATGTTTTGTAATCTTAAGTCTAAATTCGTAATACTTACTCTGACATATTTTATTGTAGAAAAAAGTGCTTACAACCCCCCTTCCTTTACATGATGGGGTGGGTAACGGTAACAGCACATTCAGTTTATTAATAATCAAAGTTTCAATAAGTAGTATACAATGATTCGTTGTAATACCCTAAGCAGTTTTCATAATATTTCACACAACAATCTTTTTTAAAGCTCATCTTTAGGGGTGTATACCACCCTTAATATTTAAGATGGACCCTAGGTTTCTGATGTGAATTAATCTATGTTCACCCACGGAATAGCCAGCCAAAGTTTTATGCAATGTTTTAGATACACATTGTATTATATTTCAATAATGCTATATATATTTATATATTTATATATATATATTATATATTTATATATAATGCATATATATATAGCATTATTGAAATAAATAATTTTGAACAGGGTCACAACCATTTTTAAAAGGTAAGTAAAGATTGGCTAACTAATTTATAAGGAAGGGCTGTGTTTGTTTTATCAAAGTCATCCAAAATACATTAAAAGTTCCAACTAGCATATCCATCTAAAAATAAATTTAATTTAAAATGTAAAAAGCATAAACCAGCTAGACAGCTTGATCAACATTTGTACAACGAGGCCAAGTAGGCTACACCATGAAAGAGATACGTCTCACTGGTCAACTTGTACAAAAGTCCCTCTTACCTGCGAAAAGGCAGAGCTCCGATCTCTCCAGTACATATAAAAGTACTTGGGGTGTGCGTAGTTAGCATACGAAGTGTTCGACTAACCAAACATTGGGGTGACAGCTTACGTACGGGGAAAGAGAGAGTACACAGCTTTTACATCAGAGGAAAGTCTTCTACTAGCACTGATGGATTTTTTTTATCAAGTGTTAAGGGGGTTCTCAAGCCTAACCTTTCACTAGTATAACGGCAGGAAGCACTCCTATACTTCTCCCAACCCCCCTCCCCCACAACCCCCTACTAATCCCCGGAGCCAATCCACCCTACCCCTGTATTTTTTTTGTATCACTCTTCCTTCTTCTTGGTGGAATATATATCGCGCGGTGTCCCCAAGCAGCCATTAGGGGTGGCTGATGGCTCCCACGAGATGCTATAAGAGGGGGGTGAGGATGAAGGTTTACATAAGACTTGAAGAATGATCGGGAGTCATCTGTTGTGTACTGCATCGGGAATATCAGTGCTTACCAAACGGCTAGTGTCGATGGGATAACATGTGAAAATATTTTCATACACATTATTGAAAATTATTCGAATAAGTGTAATGTTTATCAAACATAAAATTGATTATATTAAGTGTATAATAGTCCATGTATGTCTTATATTTTGAGTAGAGAGAGTTTATTAAAAACACATTGTTTGTTGAGTAGCATACCAACAAACTCAATAAACAGTCGCATAACTAGAAGAAGTAAACTTTTATAATTAAAAACAAAAATTAGAGTAGCAAACATTGATAAAGGAAGCTTCAATTTACTTACAGCTGCGAATAAATGACACCCTCTATCAAATATTATTGATGAAGGATAGCTGTGTCTACTTATGAAAACATTAAACTAGATTTGAATAAGGTTTTAACTGTCAGATTTGTATCTTCTACTGGCAATCGGTTTATTGGTGACAGCATTCTTAGAACAAAGACCCCAAGCCCATCGCTAGAAAATGTAAAAATCAAGCCATTGAATAAGTCTACACAAATAATAACTTCTAGGGTCACTACCTGGTGTTCAACCACTGACCCTTATACATTTAGGCAGCCCTTATAGACACCCAGTCTTACCTAAGGGTAGAACAAGGGAAATACAAAGTTTTCACCTTTATTCAGTTTACTCCAATATAGCTTGTTTGTATTCTATCTCCCAAAAATATTAAAACTAATAGTCATTTATAAAATGTCAGCAATAGTTACAAAGTAGTTTCATAAAAAAATTATACATAATTTTATATTAATTCCAAGCTAATTTCTAATCAAACTAAATGTAAAATATAAGCTTAATATGTTATCATGTGTCTTTTAGTGAATTTATAATTAAACATGTGTTTTTATTGAAATCAATTTCATGAATATGAAAAAATTGTGAGAGGTGACCTGGTGGTCTAGGGGTAAGGTGTCAGACTTCTGTGCTGGGGTCCGGGGTTCAATCCTCGGTCCCGGCACAGATCTATCCGATTGCCAAACCTTCATTCACCTCTGACAATAAGTGTATTAATCACAATTTGTGAATGTGAGGAATGCCAGGCCTTCACCGTGGTTCGGATTCCACGTTAAACTGTAGGTCCTCCTTTTCATCTAACAATCACCCTACCATTACACATTAGCGTGAGTATAACCCGAACGGGTAGTAAGACGCGGTAATTATAATAATAATAATAATAATAATAATAAATTGTGAATAAGGACCTTAAAAAGCCAACGTAGTATTTTATATGCAAAATAAAATCACAATACGAAACAAATCACTCCTTTATTGACATCAAGAAATAATTAAATTTAGCGCTGGTTGCACAAACAATAATCAGTGGCTTGATCAAAGACATGATGTAAGTTGATCTCCGCTCAGTGTCTCAAACCTTATTTTCAGTTGCACCATAGACAATTAGGACGTTACTGTCGATCAAAACTCCGATCAAGCTGACCAGCCAATTCTCTCCATCAAATGTTTGATTCTCCGATCATGATGTTGAGAGGAGACATAACCTCTAAGTTTTAAATGAATTAGTTTTTTTAATCTTATTTAAGTGATGATTAAAAGTAAAGTAACCTGGTGTCTTACAAATTTATTTAGAGTTTGACTTATATTTTAAGGCTAGTAGTTTCAACTATACCATTTTAAGATTAAATTTTTCAACTTTACAATGAAGTTTTAGAGAATGATTAAGATCCAAAGCGGCCACAGGAAAGAAGTTAACTTTTTTCTTTAAATTATAGATAAATACAATTTAAGAAGTGGTTTACACCATTACATTATTTTGTTTTGTGTATACTATTTATTAAATAACTACAACACATAAGAACACGCATAAAATAATATACAATGATATATAATCAATGAGAAAAGAGGCGCATCTTTGTCCACCTAAGAGCATTTCAAACAGTTTAATGTCTTCCATAAGAGTCAAAACTTCGTATTAAAATTTCGATTTCTGGTTAAAATTTTAACATTTTATAAGGTGTTGCAGATCTTCAAGTATCGTATTGATATTTAATTATTCATTTATACATTTTGACCAATAAAAAATGTAAATATTGACTATTTAGTCTTAAATGGAGATAGATCATTGCTATGCAAACATTTCTCCTAAGAGCTTTAAGGAAAAATAACATACTTTTTTAGATACTTATATTTAATTACTCTATGGCATTGGAGAATTATTGCGTTAAGACTTAAGTAGTATATGTTTACAACTAAAGCTCACAAAATTGTATTAATATATTTGCAAATATCTCAGAAACTGCTGCTTTTATAAAAATATATGTCAAATAAAAGTTTTTTATTTCTAATAGTCCTACAATTTTGCAATGATAATTTGTTTAGTTTCTCCAATAGTTGTGGAGATACGGAAATTAACGCTTCTGTAATGTACCCTAAGAATCATTTTCATAGGAAAATGAAAATAGCCAGTTTATTTATAATCTTAATCAACGCCTAGATACGAATTTTAATCAAAATCGTTTGAGCAGATTTTGAGAAAACCAAATTTTTCTCTTTTCGCCCTTCAGTAAACTACCCTTAATTTTAAGTTTTTATAGACACACAGACAGACGGCATTGCAAAGACTATTTTTTAGGGTTCGGGGGGTCATGAGACGTCGAAATCGATCAACATTTCAGGTTAGTTTTTTTTACGATCGCAATACTTAAGCTTTAATGTCCAAAAAGCTAAAAATATATATATAATTGCGTATAGATTGAAAGTTATTGATTTTATAAAAATATGTTTCGAATAAAATATTTGTATTATAAACATATATACATATTTGTAATGCTAAGTAATTTCATATCTCAAATAGTTTCGGAGCTATTATAAAAAATGTTAATTTACGCGTCAGACCGGAGCCCTTAAAGCGATTTTGCCGAAATATTGAGAGTAGCCATTTTGTTTGGAATATTTATAAATGTTCATAAATGAAATTTAATCAAAATCGTTAGAGCCGATTTTGAGAAAATCGACTTTTTCTCTTTTTTCCCTTCAGTAAACTACCCTTAATTTTAGGGGTAGATATCCAATTCCAAAAACCCCTCTGGGCAACCCTATGAAAACCCTATATATCAAGTTTCAGCTCAATCGGTAAAATAGTTTAGGCTCTAGTTGGAGGTACAGACAGACAGACAGACAGACAGACAGACGGAAATTCAAAAACCACTTTTTCGGATTCAGGAAGTCATGAAACGTCAAAATTCATCAAAATCTCTAGTTCTATTTTTTTGACGATCACCATACTTTCTCTACCTGTAAGATAGAGAGAAAGTAAAAATATTCATCAATGTTTCGAGATTGCAATTTATTAAAATGTATTTATTAATATCAGGTGGCCTAGGCTATTATACAGTTCATACGTCATAGCCAACTTTATAATGGGATGGAAGGGGAAGCGAGAAAAGACAGTGTTTTTGCAGTGTGTATAGCAAAACTTTGTTTGGCTAAAATAAATAAAATATTGCTCCAGTACAAACATAGTGTTTAATTTTATTTAAATGGTGATATCAACAGTTTTTGACTATCTGTCATGAGCATAGTGGTATTAGATGACAAACTTTTTAAATGAGGAGAAAAAGTTGTCACTAAACTCCAGGACACTCTTGACGGATACTCAAGAAATTTCGAGTTTACCATGTGAAGAAAATTAAGCTATACGTTTGTACTGGAACAATATTTTATTTATTTTAGCCAAAAATGTTTTGCCATAAAAACTGCAAAAACACTGTCTTTTTCTTCCCACTTCATTTATAAAATTACGTCATTTCAAAGTAAGATTTTTCAAACACAGTGATTTATACAGTGTTGCCATGTTTGATTTATCTAATTATTTGATCAAATCTGTGGTCGGAGATTTTTATCTCTAATTCACTTTGTTGCAACCTAAACCTTTCTTGATTTAGGATAAAACTGATTGGACAATCCTGTTATTGAAGAAGCGATATGATATTTGAGCAACTGGCCTTAACAATGAAAAATTAGCTATCCTAACAACAAATTAGGGATGGGGGAAAAAGGGGCTTAAATATTTTGTATATTGCATTGTTTTATTTTCTGCCTTTATATAAGCAATAGCCTTACACTTTAAATATATCAATCATAATCTAAGAAAATCGAGTAGAAGAAACAAAAAAAGGTCAATTTTCGTAGAAAGTTTTTCGCACACAATAAATAAAATAGTGTTTCAGTAGTTCCGATTAGTTATATTTAATAATTTGTAATATTAATAGGTCTAGAATATTTGTCATGAACATTATGAAATTCGAACAAAAGCTTTTTGAATGAAGTGAAAAAATCCTATTCGAAGTCCACAATGTTCATGACAAATAATAAAGAACTATTAAAACAATGAAAATAAAAATTAATTAAACATTCATGGTGAAGCAATTATTGATATATTGTGACCAAAATAAGGTTTTGATACAAACACTGTAAAAATACTGACCTTACTCGCATTCGCTTCTACTTTCTCTCTAGGCTCTTAAATAACATAATTATCATCTACTGTACTGGATGTGTAATTTAGGTGCTCCTTGCTTAATACTGCACCTCAAATCATTGCTGCAACACAGGTTGCGATTGACTAAATCTCACGGCGTATTTTCGGACGTGTTTTAAAATTTTCCTGCGGCCCCGAGACAGATTCACACCAACGTTTAAAACCATACCTAGTACTTGTAACACCTTTATTTAAAAGGATATAGGGCCATAGAGGAGTGTTACTTTTATTCTTGGGGGGAGATTATTTGTGAGATAAATAAATACATATTTAGTGTAGTCGTAGTGCGATGGTAGGGTTAGCAAATATAAATATATTTTGTTTGCAACATTGATAAAATCCATGCTATTATTTTACTAGCTGTAATATTTTCTGTCCTAAGGGACAGCCCAAGAACATTTAAATGATTTAAATGTCGTTCAATAAAAATATATCAAGTAACTTTTGTCAATGTCAGATAACTTCATAAGGCACACATACCCTAGACTATATTTTGAACGTTGACGATAATTGCCCTCCAACGTCAACTAAGTTACATTTTGGGATAAAAGTATCTTTTATAGGTTTTTGTTTTGGTCTTAATCTATAAAGCCAGATTTGAGTATTTATTTTTGAAATATCTTACTTAAAAAGAGAAAAGAATGAGGATTGTAAATAAAAAAAATAAAAAAAATTGATCCAGAGAGAGAATGGAAAACCACAGTAAAGAACAGTCAAGAATATCCTTAGCCTCTTAAATTAATCTGCATCCCTACACCCATGGAAAATATTGTAGGTCATATTTTAATTACCGCACCGATAGACACTCGGACAAAAGCGCCAATCTCACCCGTTGGTTGGGGCTAGAATTTCGGCTGGTTATGCTAGGATATATATATATGTACATACATATATGTATATATATATATACATATATATATACATACATATATGTATATATATATACATACATATATGTATATATATACACATATATATATACACATATATATATATGTATATATATATATATATATATATATATTACAATTTACCTCTGTGTTAATGTGGGTACATTTCCTCATTCCTATATAATAAGCGTAAATATGTGAATAGCGTCGTTGGTAAGCTAAGCATGGTGCAAAAATCTACTACACATTTCTGTGGTAGCCAAATAATACATTATTAAATAATGCCATAGTAAGACATAACATCCTTTTTTTATGGTTAAAAATATAATATTTGTCACCAACTGTACCATATTTCGTCAACAATCCGAGTATGTTTAGCTCGATGCACACACACACACACACACACACACACACACACCACACACACAACAAACACACACACACACAAACACACACACACACATACACAAACACATAAACACACACACACAAACAGCCTCAGAGCTTATAGTAAAAAGTTGTCAACGAGTTCCATGCTCAAGTAAAGCCATCTGGAAGTGTTGAATAAAAAGTTTTGAAAATTACATTTATGTGAAAAGTTTGGAGGTATATAGGCTTATAGAGGAATAAATATACAGTGCTCAAGCATGCATTTATTCGATAGGGAGTTTAAAAAAATCAACAAACTGGCGATAACTAAAAAGAAATACCCAATGTGTTAAATAAATTATCCTTATAAGAAATTTAACATTATAGTATTTCTCTTTAAAAGAAGTTTTTGTTTATTATCAAATTTGTCTTAGAGAAGTCCATCCTTAACTCTCTTACAAAACCATTTAGAAAACATTCTAGACTATGATATAATAAAGAGCTTACATATATTGGAAAATAAAAAAAAACTAATCATAAATAGAAGAGCACGACAATGAGTCTTTACCGAGGATAAAATTATAAAAACTGAAGTTTCTCGGTCGTTTTCGTTTGTCTTGAGGTAGTAAGACATAATACTTGAATAGCTTAACACAACATTCCCCACGAGTACAGCCTGGTTGTTCACTTGATTTGCTATTTTTGGTATGTATAAATAAAATACAACAAAATGTATTTGAATTAAAATATAGGGGATACATTTTATTTAAAATTTGAGTTTCGTATATCAAGGTGTTTCATCTCTAGTGAGCCTCCAAATATATTTTTTAGCTACCTAGTATATATTGTATTGAACCCCATACCTCATGTCTGATAATGTGATTTTATTTTTATTTTAGTGGAGTTTTAAAAAGGACGTAAGCTTTACCATAGTTAATAAATCCGTTTCATTATTATAATCATTTAATAAACTTTAGCATGTCTTGATATTATTTTGCTAATTTTACCGTGTCTGGTAGAAGCTATAACCTTAGATTAGCTTCCAGGTAATTAAATAAATGGTACGGCACACCGCACAGACTTTCTCTCTCTTTCTATAAACTCGTAAGATTTCTGAACGGAATAATGTACATTGTATCATCACCACTCCACATAAGAACACGCATAAAATAATATACAATGATATAGAATCAATGAGAAAAGAGGCGCATCTTTGTCCACCTAAGAGCATTTCAAACAGTTTAATGTCTTCCACAAGGGTCAACACTTCGTATTAAAATTTCGATTTCTGGTTAAAATTTTAACATTTTAAAAGGTGTTGCAGATCTTCAAGTCATCGCATTGATATTTAATTATTCATTTATACATTTTGACTAATATAAAATGTAAATATTGACTATTGAGTCTAAAATGGAGATAGATCATTGCTATGCAAACATTTCTCCTAAGAGATTTAAGGAAAAATAACATACTTTTTTTAGATACTTACTTATATTTAATTACTCTATGGCATTGGAGTATTATTGCGTTAAGACTTAAGTAGTATATGTTTACAACTAAAGCTCACAAAATTGTATTAATATATTTGCAAATATCTCAGAAACTGCTGTTTTTATAAAAATATATGTCAAATAAAAGTTTTTTATTTCTAATAGTCCTACAATTTTGCAATGATAAGTTGTTTAGTTTCTCCAATAGTTGTGGAGATACGGAAATTAACGCTTCTGTAATGTACCCTAAAAATCATTTTCATAGGAAAATGAAAATAGCCAGTTTATTTATAATCTTAATCAACGCCTAGATACGAATTTTAATCAAAATCGTTTAAGCAGATTTTGAGAAAACCAAATTTTTCTCTTTTCGTCCTTCAGTAAACTACCCTTAATTTTAAGTTTTTATAGACACACAGAGAGACGGCATTGCAAAGACTATTTTTTAGGGTTCGGGGGGTCATGAGACGTCGACATCCATCAACATTTCAGGTTAGTTTTTTTTTTTACGGTCGCAATACTTAAACTTCAATGTCCAAAAAGTTAAAAAAATTCATATAATTGCGTATATATTGAAAGTTATTGATTTTATAAAAATATGTTTCGTATAAAATATCTGTATTATAAATATATATACATATTTGTAATGCTAAGTAATTACATATCTCAAATAGTTTCGGAGCTATTTAAAAAAATGTTAATTTGCGCATCAGACCGGAGCCCTTAAAGCCATTTTGCCGAAATATTGAGGGTAGCCATTTTGTTTGGAATATTTATTAATGTTTATAAATGAAATTTAATCAAAATCGTTGAAGCCGATTTTGAGAAAATCGACTTTTTCTCTTTTTGCCATTCAGTAAACTACCCTTAATTTTAAGTTTTAATAGACACACAGACAGACGGCATTGCAAAGACTATTTTTAAGGGTTCGGGGGGTCATGAGACGTCGACATCCATCAACATTTCAGGTTAGTTTTTCTTACGGTCGCAATACTTAAGCTTTAATGCCCAAAAAGTTAAAAATATATATATAATTGCGTATATATTGAAAGTTATTGATTTTATAAAAATATGTTTCGAATACAATATTTGTATTATAAATATATATACATATTTGTAATGCTAAGTAATTTCATATCTCAAATAGTTTCGGAGCTATTATAAAAAATGTTAATTTACGCATCAGACCGGAGCCCTTAAAACGATTTTTCCGAAATATTGAGAGTAGCCATTTTGTTTGGAATATTTATTTATGTTCATAAATGAAATTTAATCAAAATCGTTAGAGCCGATTTTGAGAAAATCGACTTTTTCTCTTTTTGCCCTTCAGTAAACTACCCTTAATTTTAAGTTTTAATAGACACACAGACAGACGGCATTGCAAAGACTATTTTTAAGGGTTCGGGGGGTCATGAGACGTCGAAATCCATCAACATTTCAGGTTAGTTTTTCTTACGGTCGCAATACTTAAGCTTTAATGCCCAAAAAGTTAAAAATATATATATAATTGCGTATATATTGAAAGTTATTGATTTTATAAAAATATGTTTCGAATAAAATATTTGTATTATAAATATATATACATATTTGTAATGCTAAGTAATTTCATATCTCAAATAGTTTCGGAGCTATTATAAAAAATGTTAATTTACGCATCACACCGGAGCCCTTAAAACGATTTTGCCGAAATATTGAGAGTAGCCATTTTGTTTGGAATATTTATTTATGTTCATAAATGAAATTTAATCAAAATCGTTAGAGCCGATTTTGAGAAAATCGACTTTTTCTCTTTTTGCCCTTCAGTAAACTACCCTTAATTTTAGGGGTAGATATCCAATTCCAAAAATCCCTCGGGGCAACCCTATGAAAACCCTAGATATCAAGTTTCAGTTCAATCGGTAAAATAGTTTAGGCTCTAGTTGGAGGTACAGACAGACAGACAGACAGACAGACAGACGGAAATTCAAAAACCACTTTTTCGGATTCAGGAAGTCATGAAACGTCAAAATTCATCAAAATCTCGAGTTCGATTTTTTTGACGATCACAATACTTTCTCTACCTGTAAGATAGAGAGAAAGTAAAAATAGTCTACTTATATCCTTATTTCCCTTTAGATACTAATACTCTTTAACTCGATTTTTCGATATTTTTATTCATAAGAGTACTTACAACCCAGTATCGGATGGGTATCGAAATAAACTTTATCTCTGTAGGTAGTGTAGTTTTTTAAGGTGGGAGAGTAGGGAACTCTAGCTCCTAAGGGTAGTGTTTTTTACAGTTTTTATAGCAAACATTTTTATAGTCAAAATAAATCAATTATTGCTCTAGTAGAAACATAGTTTCATTTTATTCACATTGTGAATATCTGTCATTAGCATAGCGGTATTAGATGAGAAACTTTTTAAAAGAAAAGAAAATTGTCGTTAAATTCCAGGACACACTTGACCGATATTCAAGAACTTTTGATGTCACCATGTGAAGAAAATTAACCTTTATGTTTGTACAGAAGCAACATTTGATTTAATTGATCAACAAAAGTTTTGCTATGAAAATCACATAAATACCGACATTTTTTGGGGGTCTTCTTCTGTCCCACCTTAGTTTATATGGGTAGTGTAATATTTATAGACCTGTACTTTGATTAAAAGTGACTGCCGCTTCTTTGAGAAATGTTTTAGACACACAGGCCGTAATTTGCAATATTAAGATTAATTTATTATTTTTAGTAATTTAATATAATACAGAGGGGACTAGGGCTGGTTGTTAACATTTTTGGATTTCTTTGTTTATTTAGTAGGCCTATTTAAATAGTAGCCTACATCTTTAAAAAAAACACTGGACCTAGATTGATATTTTAATCTACAATTACAATTATAAGGTGCTAAAATAACTATACACTTTTCAGGTATTGCGTATTTAAATAAGATTTTAATCATTTCTCTTTACAATAATGTACGCCATGAAAGGTAGATATATTACAGGGAAGAAGACGTAAGTTTTTAAGATTATAGAGGAAAGCACAACAATTTTCGTACATTAAAAACACTTAAGAACATTACATTCGGACACAATTTCCTATTTCTTCTTTCAATACCCTTACCTACCAGGGCTGTGGAGTCGAAGTCTGAAGCAATTTTAGACTCCTACACCGGCTTCAAAATAGGAACTTATGATATTATAACCATGGACCAGATTTCCATAACCTAAAAATGATCAAAAAAGACCCCTCAAATGACCTAAAAATACGAACAAAAACTCGTAATAGATGCACATGACACTTTACAAATGTAAAATACAATAAAAAGCCTTTAACAGCTAAACTTTTGTATTGTGCTAAATATAACATTAATTTACAAATATGTGCTTCAGAAGTAATAGCTACCCCTTTCCAACGCAACCCTCAGCAGCGAAGTGTCTCACCAGGAACGTGTATTTTACAACCAACCAAACAAAGAGGATACAAAGTTCATGGCCTACATTATCTTCTCATTCAGACAACTGTGGGTTGAAACATTTATTTATGTTTGAGTATTAATGCATTTAAAAAATTTCGATAGTTTTTCAAAAAATACTTATCAACGTTAATGCTTTAAAATGACTCACAAATGCTTAGAAATTACTCTAAAATTTCTTAAAAATGCTTAAAAATGACGCAAACAAAAAAAAATTATGACCTAAAATTCCATAATGACAAAAAAAAATCACCTATAAAATATGTATTTATACAACAAGGGAATCATGAGCAGAGTTCTTAAGTTATAAGTTACTTATGAGTGCTGTTTGTGACGAACCAGAAAAAAGCTGGCATGTCATAAAAATCCGGGCCCTGATTATAACAATATTTGATAAATAAACTTATTTTATTTTAATTCTATACATATTTTTAAATTATTAGTGGGCAATGTTTGTAATTTGGATTGACACATTTAGTCACACAATGCCAAGGAAGCTTCCCATGACGTCATCTGTATTGGAGAATTTTACGGCGGAATATATTTTTTATTACTAATTAATATACTCACATTTATGAAGGAGTCGGAGTCGAAGGCCTGGTATACCGACTCCACAGCCCTGTTACCTACTGTTATCGATAAGTTTTATTACACTACTAGAAATGAGTAAACTATCTCTACGTTTTATTTTTTTCCAATATCATATCTCTGCGTTGAAAAGCCAAAAGGAGGTGCCGTCTGTATTTGAAGCGAGGACTCCCGCTTCGAGCAGGCTATAAAACGTGTAACACATTCCAAACATAGACCTGCGCCATCATACCTCTTCCCCTGCAGTGATCCGTTCGTGTAACATGTTTTCCCGGTCGTGGTTTATTCGTTCAGAGTTGATTTTATATAGACTACGTCTGCATATAAATTGTTTTCAAAACCTACATCTCTAATATATTTACTTGCTCGTTATATCTCCTAACATTTTTTTGTATTATTATCTATCATCATATAAATAAAATGGAATGTGTGTTTGTCCTTTTGAAAATGTGTATGTGTGTGTGTATGTGTATATGTGTATAAAGAACGTCTCCCCCCACGGAAAACACCGAACTTCGGTAATAGTGTCTACAGCTCGAATCAGACATCGCATCGTGGTGCGGTTGTCTATCGTCTACTTAAAAAAAACCAGTGGAAATAAGAACAGTGAAACAGTTTTAACATTCATAATAAGGAAATAAAACGTAGATGTTATATTCTATTATCTTAAAATTTGTACATTTGTTTTGATTTGTTATAAAAATAAGGAGACGGGATCAACTAAAACTCCAGATAAGGAATTGAATAACATATATTTCAATTTATATTTTACTATTTAAAAACTTAATACCTACTTAAATTTCTCCAAAACCTATACATAGATTTTTATTATTAACCTGGTTCATTTCACATATGTTCCTTTAAAATTGTTCTGAATACTACATTTGCATTAGGGCCTATATGTTTAAGCATCTTTTTATTTTATTATTTGTATTCTCAAATGAAACTTCATACTACATATTTTTTAAATGCTACATATTTATTTTAATTGTCATTTTCAATCAATTGTTTTCACCACATTTCACTTTTCGTTCTATGTAACGTAACTCTAAATGAGTTTAGCTATATATATATATATATATAAACCCTTGATTGCAAATATCAACTCTGCATTTAAATCTTTTATAAAATTGTGTTTTTGAATTCATATCGATCAACTTTAGATTTTCCCAAATAACTTTATCTTTGCGAGTTATTGATTAATTTATACTTTTATTCATCAATTCAATCACGTCCACATAATTCATAGTTTATGTTTTGTAAACTGGATCTATTACCTCATTAGAATTGTTAAATATAATATTAATATTAAATTGATTTCTATTCGATTATTTAACGTGGATCAAATTCACAAATTTTAAGTTAATTAAATAGGAACATCTAAGTTTTCTTTCATTATTATTTAACTTATAATTATCTTTAGTAACAAATCACTATGAATATTATTAAAAGTTTTAACATTAGGTATTTAAAAAAATACAACAAATTTAAAAATAGGCCCATAACTTATTAGTCTCTCTATACTGTAAATAGGATATATTTATATATATATATATATATATATGCCCCACCTCTTAATACTCATCCGGGCTATACATATATGTAGACCCTACTAATTACGATAATGTATTAGGGATTAGGAAGGTTGAATTTAGAGGAAGTGTACCTTCATTTTCTTGGAGGGAGATTGTAAATCCATTTCAGCGAAACCACCCCCTGTACACCTGACCAAGATTCGAACTCCAATCTCCCCGTCATCATCAGTATAGTCTACTACGAGTGACCACTTAGACTATATGGCCACTGAAGCGGGTGAAAAATGATTATCTTTAAATTTAAAAAAACTAAACTTAAACTTAATTTCACTTTTATACAATATATACTAGAAAACCGGACTTCTTCTGTGCATTCTCTGGTTCGAGCCCAATTACATATCTAATAACCCGGTTAATTGGTTGTTATGTGTTCCGGGTTATTAACGCTAAAACTTCTTTAACAAGAATAATAGAAAACTGAAATTTTGCTCGATTATATTAGAAAACGTAAGATTGCGAACACCGAGTGTTAACAAAAATAAATTACATATAGGCTACATAGGGTACATTTTTGTGTAAGACTGATGCCTTTTACATTTCAAACACTGGCTCATAAACCAAGAAACATAGATAGATGAAACTTTGCTTACATACAATAGAGTAGCCTTACCTTATGGCTTTACATGTACGGTGATCCTAACATCTTAATGTTATTCGACAAATAAGAATTACTAAGATTGTTTTGAGTTTATGCTCAAGGTTATCTTGGAAAAGAAAGCTGTTTAATTTTTATTGTATCAATATTTCAGCCCATTCTAGCAACACCGACCAGACAAGGTAGCCGGCGTCCCTTTCTATCTGGGTTTATCATTATTGAGGTTATCTGAACCTCTGCATCGGCCAGGAATATTATGTTCTAATAGTCGCGGTGCTGCAAGCTATCTACAATAGGTACAGTCAAAACAAGAAATTTCATGTAATAAACATTTCAAATATAGGCCTATATATATATATGCAGTGATCAATTCGGACACGTTAATCAAATTAACGAGGGGAGTTAGGTTAAAAAAACAAACAAATAAATTCTAAACAATGATATTGTGTGGTAGGCCTACTACAAAATAATATAAAATCAAATTATCAGTATATAAAATAAATGGTACGGCACACCGCACAGACTTTCTCTCTCTTTCTATAAACTCGTAAGATTTCTGAACGGAATAATGTACATTGTATCATCACCACTCCACATAAGAACATGCATAAAATAATCTACAATGATAAAGAATCAATGAGAAAAGAGGCGCATCTTTGTCCACCTAAGAACATTTCAAACAGTTTAATGTCTTCCACAAGGGTCAACACTTCGTATTAAAATTTCGATTTCTGGTTAAAATTTTAACATTTTAAAAGGTGTTGCAGATCTTCAAGTCATCGCATTGATATTTAATTATTCATTTATACATTTTGACCAATAAAAAATGTAAATATTGACTATTGAGTCTAAAATGGAGATAGATCATTGCTATGCAAACATTTCTCCTCAGAGATTTAAGGAAAAATAACATACTTTTTTTTAGATACTTATATTTAATTACTCTATGGCATTGGAGTATTATTGCGTTAAGACTTAAGTAGTATATGTTTACAACTAAAGCTCACAAAATTGTATTAATATATTTGCAAATATCTCAGAAACTGTTGCTTTTATAAAAATATATGTCAAAAAAAAGTTTTTTATTTCTAATAGTCCTACAATTTTGCAATGATAAGTTGTTTAGTTTCTCCAATAGTTGTGGAGATACGGAAATTAACGCTTCTGTAATGTACCCTAAAAATCATTTTCATAGGAAAATGAAATATGCCAGTTTATTTATAATCTTAATCAACGCCTAGATACGAATTTTAATCAAAATCGTTTGAGCAGATTTTGAGAAAACCAAATTTTTCTCTTTTGGCCCTTCAGTAAACTACCCTTAATTTTAAGTTTTAATAGACACACAGACAGACGGCATTGCAAAGACTATTTTTAAGGGTTCGGGGGGTCATGAGACGTCGACATCCATCAACATTTCAGGTTAGTTTTTCTTACGGTCGCAATACTTAAGCTTTAATGCCCAAAAAGTTAAAAATATATATATAATTGCGTATAGATTGAAAATTATTGATTTTATAAAAATATGTTTCGAATACAATATTTGTATTATAAATATATATACATATTTGTAATGCTAAGTAATTTCATATCTCAAATAGTTTCGGAGCTATTATAAAAAATGTAAATTTACGCATCAGACCGGAGCCCTTAAAACGATTTTGCCGAAATATTGAGAGTAGCCATTTTGTTTGGAATATTTATCAATGTTCATAAATGAAATTTAATCAAAATCGTTAGAGCCGATTTTGAGAAAATCGACTTTTTCTCTTTTTGCCCTTCAGTAAACTACCCTTAATTTTAAGTTTTAATAGACACACAGACAGACGGCATTGCAAAGACTATTTTTAAGGGTTCGGGGGGTCATGAGACGTCGACATCCATCAACATTTCAGGTTAGTTTTTCTTACGGTCGCAATACTTAAGCTTTAATGCCCAAAAAGTTAAAAATATATATATAATTGCGTATATATTGAAAGTTATTGATTTTATAAAAATATGTTTCGAATAAAATATTTGTATTATAAATATATATACATATTTGTAATGCTAAGTAATTTCATATCTCAAATAGTTTCGGAGCTATTATAAAAAATGTTAATTTATGCATCAGACCGGAGCCCTTAAAACGATTTTGCCGAAATATTGAGAGTAGCCATTTTGTTTGGAATATTTATTTATGTTCATAAATGAAATTTAATCAAAATCGTTAGAGCCGATTTTGAGAAAATCGACTTTTTCTCTTTTTGCCCTTCAGTAAACTACCCTTAATTTTAGGGGTAGATATCCAATTCCAAAAACCCCTCGGGGCAACCCTATGAAAACCCTAGATATCAAGTTTCAGCTCAATCGGTAAAATAGTTTAGGCTCTAGTTGGAGGTACAGACAGACAGACAGACAGACAGACAGACAGACGGAAATTCAAAAACCACTTTTTCGGATTCAGGAAGTCATGAAACGTCAAAATTCATCAAAATCTCGAGTTCGATTTTTTTGACGATCACAATACTTTCTCTACCTGTAAGATAGAGAGAAAGTAAAAATGTTTTCAGCCAAACAAACTATATCCATACAACTAAATGCATACAATATGACATAACATAGAAACAAAGTAGTAATTAGTGTCCAAGCGATGAGAGCAGTTAACTTTGATTTGATCATAAAGACCAGTTTATATATATATATATATGCATGTGCACATGCACAAAGTTGAAATGGTCATACAATCCATACATTATTCATTATGACTTTCCCAAAATATGATCACTGAAACAACATATTATGTATACCTAGAAACGTCACCACTATTATATTATCTTGCTGAATAAGATATAAATCCAACATTTTAAAATGTTATAAGCCTACTAAGCTTAGCCCTTCTTGAATCAAATGCAAATGTTAACTAAACAAACCTATCTTATGATGGTTTAGTAGTCTTAAGTTTTGAGGGTTTTTAAGTGTTTCTTTATATTTAACTAGCGCACCCGACAGACGTTGTCCTGCCCGAACGTTGGCTTTTAGTTTGGGTGGCATAATTGATTTCGATAATAAAACAAATACTATGTGATCATCACAATTACAAATTCACAATGAACTCCAATTAGTCAGTTACACAAATATTACAAATTCAGTGTTTGTCAAGACAACATACAAAATAAAACATCTTTTCATTTTTGGCATTTCGCCCACAACTCCACAAATATCAGCTGTATCGAAAAAAATGTTGAGGTTACATGTTCTGATATATAAAAAATCTAAAAAAAATCCCCCCCCAAAAAAACTCCCTAAAAAATAAAAAATAAAATCCTAGAACCCGATTGCAGCGCCACCTACCGGGTCCAATTGTGAATCTAAACCATCCACGGACCCACTCAAACACACACAAAAAATTTCATCAAAATCGGTCCAGCCGTTTAGGAGGAGTTCAGTGACATACACACGTACAGAAGAATTATATATATTAAGATTTGTCTAAAAATAATGTTATACGTCCTTTAATAAAAATAGGTAGAATGTTTTTAAAGGTGTTAAAATAGGTTAGTAAGTATTTGAATATTAAAAAAATAGCTAAATCTATTTTGAATCAACAGCTGAACGGAACAAAACAAAAATAATGACGTTAAAGAAATTGAAGACTTAACACGGTTAGTGTTTTTGAATTCGAGTTACTCTATTTCCTCAAATTGGATCTCTGCTATTTCCACCTTCCTCTCACGCACGCCTATAAATACTAACCAGTCTTCGTTACACCAGGATATAAATTCCACCCCTTGAGTTTAAAGATAAGGTGGCTATCATGTAAAGCATCCCTCCCCCTCCTCCTCTAGTATCCATGTTACACACACGCGCACGCACGCTCGCGCTCTGATAACGATAATGATATTCATTCTGCTCTCAACAACATGTTTACGAGGGTTCGCTACAAGCTCAGCGTATATATAATATTTTGAGTGCAAGTCTTACACATCTAAAACATGAATAACATCAAAACCACTAACCGCTAATGTTGGTTGTACGTTTTTGTATATTAAAAACAACCAGCAAGCG
This sequence comes from Timema podura, assembly GCA_033556935.1. Lineage (NCBI taxonomy): Eukaryota > Metazoa > Arthropoda > Insecta > Phasmatodea > Timematidae > Timema > Timema podura. Next base: position 46,987,967 of record JAVRXN010000011.1, on the reverse strand, counting down.
TGCTCTTTTAATGAGGGGGTAAAAGACGAGGATATGTGGTGGAGGAGAAGGAAAACTGGGGGGGGGGGGGAGGGGGGGGAGGAGAGTTGGAAGGTTCGCAATATAAAATCTACGTGCTACAAAATCTTTTAAAAACTAGACAGAATGAATCCTTTACAAGTCTAGATTTTATAGCAGAGAATTAAGGTTAGATTACGACATGAATAATCATAATGCTTGGAATTGAAAGTTTCAGGTTTGGGTGGTACCTCCCACGTTTTCCCCTTTTATCAGTAAAAGCACTTTATGGTTTGCACCTGGTTATAAACCTATGGGGTTTCAAATCATGGTTGTGTGAGAACTGTGTGTGTGAGTACATGCTCATTTCAAAGGCGTCGTTAACAAAGGCTTTTGACTAACTTCAAAGAACCACTATAATTTTATTAGATTCACATACAGCATTTTGTAAATATATATAACATGTTTTTATATATATAAACATGTTATATATATTTATATATATAACATATCATAATATATATATATAACATGTATATATATAAATATAACACATCATAAAATAATATTAATCCTATAACTTTTTTGTAAATTTCCTCTCTGGTGCTATTTTGGCTCTTAGCATATTTAAGAGTGTTCAAGCTACATTTGAATTTATTCTTAACATCTTATTATTTTGAGTAACAATTATTTATACTCTACTGCTTATACAATTTTTGTTTTTAAATAACCCTTGTTGGGTACCTTCTTAATATTTTCATGGTTATGAAAATATTTTTAAGATGCTTATTAAAATTCATTCAAGACATTGAATTTTCAATGATAATGATAGTATTTTTATTTTGCAACTAAAATTTCAGTGAATATCTCCAAAATTGTTTAACTTATTACATATATGTGTTCATAAGGCATAAATAACTACATAATGAAAAACAATAATGAATAAAGTAATTAAAAAATAACGTGCTTAACCTTTAAGAATGTTTGAATGGCATTGTGTTAATTTTTAGTATAAATATATATTATTTCTGAAATTATATTTTTTATACCATCTTACTACCCATCCCGTATACACGCCATTAATTAAAATAAGTGGATAGAGACGAGGAATTTGAATGGTGAAATAGTGGGAAACCACCATTAGAAAAGACCACGTCATTAAACTTTTAGAGATTCAAACCCCAACTTCGTACTCACTTGTAAACCATAACAAACGTGATTGACAACTTAGCCCAATTATATGACGATGCAGGTAAATAATAGAAAAGTCCCATTTTTCAAGGTAAGGCCTAAATTCTATAATAAATAATAATTTTTGTAGGCATAGTTAAAAACATTTTACTATTTAAAAATTACAATTTTATAGTACTTGGTTTTTGTATAAAAAGTTATACCTACAGATCACATGACGTATGAATGCGTAAATGTAGATCTGGTAGCTGGTCCATCCCACAACTATAGAACTGTATATTTGATTTATAGGGTCTGTATATTGATTTATAGGGTCTGTATATTGATTTATAGGGTCTGTATATTGATTTATAGGGTCTGTATTTTTTTTTACTCTACTGACAGAGTAACAGGCGAAGTACACTACAGCACCAGTTTAAACAGATCAGTTGATTTTATACGATTTTCTTATATTTCTTTAAAAAAAAAAACCTTTGTTACTTATAGAGTGTCGAAAGCGAGTCTAGACCTGGGCAATATCTTAAAATCCCCTCTTTTGCAAATACCCAATTTTTATTAAATATTTACCCCGCGAGTGTAAGTAACAAGAGTGTAATAAATGTGGCAGCATGCACGGATTATCTTATCATGTAGAGCGCTGATTGTTTGTAAGGGGACAAGAGGGGGGGAGGGGGGTTGTGAATATTTCATCAACTGTATGGTGGGAAATGAGAGGCGGGGGAGGGAGTGGGGAGTTGGCCAGAAGAGGGAGAGGTTGGGGATAGAGTACAAGGGGTGGCCTTCAGTGACCAATCAAAACAAACTGCCTGGAAACTGATCAGCCAGGAAATTGAACACATTTTATTTTGATCGGGGGTGTGGGTGTAGGGGTTGTTTCAGGAAACTTCCAAGGGTTTAAAGTTGATGGAGAATTATTGACATACGTACAGGCCTTTATGAATGTTTATTGATAACCGTGTCAGATTTAATTTGAAGTACAATCTGTCAACTGTGAATATGTTTGACTTCAGGAAGCATTAGATTCGCTTGTTTTGGCGTGACACAAAAACAGGACATATTATAAATTTATATTTAACCAAGTGAAATAGTTTTCGTAGGAATCAAGCTCTGCTACATTCATCAAACATTATTTTATTGTCTGTAAAATTAAATGGAGACTAATTTGTAAAATCAATATGTAACAAAAAATATTATATATTCTGCTGTATAAATATATCGCGACAATTTAAGCCTTATTTCTAATCCAAAGACAAATATAAAAACTAATGCGATGGGTAAAGTATAATTATTGTCATTATTTCTCCAGGCTTTCCTCATCATCCCTGTGACAAATGAAAACATTAATGGATTATGGACAAACTCAAAAATAATCTTGATTGGTATTTTTATATTTCCCTGTGGCAGTATATTTGTGTCAAATGGAACTTAATCATAAAAAAGGTTCAGTTCAATTCAATTTATAAATAATAGTTATATAATAAATATGATAATCATTAATGTGTGTATAATATATCAATGAATATTACTTTATACATTTGATTCTATCTCTATTTATACATATATTTCCTTGCTTTATTAATATACATGTAAAGAGAGAAAAAGAAACATAAATTAATCCTCAATGATATTTATCTATGAAGACTATATTATATTTATGAATGTTTGTTTATGTTCACAAAGTAAAATAAATGGTACGGAGCACCGCACAGACTTTCTCTCTCTTTCTATAAACTCGTAAGATTTCTACCACAGAATAATGTAAATTGTATCATCACCACTCCACATAAGAACACGCATAAAATAATATACAATGATATAGAATCAATGAGAAAAGAGGCGCATCTTTGTCCACCTTAGAACATTTCAAACAGTTTAATGTCTTCCACAAGGGTCAACACTTCGTATTAAAATTTCGATTTCTGGTTAAAATTTTAACATTTTAAAAGGTGTTGCAGATCTTCAAGTCATCGCATTGATATTTAATTATTCATTTATACATTTTGACCAATAAAAAATGTAAATATTGACTATTGAGTCTAAAATGGAGATAAATCATTGCTATGCAAACATTTCTCCTAAGAGATTTAAAGAAAAATAACATACTTTTTTAGATACTTATATTTAATTACTCTGTGGCATTGGAGAATTATTGCGTTAAGACTTAAGTAGTATATGTTTACAACTAAAGTTCACAAAATTGTATTAATATATTTGCAAATATCTCAGAAACTGCTGCTTTTATAAAAATATATGTCAAATAAAAGTTTTTTATTTCTAATAGTCCTACAATTTTGCAATGATAAGTTGTTTAGTTTCTCCAATAATGATGGAGATATGGAAATTAACGCTTCTGTAAAGTACCCTAAAAATTATTTTCATAGAAAAATGAAAATAGCCAGTTTATTTATAATCTTAATCAACGCCTAGATACGAATTTTAATCAAAATCGTTAAAGCCGATTTTGAGAAAATCGACTTTTTCTCTTTTTGCCCTTGAGTAAACTACCCTTAATTTTAAGTTTTAATAGACACACAGACAGACGGCATTGCAAAGACTATTTTATAGGGTTCGGGGGGTCATGAGACGTCGAAATCCATCAACATTTCAGGTTAGTTTTTTTTTACGATCGCAATACTTAAGCTTTAATGTCCAAAAAGCTAAAAATATATATATAATTGCGTATAGAATGAAAATTATTGATTTTATAAAAATATGTTTCGAATAAAATATTTGTATTATAAATATATATACATATTTGTAATGCTAAGTAATTTCATATCTCAAATAGTTTCGGAGCTATTATAAAAAATGTTAATTGACGCATCAGACCGGAGCCCTTAAAGCGATTTTGCCGAAATACTGAGAGTAGCCATTTTGTTTGGAATATTTATTAATGTTCATAAATGAAATTTAATCAAAATCGTTAGAACCGATTTTGAGAAAATCGACTTTTTCTCTTTTTTTCCCTTCAGTAAACTACCCTTAATTTTAGGGGTAGATATCCAATTCCAAAAACCCCTCGGGGCAACCCTATGAAAACCCTAGATATCAAGTTTCAGCTCAATCGGTAAAATAGTTTAGGCTCTAGTTGGAGGTACAGACAGACAGACAGACAGACAGACAGACAGACAGACGGAAATTCAAAAACCACTTTTTCGGATTCAGGAAGTCATGAAACGTCAAAATTCATCAAAATCTCGATTTCGATTTTTTCGACGATCACCATACTTTCTCTACCTGTAAGATAGAGAGAAAGTAAAAACATATTTAGGGTAAATATTGATATTGGTTTTTGGTATTTTACATTAAGGTTACCAAAGCCTTAATTTTTGGAATAGGAATAATGGTCCCGTATTAATTTTAACCGATAATGAAACCTAATTTTTTTTATGTCACCATGTCTTAATAACTATTCAGGCTGTTCAAATATAATATAACTATTCTAATGGAATAGGGACGAAGAAGGAAGCTTTTTATAATTAATATACCCTATTTGTGTGGAATAAGAATAGGAAACCATTTAGGAAAATCCACCCTCAGTAAACCCAACTGGGATTCCAACCCCCAACATCCTCGTCATTAGCAAGCAAATCTAATAAGAGAATAATGCCTTAAACCATTAGATAACTGAAATACCACAAGCTCTTTCACATAGCCATGATTTAAATCCTAGCCTCTTTGCCTTAGAAAATAAGTAAAATATGAGTCTAGCACCTGAGACAATGAGGCCATCTCTAAATATGTGCACTAGTTTTGAAAAAAAAATATATATTTTATAATACTGGTACATTGAGTCAATTATTTTTTCTAATTTATGTTAGTGAAGTGTTTTTGAGATACACCCGTTATCAACAAGATTGTATAAGCTAGGGCTGTCAAACTAGATATGAAGATACCCTCTATTCTTCCTTATCGAATGTATTGAAAATCGATATTAATATCACAATTTGCTTAGCTCGATTCTTGGTTCTCAATTCAGAGTGAATTACATTTTTGGCGTTAAAACGAAATGGTAAAATTCTGAGTATGGGTTATCATTCAACTGTCTAGAGTCGAGTATTTTTTAAACTTTCGCTCTTCAGGTATCCCCTTTAGGGGCCATGAACTATGTAACGTACCCCTTTCAGCTCTTTTTTTAAAAAAAGAAACAAATATTTGATATCTTGTAAAGAATAAACGGTCATTCCATATTTTAATAAATTCTTAAGAGTAGGTTAAATATACACGTGATGGTAGGAAACAACGGCAAACGTCACGTCATTTTTTTATGCGACTTACAATTATAAAACATTTTTTATGATTAATAAAACTCAGTATTACGTCACGTACTTCTTGTGGTACGTATACCACAGTTTGGGAAATACTGGTTTCCCATGATTAGTTCTTGCCATCAAATCATAAATTAATTCAACATGATCTTTATGTTTTAGTGATCTTGCGCGCAAAAAAAACAAATTGTCCGTTAATTTGCTTATTTTATGGTCAAACTCTAGTTGATGATAATGCACTTTTTAGTTTTTTGCAAAAGCTGTTAAGTAAATTCATGAATAGGATATTTATTATTTGAGCTTGGATGCATGAAAAAAAATATTGAGATTGTAAATGTTGAAGAATATTAGTAGAGAAATTAAAAAAACAACAAGGTTAAAATTTAAGAATCGGTATAGAGAATAAGAGTAATAATGACATATGCAGACTATAAACCACATAATAACATACTGACGTGGGGGATATGTATAGCCTACTTCATGTGCTACGCCGTTAGTTAGCTTCGATGGCTTACACCACTACTAGCTCTAATACCTGACAAATTGATGCAAGCTTAATACCTTTGTTTGTAGGGAGTTAAGCCCAAATAACCCACACAAGTTAGTCCAGATGTATTAACGTGGTTCACCATGTTGACAAAGCCAAATGTCAACTAACTTACCAGTTATACTTGTCTTACGATAAAGTCCTACATAGAGCACCATCCATTTTTTTAGGTCGTATACTTTATGTGTCCTTTATAAACACGGGGCTATATCAACACGACGACTTACAAACTAACGCAGCTTTGTGCAGCAACACCTAACACAACAAACACATGGCTACAATGATATAATGTTAACACTCCGGGAAAGGTTCGTGGTAATCTGCCCTAAAAGATATTTCTGCAACGAACGTAATCGTAAAATTCTGCCAACAGGACAGATACGCGAATAATATTGCGTTCTTTCCTCAAGGCTTGCTTATAATGTAGAGGCATTTGTTATAAAATGAAAGTAGATTTTACAATAAACATGTGGTACATCAAATAATAAATAAAATTACAGAAAAACTCCAAAATTGGTCAAAACCAATGTCCTATATCAATTGGTACGTTGGCTAAAAGTTAGAATCATCTAGTGGTGACTCAGCTTGCTTGTGATGGAAAGCTTGAGGTATTAGTTCCACTCGGGTGTACTGAGGGTCTTTATCATAAATGGTTTCCTATTTTCCTTCCTCGTTTGTTCTGGTTTATTTCTTCTAAGCTTAACTTCATAATAATAGTAATAGTAATAGTGTAATTAAAATAGTAGTAGTGTAATAGTGTAATTAAAATTCGTACAGCTTGGATAGGTAGTAAGAAATGGTGGAAAACACAGAAACATAATGTGTGAGCACGATTTGAAATTACTGTACACCAAGCTAAAAATGAAGAGTGACTAGAGTCAATATATGTTGTTATTGATCCATAAACTACATGGGAAAGCAGAACCCACATACAATACAAGCCGTTTTGAAACATTTTATAAAGAAATTTAATCAAAGGTTAGTAAATATATTTTGTCCACACCAAAATCTAATGTTTGTTAACATTTTACAATAAGTTTTGCAATATGTCGCTATAGTAACACGATTTTTTTTAGTGATCTATGGTATGCTCTGCTTTACTCAGTTTTGGAGACTCGTAAAACTAATTGTAAGCCATCTGAAAGCTATTTGTAACTAAAGAATTACTCTAGGGGACCGGACACTTTAATTCAGCAACAATATCTGTGCGGCTATCTGGGATGATTGTATTCCAACAACTTAAAGATGTTCTTTGTTTTGAATTATAACCATAAAGTTTCTTAGAATAATTTTATATTCCATTTTCTTACCAGGTGCACAGGTGGACACGTGGGCAAATACTCCAGTTTCATCTAGTATTTCACCGGTGACGGGAATATTGTGATTCAAATTGGGGTTGATTGAGTGTTTAATTAAATACCATTAACAAAATATGTGGATAGACCTGATGGGTAATAAAATGCGGTTAACATAAAACATATAAAAAATGAATATTTGTTTGTTAAATACCGTTACAAAAGAAAAAAATCCCCTTAAGTTTTACTACCCTTCCAGGCAACATACATTTTAACTTCACCAATGGTGAAGAATTTATAAGAAATGCACCCGCATTGTCATTATAGTAAAGATGTAAACCATTTAGTAAAAATAAGCCTTAGTACAACCAGCTGAGATCTAAAACTAAGCCACCCCATATTAGGAAACTAGACTAGATGATCCCGATATGTAGACCACATTCCAACAAATGTGGGCTTAAAAAAACCTTTTCATCGCAAATAATACTATACAATTATTCAAATGGATAACTTGGATTTTGTTGAAAACATTTAAACTAAACCCTACATCGGAAAGTGAAATAAAATATAAAAGTCTAATCGGGATATTCGCATCGTGAATAGAGATAATTTGCCATGAGTTGGAACACCATGTTTCAGCATCAAAGCTTATCATTTCAATGACCTACTTTGTGTTTGTGTGTGAGTGTGTGTGTGTTTGTGTATGAAGGCAGGGGTTTTGGGTAGGTCCAGATCTCGCTATCAGTGAAACCACACGCTCAACTAACAACAACAACAACAACAATCGCAAACTAGGATTGTCATAAACAATAATGCTTCCCGAGGATTCCGCCAGGAATGATTAGGGCTTTCAACCAAAAGCTTTTGCCAAATGCATGCCCCCACCACACGGCACGTAATAATGAATCATTTCATGATCATTCATTAAGTTTACCATCACACAGTTGATTCATGCATTCAGGAGAAGAGTCCTACTACCATTTCGAATGACATGGGGGTGTGCCGCAGTCAGTGGAAGTAATTAGAGTGTTTTAGATAGCTTAATCTGATGGAGGTCCTGAGAACGACGCGAGGTTAATTGAACGGGTGGTTTGTATCATTTTGGTATGGGAGTTGGTTTGAGGGTTTAGTTTGTCAAAGGCATGCAAAGGAGCTACCGGAGCAATTGTTGGTGTATATTTGCATATCATTTAGGTATCTAGGTCGAACGTGCGTGGCTGTGCTGACCATAATCAGAAAAAAAAAAATCCTTTCTTTAGTTTGGTGCCTTTTCTTGTAACCATCCTGACTCTCAGAATATTAGATACACTTAGGAGTAGAAAGAAAAGGTACAATTCTAAAGAAAATGAGTCCACATTTGTGGGTAGTATTGGGGAAAATCATATCAGTACAACCAATAGGCATTTGAATCTTAAACATCCTCGTTACCAACAGATCAAATTATACTTTTTTCACATGATAATTAATGGAGGTCCATGTGATCAGCAATGAAAGAACCCCTTTATTTATGAATTAAACATTTTTTCAGAAGTTTTGTGATAGAGAGGGCTAATATTATTGCAGACCAATCTAGAAACCACTATACCTTTATTTTTTATAAGTGGATATTTGAAACACCTTTCATAAAATACAAATATATTTTTTTGATCAACAATCAACATTTAATAATAATATTATTTTTATTTTTTAAGTATTGATAATATTCATCAAACTGAGACAACTGTAGATAAAATGACTTGACGTATAAATACGTAAAGTATATTTAGTATCTTTTCCCAACCGTCAGATATGTCAATCATAAGAGAATTTGGGGTATACATAACTAGATTTCTTATATTATGTACAACGTATTTTTCACTGCCCTTTGACTATGATGACCTCTTTTTAAATTGTTCATAATCGAATAAAGAGAATATATCGGTATTAGTTACTTGTGTTCTTAATTATATTACTATATTCCTTGAAATATGTCGTTTACATTCTTGTCACTGCAAGTAAAAGTGATAGCCTATATTTCTAAATAATTTCAGTTATTATATACTAATACATTGTGAGTTTGTGAAACAAATTATATTTTATAGCCAAAGAATTTTGCTAAGTCAACTGTCAATATTTTATCATAAATAAAAGTGAGGTTATAGAAATTCATTAAAATGTTTTGTTGGACTATATCACCCCATACGAATAGAACATGTAATTCATGGTAACAATATTTTAATACCACTATTATAGCAAACTAAGTGTTGTGTGTGTGTGTGTTTGTCCTGCATATTGATATCCGTTTAGGGTAAGCCAGTATTTACACTACTGGCAATAGATGAAGAGCATAAAGTTTAAAGGAGATTAACAGCCCTTGCGTGAAAGAAGAGTGGAAAAAATTTAGAAAAAAAAGTCACTCTTATGATACCCCAATGAAATTAAATTCCCAACCTTACCACTAGGAATATTTTGATAGTGATACTTTGAGACCAGAAAATGTGAGTTTGAAAGAAATTAAAGTACAAAATAAAATATTTAGAAGAACTAGTTTACAAATCTTAAACTTGGTAGCTTTTAACTATTACATAAGCTTTAGTATCCTACACGAGATACAGTTTTTTAAGATTATCCTGGCCTGCATCCAAACGTTTAAAATTAGGTAAGTGGGTCAGCCCCCTTACCCCTAACCTCCTTCGATTCCACGAATTATTTTAGACAGGATATAAGCTTGTGAACTTCACAGATAAATCGTTCTAAGGACACAGAAAATAAAAGTATTAGGTTGTGTTCCTCACGCTATGAGAGCATCCCACTGTATATTACTTTCAAAGAAACGTGGTGGTTCCGAAAATAAAGAACAAATGAAAATAGATCGTTATTTACCAAAATATATGTATAAAACCAGGCATAGCTCTCTCTGTTTCCATCTCTCTCTCTTATCTCTCTCTCTTCTATATATATATATTGTTTAGTAAACAGAGTAGAAGTGACATATTATATAATAGTCTATATGACAAGCTGGTTCAGTAATCATCTAAATGCCAGTTTCTATTATTTATATTATTCGCTTCACAAAAAGATTCTCTTTTTTAATCAAAACAATACTTATAAGGCAACGATTATTTTTAAATTATATTTATAATTTAAAATAGGGTATAATAATCTTTATGTATGTATATATATGTATATGTATATATATATATAACACAAACACAAAAAACAAAATAATCTTTGAATAGCTTTCATTTTATTTAAATGAATAAAGTATAAATTGATGTACTAGCATTTGTTTGAAGAGAGGAGAGAAAACATAAATGGCACGACACAATCGCACAAACTTTTACCATATCGCCTATTAAAGATTTGAAAAGAAAATTCAAAAATAAGTTTTAGTAAACTACCTTTAAATAAGTTTTACACATAAAAACAAACACGTCAACGTGTTAATCACAATAATAACTCTTTATATATAAATTTTAAACCAAATTGTTCAAATTTATTTAATAAAATTCAAATTTTCAAAAATACTTTAACTAAAATTATTTATTTGTAAATAAAAAAACGTATTCTTATTTATAGTGAAAATGTATTCAAAGATTCCATTGTTTATTATTATTACAAGCCTCTGGAAACTCACTTATACTGAACTCCTAACCACTGGTATGACAACTCCTCCCACAGGAGGTGAAAACTAAATCATTAGTTCCACCTATATTTGAACAAAAGTTTTTAGAGCTAGTTAGTTAGCTTTCATCAGTATCATGCCAAAGTCCAGGATATTTGACTATACTTTTTGTAATGTTGGCTTTATAATGGAAACAAAACAAGTTACATAAATTTATACGTAATATTTTAAACTAATTTACCATCCATCCTTTTTACTCAAAATTGTTTAACACCGTTCGTTAAGACAAAACTAAATGGTAAAATCTCTTCTGAAGTTCAGATAAGAATTCACACAATAAGAGCATAGCTATCATTTTTATTTAAAACTTAACACTTAAGAAGCATAAAATTAACAAAAGACCACTTAAACATATTTAAATTATAAGGTTGTGACTATTACCGAGGGATTCAAACAATGCTAGCCACCATTGATTTTAGAGAAACCAAATGTGTAACTGCATCATATATAACAATAATGAGGAAAGTTAATAAAGATGATCCTTTAATTACACAAAGACAATTCACCATTTCAACGTTTTAAAAGCTATTAAGCAATGGTATACTCTTTTGTAGTGATAGTCTAATACTGTAAGCACACATTCATACTCTTTACCTTACATCGCATCAGATTAAATTTTCCTCTGAAGAATGAGTTTATAGCTAGTGAACCGCATGCCACAAGTGGGCATACAAAATGTTAGGCTTTCTTTTGTTTGGCCTAATAAACCCTCCTTTACTCATTTAATATTTGGGTGGATGGGGGAGGACTCATATTTCGTGGCGCATTTTACTAATTACCAGTTTTAATAAACATTTATTTTATAAAATACAAACTATATTTTTGTGGTGACAATTGATAACATTTGACTATTATATTAAAGTTATTTTCAAGGTATTGGTAATGTATATATAAAATTAGAGCGGATGTTCAGAAGACATGACATATACATATGTAAAAGTTTTATTGCTGTAAAATAAGGCCATTCCTATTAAAATTTGCCTATATTTGTCCGGGATTTGCGCATTTAATTACACTAATGGAGTATGGCTCATAAAGGTAGAATGTAGTGAAACTATACGACAGTTTTTTTGGAAGTAGAGTTGTGCATAATTTAATAAAAACCACCTTCTTTACACTCGATAGAGATTCGAACCCCTCAACTATTTATCACCAAAAATCCATAGCAGGTGAGCCTAGCACTTGCACTTATTCCGTGTATCCACAGGTCTTAATTCAAACTGTTTAGTCAAATAAACAGTTTATTATCCAATCTAATATATAAAGCAGAAATAGTGTGTGTTTGGGGGGGAGGGGGTAGGGTGGGGATGGGGGAAAGATCCTAAAAGTAAGACATTTCAAGATGCCGGAAACTGAAACTTAGCAGGAAGACAGAGGAATTGACCCATATAAACTGAAAACTCTAAAAACATAAAATTTCAGAATGGGGCTCTGGGAAATGGTGGTGGGGGGAGTTGAGGGAGTGGGGGCAGGGTCGTTAGGAGCTATAGTTATAAATAAACTTTTAAGATAAGATAGAAAATTAAAATTTGGCAGAGAGGTAAAAGATATAACTTCAAATATTCATAAGGATTTGAATATTTTAAATTTTAATGGAACTCCAGCTAAATAGAGGAAACGAGTTTGGAACATAAAAATAACTTTATGTGCAGTAGAAAATTTAAATTTGGCAAGAAGTTAAAAGGACAACTCTATTCAACCAAATAAATCTTAATATTGGACATTTCTAAGTGGCTGTTCGTCAAATAGGAGGGTTGGGTGGGTGGAAGGGGTTTAAAATTTCCAAAATTTATAAAAATAACTTTTTCTCAGTGCGGTGTAAAACTTAAATTTGGAAGATAGGTAAAGGAATCACTTAAAATAATTAAAATCATATCTAAGCGTTTACTGGGACTCCAGAATTATTATTTATTATTAGCACCGCGTCTTACTACCCGTTCGGGTTATACGCACTTACGCTAATGTGCAATGGTAGGGTGATTGTGAGATGAAATGGAGGACCTACAGTTTAACGTGGAATCCGAACCACGGTAGAGGCCTGGCACTCCTCACATTCACAAGTTGTGATTAATACACGTCTTGTCAGAGGTGAAGGAAGGGTTTGGCATTAAGATAAATCTGTGCCGGGACCGAGGATTGAACCCCGGACCCTCAGCACAGAAGTCTGACACCTTACCCCTAGACCACCAGGTCACCAATCTGGGACCCCAGATACTAGGACCCCAGAAACTAGGGGAAAATGGTGGAAGGGGTTATTAAAAAATACAAAAGAAAATAAAACTATTAGGTCTGTTAAAATATTTAAATTTCTAAATTTATTAGTTACTAAATTTGTAAATGACCAGGGTGGAGAAGAAGGACTGGGGGAAGTCCCCAAAATTAATACAAAAAACTACTTATCCGTATTGAGTAGTGAAACTCGGCTTATCCGTGCGAAGAACGGGTGTTAGTTTATAATTTAATAAGATTACGAAGAAAATGCCGCTTCAACATATTTCTTAAATAGTGAACCAATATATAAATTAACCCTATCGATAAATGTTATGTTTGAACACACATAAATTTACTCGTTTACATCAATGTGTCAGTATAGTTAATGCCATAAGTAAATTACGCCAGATTATTTATGTTCATCATAGGTGTACAGACTTTTTTTTATCAAAAAATGCACAGTAAATTCAAGTGTGTTTCGAAAAGGACGTTAAAACTAGTAAGCAATTTAGAAGGCTTGCATAGCCACTATGATAAATAACTACTTAATTCTAAATTAACTTTCTGAAACTTTTTTAACGTAGAGAAGAGAAATTAATTAATCATCAGTGTTTTATGCTTTTTCCCTCTCTAGAACAGTTGTGATTTACTGAGGAAAATAATTAGTATTATATTTTCAAGTATTACGTATGCTATTCTGTAAAAAGTAAGCTAGCTAATTTTAGAGTGCCAACGTTTTCGGGTGGCATGTTCTAGTCTGACCCAGAATATCTAGATTAGATTGATTCTAGGTCTCTATGGGGATAATTAAGTAAGAGTGGTAATAAATTATATTAGTCCGGCATATTTTACTAGCAAGTAGTGATATTATAAACAGGGTTTGATTTTCGAAAAGAGCCTAGAATGTGAATTTGTGAAAATCAATATTTTCCCTTTCATTAAGTGATAAATCAATGGATTGAAGTCTGGCTGCTCTGTTTACCCTCGAATTTGAATAGGCAAAGCCACTAGCAGATTTTACAGAATTTTAATGTACTTTCCAATACTAATTAGATAGTAAGAAACTTAACAAGAGATTGCTAAATATGATTTGATTTTTCTGCTTAAATAAAAGGATTGTTTGATTTATAGTGAATTTTACAATGATTAATTACTTAAATATACCAACAAAAATACAGATCATAAGGGATTGGAGTAGGGATATCTATGTGTACAGTAACACAAAAACAAAACAGTTCACTTTATATAAAATAAAATGGAAAGTCGAGTTTTATAAGAACATAATATATACACGCTTCAGTGGCCGCATGGTTTAACGCGTTACTCTCGCAGTAGATTTGACTACTGATGGCGAGGAGATCAAGGTTCTAAAAAAGTTTTGGTGTACTTAGGATGCTTTTCCTTCCACGCAATTGCGGATACATTTCCTAAAAATACAAACTTCCTAATCCTTCAAACCATTAGCGTTATTAGTACATAGGCGTATAATCCGAACAGATAGATTTTTTAGCACCACATATAACTATTTTCAAACTATATCCTTATTTTTTAAAAAGTGCCAATATATTTCAATAACATTTAAAATAATAATATTATATTACTATGGGCTTACAGTTAATATATTGCGTCTTATATTAATTAGATGTGATGTTAAGAGGAAGCTTATTTGCGCCTTTAACCTACCAATCTATAAGTGAGCCTTCGAAAACTCAGAATTGAAATTGGAACAGATAAAGAATAAACGCTTTTCAATGAAGTAAAGGCAAAACAAACACAAAGAAATGCGTGTACGTGTGTACCAGGCCTCTATTGTGTTCATGAGCGTCGAGACGTCGTTTCCTTCTAACGGAGGACAAACCAACTGAAGAGAGGAAGAGAAAAGACCTTGGATTGGACACATGCCAGAACGGATTTTAGTCTCCACGTGGCAAGATAGAAATATATAGCTTTAAGGACTCATTACTATTTATAGTCCAATTTTCATAGTAAGGGCCTTGTTTGAAAGCTTGATAAAAACTACTATAGATACTTTCATATGGTCATACGTAAAGTTGTGTGTTCTGAAGTTGTCACTATTGATAGATGATATCAATACTGAAACAGTAACCCTAATAATGTGACCTCAACCATATAGGGTTGAATTTTTTTAAAAGTATGTTTTCCATACAAATTGGACTGTACATGGGAGTCCTGAACTTTAATAAAACCCTTTTTCCCCCACTTGGTGTCTCTAGTAGTTTGTGCTATACTTATATATAGAAAGTGATAAAGCTAATGGGGTGGAGATGAGTAAGTTAGAATTTTAGAGGAAAATATATCCTAAACTTCGTGGATGGAGAGTTGTAAGTCACTAAGGAATAGCCACCCTCAATACACTCGACCAGGATTCCAGCCCCAACATCCCTATCACCAGTAAACCAGACTAAATAACATGTATACCACATGCCCACTGGTGCAATGAACCAAATTTATTTAAGAAACTCTATTTACTTTCTCTCTATCTTACAGGTAGAGAAAGTATGGTGATCGTCAAAAAAATCGAACTCGAGATTTTGATGAATTTTGACGTTTCATGACTTCCTGAATCCGAAAAAGTGGTTTTTGAATTTCCGTCTGTTTGTCTGTCTGTCTGTCTGTCTGTACCTCCAACTAGAGCCTAAACTATTTTACCGATTGAGCTGAAACTTGATATCTAGGGTTTACATAGGGTTGCCCCGAGGGGTTTTTGGAATTGGATATCTACCCCTAAAATTAAGGGTAGTTTACTGAAGGGAAAAAAGAGAAAAAGTCGATTTTCTCAAAATCGGCTCTAACGATTTTGATTAAATTTCATTTATGAACATTAATAAATATTCCAAACAAAATGGCTACCATGAATATTTCGGGAAAATGGCTTTAAGGGCTCCGGTCTGATGCGTAAATTAACATTTTTTATAATAGCTCCGAAACTATTTGAGATATGAAATTACTTAGCATTACAAATATGTATATATATTTATAATACAAATATTTTATTCGAAACATATTTTTATAAAATCAATAATTTTCAATTTATACGCAATTATAATATATATTTTTAGCTTTTTGGACATTAAAGCTTAAGTATGGCGATCGTAAAAAAAAACTAACCTGAAATGTTGATGGATTTCAACGTCTCATGACCCCCCGAACCCTAAAAAATAGTCTTTGCAATGCCGTCTGTCTGTGTGTCTATAAAAACTTAAAATTAAGGGTAGTTTACTGAAGGGCGAAAAGAGAAAAATTTGGTTTTCTCAAAATCTGCTCAAACGATTTTGATTAAAATTCGTATCTAGGCGTTGATTAAGATTATAAATAAACTGGCTATTTTCATTTTCCTATGAAAATGATTTTTAGGGTACATTACAGAAGCGTTAATTTCCGTATCTCCATAACTATTGGAGAAACTAAACAACTTATCATTGCAAAATTGTAGGACTATTAGAAATAAAAAACTTTTATTTGACATATATTTTTATAAAAGCAGAAGTTTCTGAGATATTTGCAAATATATTAATACAATTTTGTGAGCTTTAGTTGTAAACATATACTACTTAAGTCTTAACGCAATAATTCTCCAATGCCATAGAGTAATTAAATATAAGTATCTAAAAAATATGTTATTTTTCCTTAAATCTCTTAGGAGAAATGTTTGCATAGCAATGATCTATCTCCATTTTAGACTCAATAGTCAATATTTACATTTTTTATTGGTCAAAATGTATAAATGAATAATTAAATATCAATGCGATGACTTGAAGATCTGCAACACCTTATAAAATGTTAAAATTTTAACCAGAAATCGAAATTTTAATACGAAGTGTTGACCCTTGTGGAAGACATTAAACTGTTTGAAATGCTCTTAGGTGGACAAGATGCGCCTCTTTTCTCATTGATTATATATCATTGTATATTATTTTATGCGTGTTCTTATGTGGAGTGGTGATGATACAATGTACATTGTTCCGTTCAGAAATCTTACGAGTTTATAGAAAGAGAGAGAAAGTCTGTGCGGTGTTCCGTACCATTTATTTTAAATAACACTTTGACGTGTTGAGATTGTTATATATTTAAAAATAATAGATTAACATTTTTTCGGAAATAAGAAAAATAAATAGTACAGTTTTTTTTTAAATACACTTTTAGTGCGAGTGTACTGGCTGTTATTAAGAATAAAAAATAACCCCACTAAACAGAATAAAAAGGGAGAAGGTTAAGGAAATGTTTCACCATTTCTCTAAATAAATAATGGGAACTTACTCGCACTAGACACACCAGGGATTAAGACTTTGCCATCCTTGATCAGCTTCAATAGTGGTAACCACTAATACAACTTTAATGGCTCAAAAAACTTTTATTTTGTTATAATTAATAAGGAATCTTCTATTTTAAAAATTTAAGCCTTTTCTACAAAATTTGTTGTCAGCGTTGATGACAAATCTAAAAGTTGTAAATAAACTTCCCGTGCTTATTTTAGTGCCCCCGTTAGGTGTGCGCTAGTTGGTACGAAGATACGAGTGCGTGGGCAGATACGGTTGTGCACAGTCAAAGGGGTCATAACTTTATTCCGCTAAGTGACTTGTCGAAAGCTGGCAAGCGTGCCAACTCTTTATCTATCCTTGTCTCTATTGTAAGCAAGAGGGACTCAACTATACGTTCAATCAGACAAGAGATAATATCAAATTCATTGACGGAGGGGGAAAGAGTTTGTGTGGTACGTGTGTGCTCTTTTGAGGGGGAGTGGTGCATAAGAAGTCAACTAACATCGTGTGATTGCTATCTTAAAGCAGGTTTAAATATACAGGACGAAGGGTGTTCAAGCGTGATAGTGAATAGTTTTCAAAATTATGTTCAAGTGAAAATTGATTCGAAGTGTGTAAATCAAAATATTGGCCCATTACTTTCTCCATAATAATTTCTCTTGGGGTGAAAAAAAAAATTTGAAAATATGTTTAGTAAAAAGTGTCGAAAAAGAAAACTCCTGGTATTAATCCGGATTAGTAATCAACAAACGACCGCCATCTCCTGGTGAAGATAATGCCACCTTTTGTGGAAAAAGGGTGTCATGTGGTCAGCACAAAGAACTCTTCAATCAATTATCTCAGTTTTCTAAAACGCAGTGGTTACTTTTACATTCAAGAAGCTCCTTATTTGTCCTCACAAGGTTGAATTGAGCTTGTTCCTGACCCACCACTTCAAGAAAAATTTAGAAGAGTCTGGGTTCGAGCCAGGGACCTCTGGATCCGTAGATAGGAACTCTGAAAACTATACCACAGTCCTAGTGTTGAGAAGCAGTTGTTATTTCTGAAGGGAAGTACTAGCTTTGGTCAGGACTATATATTACTATAGCTTGAATATTTTGTAGGGCTATTTATTTTAACACATAATTATTTACATTAATATATCTATTTATTTATCATGTTTTGTAAAAGGAAATGACTTCGAGCCTTGTTATACCATACATTCTTTATATTAGAGTTAAAAGTAATATAGAACAACGCGAAATACTCAAATTAATTCAAAACATACATTATTGTAATTGATCTATATAAAACCAACATTAAAAAATTCAAAACAATTTAAATTTATTGAAAATTACATAATGTTTATGTACTTCAGTAAAAAAAAAATGCATTAAAATAATCAAAGTAAAGTTTTGGTCGTATCCCATGTTTCGTTTAAAGGGGGGAAAGAGGAAGGGAGAGAGGGTAGTCTCAGAGTTGGCGGAAAAGGGGGTGTCTAGATGGGCGGGGGAGGGAGGAGTGGTTGGTGATGGGGTTTGCTGGGAGAATGGGAACGAAACATTTGACTAAAATAGGACTGGGAAACGAAGCGAATCAAACATCCTGCATTTAATTTATGCTTATCATACTGAATCGAAACACAAATCCTCGTGCCTAGAGGGTGGGACAGTTTATTTTATCGACTTAGTGAACAATGCAATTTTCATAGTTTTATCACTTTTCGTGACACGTGGCATAGTTACTGGTGTTGAAATAAACGTTGTCTCAAACAAAACTTTGAAACTCACATTATTCAAAAATAATATATGGATGATTGTCTCTTATAAACCTGATCACAGACACTGAGTGAAAGTAAGCATATGGTTTAAACATATTCAAATAGACATATACAAAGATAAAAAGCAATGAGTTAAAGGAATATTTCGATTCAATTAGTAAACCGTTAACTGTAAAAAAACTATCAAACAATTAAAATACTAATTTTTATCAGGAATTCAAATACTATTGTACATGGTGATAAAGGAGAGAACAAGGTTCGAAACTCAGTCCGGTCTACTGAGGGTTGTTTTCCCTAAATGTTTTCCCACTCTCCTTACACTCAAATGTGGGTAGATTATCTGTCAAATTCTTCCTTCCTCATCCCTACCCCGTAAGAGTAATCATCATATATGCATATAGCCTGAACAGGTAGTAAGACACAGTATTAAGTATGTAAATATTAATATTGTAAGTTAAGCAATTAAAACATGTTAAATATATTCACCGTACGAATATTTAAAGTAATTTATAACCTTTTCATATTCAAATCAATTTGGTTGTACACTCACGGTTGTAGATTTATATATATATATATACATATATTTATATATATTTATAAATATATTTATATATAAAGCACCTAAAATCTTACTTTTAAATATAGGCTTGTATAAAAAACACCTAAAAATCTTACTTTTAAATAAATACTACACACCATATCACTCTGCACCGGGGATATTATTTGTTAAATACAACATAAACGACTTACTCATTTCTGAACATATAGCGGGGTTATTAAATAATTTCTACTTGTGCGTGAGCTTTAGGGGTTTTGAAGGGTTCAAGGCATTATGAGCATAGAACCTCACATTGCTTCTTTCAGTCCTTTTTTTTTCTCCCGCGTCTTACTGCCAGTCCGGGCTACTCGCATCCAGTTTTGCTAGTTGAGTAGGGAGTATGAAGGCTTAAATTTAAGTAAATGTACCTGAATTTGTGGGAAGGAAGAGTACATAGCCGCTCAGGGAAAAGCGCTCCCTGAACACCCAGCCACATCTGAACCCCGACCACCCTACAGTTGGTGAACCAGACCCTACAAGCTTGATGTTTAGTCAATGTGCTCATCATTTCGGGCCTCAAAGGGTGATAAATTAATTATCTACAACCGTGATCTTCAACCAAATTGATTTGATTACGAGAATGTTATAAATTACTTTAAATATTAGTACGGTGTATCTATTGAACATGTTTTAATGGTGTAACTTACACTATAGTGTATATATATATGTTACTATACTACTGTGTCTTACTACCTGTTCAGGTTAAATATCCCTTAAAACATACTTATAGGGAAAACAGATTCAATCGTAGTTTAACTGTTTCCGCACGATAAAGCTAAGGGTGGTATGCAAGAACGAGACTGAATTAAGGTTGAACTCTAGTGTAGCCTAAGTATAGGTTTAGGGGATAATGTATCTTATTAATAAAAGTGCTTGGGCATTTGACCAGGAAATGACGTCAGAGCGTAAGTGGGGCTTTAGTGGTGAGTTGAGGTTGTGCAGTAAAACTATATAAATACTACACTTGCATTCAAACAACACTATAGCCAACATATGCAAGAACGAGGTTGATTGAAACGGATGATTAACGGATGATTAACATAAAGACATGTATAGATAAAATCAACACACCTCCATCTCTACTCCACCTTCTTTTCCCCTTAGCCTCAATCTTGTATACCACCCTACTACACTAACATTATACTAGCATTCAAACCACACTCGTATACTGCCTTTAAATATCATCGGGATTCAAACAAAGAGTTTTCATAGGAAAATGGAATCTCAATCGTATTGCCTAAAAGATCATGCCCATAAACGAGGTTCCATATATTTTTGTTTGAGAATAAAACACATCAATTTAGTTTAAATGTATTTATTTTAGAATGTCAGCTTACCTAAAGACATTTGTCTTTGACGTTGTTACCATTTCAAGAATAATCTATGTTTAAAATCTTATTCTGAAAACAAATAAATAGTAGTGACGGTGACGATGATGATTAAACTCCCCTACAACTTTAGCTCAGAGCCCGTTTATCCTCCGTTTTTTTCTTTCTTTCCTTCTTTAGAACCTTGTCTGGACTATCCCCTTCATTTTGCCAGACCGCAGTAAAGCTCTGGACTGAAAATTGCCTCTTATCTACGGTTATCAATCACAGGACAAAGTTTTGTTTCCTACGCGTCTTCGTTTTCTTCCACTTCTTTTACATTTATTACATCTTATCTCTTCTTTCGCCCTTCTTTACGCAGTGAAGTTTTTTATATAAAAAACAGTACATTGTTAAAAAATAATGATATGATCAACATGAAGCTTAAAGAGGGAGTTTTTTTTAAGTGAGATTAAAAATAGCGTGGCTTCTGAGAATATGAGTGTCCATTACTACCACCACAATTTAACCTATATGTACTACAAAGATGAAGTAAAAGATTATACCCCTTAAGAAGTAAGTAAAGGTTCTTAATAAAGATTTATAAAGATCAAGTAAGTACAGATAGCTTAAACGTAAATGTTTAGGTGTATACATTTATGTCCGTTTATCAATTAATTCTCCAAAACTATTTATTTTACGTTGCGCCTGAAAAATATTATTCTGAGATAATACACCATATACTAGAATACGGCTTCTGATTATTTTTAATCTATTTCATACGATTGAGAAAAATTGAAGTTCATATAGCTTTGGAGTACACTTATCAAAACGCTTGAAAGCTCCAAAAGTATTGATATTAAAAAACTACTTAAAGCACTACAGAACTTTTTTTTTATTTAACACCGAAGTTTTTAAAGCTCCCGACTTTGACATGAGAGGCAAATAGTTTGACCTTAAACCACTGTAGTTTCGTATCTAAAAATACTTTTTACAATAGTGGTATATACATTATTCTAGTTTCATGAAACTCTGTAAATGTATACAATCAAGTGCATTAGTTATTATACTAATGGAAAACTAACAAAACATGGAAATGTTTAATTTTACCAAATATTTTGGTTTATTCAAGGTAGTATACATTAAGAAAGTTAAGTTGGAAAGGAGTGGGAGTGAGTAGAAAATTTGTGTATGCACTGTGTTACATAGAAAATAGAAAATACAAAAACCTCATATTAAAACAGATAAGAAAGGAGATTGGGTAAATGTTGTACTTAGAAATATTTGTGGAAAATATCCATTAAGAGTTGATGATAACTTCTAAAGGGAATCTTTTTTTTTTGAATCCTGGAACTGTCCCCCCAATCACCACCACTTTATTCGTTCTTCTGCCTTCTTGAGTATGTTTTTGCTTGGCGTACAGAAACCAAACCCAGCCGATATTGATCTGCAAACCCTCCCTTCCCCCTTAAACCCTACCTCTTTTACCCATGCCCCACACCCAGCCCCCACGAACACAGCACATTAATCAAGGAATGATAAATTGCCGAAAAACTTTGAGCCCAGACCCTGAAACCTCCACCCAGTTCCTCTGTAAAACCCAAAGAACCTCCTCGCCGACAAAAACGTTACTCCAGATTTAGGTGGTGTGGTAACGTTATAGTTTATCGACTATAGTCACTTTCATCGTCAGGGCTTGGCGATGCGTAGTTCAAATTCATTTATAAAGAAAGAGTTATTACCATAAGGCTATATAGAGCTAGGAACGATAAAAAACGCGTTACTTTTTTTTTTAAATAAAAACCCATGCCAAAATTTGTTTGCTTTACCATTAGTAAAATATATTCCAAGCAATAGGTTTAGAATCTTAAAGTGTTTTTAAAAAGTATAGTAGTTCTTCTTTTACGGGAAGATTTTTTTACTGGCATTTGTAGAACGTTTCAATTCCTAGTCAACTAATTCTCAGAAATAGGAGACTACAAATCAAGTTCGCACACATACATAAGAAGATCTGTCCTAGAGTCCAATTTTCATACTAAGGGCATTGTTGTCAGCTAAAGATCTACTTTCGAGAATTCATGTGCACAAACATGTGGTCTACACTATTCACTTTTCCTAAAGATTACCACTACATTTGAAATAACATTAATAATATAGTCAAATGCCATCAATTTTGGCCATGGAAAAAATTTTTTTTTTTGGTATTTTATAAAAGTTATTTACCATTAAAATTAAGCTTTACAACCATATCAGACTGTAACCTCGAGATATCTCTTTAGATATGATCCATGACAACACAGTTTGCTTCCAGATACTGCAAGTGATGGTAAAGGTGATCCTGGCGGCAAAATATTGCAAATATACCCTTTTGCTTAAGGCATTTAAAAAATCAGCCAATTTTCTCACCCTTTCTCCTTTCCCTCATTCATGGGAATTCATACTGTCTAGGGCTACACGCCACACCTCATAAAAAGATAAGAAAAACATAGCTTAAAGATAAATTCTCATAAATAATAGGTTTTCCCCGAAACTTTTTTTGTAAAATTTAAGTCATGGATCTGGGAAACTTAATAAAAATTTGATATAATTATTAAATACAGGTTATTTAAAAAATATAGCTGCCAATATTCTAGGGTAAATATTATGAAATATATTTTCAACAGATAGTAAAAATTCGTAAAGCTGCTAAATCTACCCCAAATCGTCCTCGTTAATGTTTAATTTTACCGGTTATTTAAATAATTATGTATCTGTCACCTAGTAAATGACTTAGAAATGCACTGAATGATTTAAATTATGTTAATTATGGGTGTGTAGAATAAATCGACACTTTTAGTTTGGTCATTGATTAATGCACACATACACGTGTTGTACTAATCTAACTACTAGTAAATGTTTCACCTAAGCTAGTATTGAAAATATAACGTTATAGATAACAATTCACAATTATGTTAATAGTTTATTGTTTTATAGAAAGATAACAATATAATATATAGATATATATATTAGCCCCACGTCTTACTATCCGTTCCTGCTATACACATATAAATTAATTATGATAATGTGTTAGGGAGTAGGATGATTGAATATTATAGAAAATGTACCGGTATTTACGTGGATAGAGAGTGTAAAATCATTTAGGTAAAATCAAACTCAGATACACCTGATCAGGATTCAAACTCCAATATTCCTGTCATTGGATGTCCCATCTATTGCGAGAGTGATGGCCTAGATCATGTGTCCACCAAAGTGGGTAACAAATAATTTAAAACAATATATATCTGATGAGAAGTATATTAAAAAGTAATATAAATTGAATGGTGCACCACATTGACTTTCTCGCTCTCTTATATAAAAATGGAGACATTTACTTATAATTTGCAAGATAGGTGAAACAAAATATGTCATTGTTAGTGAAATATAAAAAAGATCATCACATTTAACCAAATAGTATAACTGAAATAAAATACACTGTTACAGAAACATATTTAAATGAAGGAACACAACGGTTCAGCACGCTATGTCAGCAGGTAATGATTATTATTTATTTATTTATTAGTTCTGTCACCACAAATTAAGCACTAGTTTTGATCTCAATTTCTAACTATAACCATCAACAATAATTTCTCCCAATTAAATAATACATGATTTTGGTGTTTTTGAAAGATATTTTAGACTGCTAAATAAAATTAAAATTTATCTCCGTGAAGGGTAGTTTATTATTTATATTAGTTATGTAAATTTCGAAATCCCGCCCCCATTTCCGAGTTCCTTAATTTGGAACTTATAATTAAATTATTTTGTATGATTATCTGAAGCATATTAGTTCTGTAAATTTTCAACTTCTCACATCTCATACCTCAATTTAAAGAATATATTTGCTTATAGGTCTGAAACTTGGTTTGGTAAATGTATGTTTCAAATAAAAGATTTCATTTGTAATAATCCAACATTTTTGCAATGGTAAGTTATTTCTTATTTTAAAGAGCTGCGAAGCTATGATAAAAATTGTAAATATCCGATTATGTAAAATTTAAAAGTATGCTCTAAGTTTTTTTCTCGAGAAAGGGTGAAAACAATTTCGTTTATGATGTTTAACTTAATTTCAATAAAAATCGTTTGATCCGATTTCTGGAAAATGTATTTTTTTTTCTTTGCACCCTTAATGTGGACTACCCTTTACTATAATGTTGGATAGATAATTAATATATCCTTATAGGGACTTAATTAAAACCCTCGCTACAAAGTTTTTGACCATCAGTAAAATGTTTTCAACTCTAGGCCGACTATTATAAACACACTTCTTTGCAAAAACAATTTTTAGGAGCATCAGGTTGTCACGAAACGTCATTAACGATCAACATCTTAAATTAGATTTTTTTGACGATCACAAAATTCTTCCTCTCTCCTAAGGGTTGAGAGAAGGTAGAAGTATAAAAAAGTTAATTAAAGGGTCTTAAAAAAAAGTATGATTGTGCAGATGTCCACAGGCTTGGGTGAAGCAGTTTAAAGATAACATTTTGAAGAATTTTTCAAAAATATTTATTTATTGTTTATTTGGTGGGGTAAAGTGTCGGACACATTAGCGTAAGTGCGTATAACCCGAGAGGGTAGTAAGACGCGGTGCTAATAATAATAATAATAATAATAATAATAATAATAATAATAATAATAATAATAATAATAATAATAATATAATATCGTTAATTTATTTGAGGTATTTAGCGTGAATTTTCCTAACCGACCGATTATATCATCACACGATAATTTACATGAGCGAGAGCAAAAGTCTCTACCAATTTTGCCAGTAAAGGTATTTTCACATCCCTTCCAAGATTCTTTTATATGCACAGTTGAACTGGGATTAATATCCCTTCTAAAGAAAGTTGTGCTACGTATTTTTATCGCTCAAGAAAAATCCGTTAACTATAGCTGGGTTTGAACCCACGAACATTTAGTCCTGAGGCGTAAAATTTACCCCGTAACCATTGATGTCAACCTTTTGGGAAAAAAAAGGAGTTGTTTGGACTGCTATGAATGTTTTTTTTAACATAGGTTATATTTTACAGATTATATTTTACAGATGATCACTATGTGGAGGTCAGTCATTAGTAATTAACATCAGAGCTCGTTGGTTTTTATCCTCGGAAGGCATACGTGGTCAATGGGGAAAAAGAGGATATCTGTAAAGGAAGGGTTGGGGGAAGAGGGGTGGAGGGAAGATAGCCGATGACGGCCAGGTCGGGGTTCAAATTCCAGCTTGGTGTACCTAGGTACCTAGGTATATATTTGCTAAGGGTTTTTTCTACTCTTCTTCTATACAAATTCGGGTAAAATTCCTATATATTCTTCATTTACTATCCCCCGTTTAATAAATGTGGACATTCTGTTTAGGTAATAAAATACGGTGCAAATAAAATTATGTGTGATTTTAATGATTCATATGAAATCCGAATTTATAAATTTGTTACTACAACATTTTCTTCAATTTATGTAAGTTAACACTATTTTTTAAAATACGAAATTTGTCCTAAGTTAGCTATTAAAAGCTTAACTAGATTTACAGTGTGTATAGTACAATTTTAAAGGAAAGACCTGTTTGAAAATACAATCTTTTTTTCTGACAACATGGATAAAATTTAAGAATTATTATAAGTATTATTTTACAGGTAATGATATTATCTGTTAAAAGTGATATCTGAAAATGCCATTAATTGAATTATGAATACGCGAAAGTAGTGCGTATAGCCCGAACGGGTAGTAAGGCGCGGTGCTAATAATAAATAATATAATAATAATAATAATAATAATAATAATAATAATAATACGCGAAAGTAAACAGTAACTCTCCAAGAAAATAATGTTAGCTAAGTTAGCTTGGGTATGGTAGTGGTGTACACACTCAGCAACGCAACACTGTGCTGCGCATTACATACACACTACGGGGCGGCCCTGGAAATGAAGCTATTTCAGTTTTCAACTGCCGGCAATAGCAATTAGAGTGTTATTACGGAGGATTTGGTTCAACCTGTGTGAAAAGAGGGGGATTCACCAGGCTACATCCATACCCCTTCTTCCCTTTCTCTTATTCTTGTCATTTTCATGGATTGAAGAACAAAAGTGTAATAGAATTTGACACAAAGACAGTCAAATTAAACAAGTGTATGCAGGCAGAGCTATCTCAGCTTCATCGTGTTGGAGTCGTGACTAGGGGTTTCGTGATCAAATCCATTTAGGTGACTTTATGTGAAAGTTATATAAGGCAGAGAACAAGTGGCTGACCCACTTTTCTGGCCGCATGGTCTAAGACGCCACTTTCACAATATACTAGAATGCCGATGATGGGGAGATCATGGTTCAATTCCAGTGTAGTGAGGTTGGTTTTCCTAAATTATTCCCAGGCTAGCTCGCTAACAGGCTAACTCTGCTATCAGGCTAATTCGGCTAAGTCAATTATAATGTGTTTCACAAGTAGAGTCCAATTATCATAGAAATTCATTAAAATTTTATTAGAGTGTTAGTTTTAATTTATTAATAGTGTATATATAATATCAAAAGCGACAGAAATTGACTTACAAATGGATTACATCGTTTATAGCCGACAGATAAAAGCCCTTACAAGGAAAATTGGACTATAAAGTGTGTGTGTGGGTGTATGAAACAAAGTTATATAAATATATGCTTCTAATGGCAGCTGGTCGTATCCATCCCAGCGTCTTTGGTTTGAATCCTGACCGAGATAGTTTTCCAGTCTGATCACCCATAGATCCACGCGCGCTTTGTTTAAATCTCAGCACTAGATTAAATATTTAAGTATATTGTGTTTGGTTCCAGGTAGTTTCACGTTTCTTATCAACAATTAAACTGGTTCGATTTAAATAAAAGATTACATCAATTAAATAACACCAATTAATATTTAGATTATTATTCCACACTTTGTTTCTGGTTATAAAAGAATGATTATTAAAGTTGAGATGGAGTGACTGCGCGAGTCTGTTTAAGACACATCCGATCTGTATGATGGTGTGATCAGTGAGGTCTTCTTGCAACCCTCACAGAGTACTTCGGTATCCCGGACGATTTCTCTTTTTAGAAAAATAATCAGCCAAGGTGCTTTCAATGCCACTTAAAAACTGCAACTTAGTTCGGGATATCTTCTTATAATTCGTCCTGTTCTCTAATGTTTGATTTTAAGGATCATAATTATTTAAAAAAAATTCTATTGTATCCTTATTTTAGAAAGTGAGACCAAGTGAAGTCCTTCACTCATAAATCCTGCTAAAGTTAACATGAGATATATGTTACTATTCATTCTGTTTTTATTGGATAAACACTTTCATCGGAAATTTTTACTTGAAAAGTGACAGATAGGTAGTTTATTAAGGTGGGTGGTCCGCATGTACAATGAAAGCTTACCAACTGGTCTGATATTGGGAAAAGACTGAAAAACACTGGCGTAGTTGGTACATAGGAGTATAGCCCGAATGGGTATTAAAATGCGGTGATAAAAAAACAAGTTGCTTGTAGCGAGACCCCAATAGTCAAACGGTTACCTTATAAAATGTAGTAAATTTAATAATTACAGCTCAAATCTAATGGTCTAACCACAAACGTGTCACTCTCGTGTTGGCCTGGATTTACCATGACGGAGAGATAGGGGTTTGAATTCCGGTTAGGTGTATCGAGGGTAGAATTCCCTAAATAGTTTCCCACTATTCCTCTACGAAAATTAAGGTGATACTAAGATGCGGTTTAAATAAAATGTATCTTAATATTTAATCTATAATTTTTTTTATGTATTTGGTTACAAATAAATATCAGAGAAGAGTATTAATTTGAGGTATTTAACATGCACTTTACGAGCCTACAACCTACACATTTACTTAGTTCTATAACAGACTATACATCCAGTCCACACCCAAAATTCATCACTGTGAAGGGGGGAATCCCCAATTTCACCAATGATAGCTTTTTAAGCCTTTCCGGGGATTGAGGCCCGGAACGCTTAACTGAGCAGGCACACACGCAACCACATGTCGGACCTATTGTTAAAGTTGATTCGAACAAAAACCACAATATTGACGTTGCAGAACAAACCATCACCTAAATATGTTAGATCAAGTACACATGAACTGAATGAATGTCACCATCATGCATGGTCATAATAGTTTCAAAGAAACCATCACATGCACCCTCTTCTCTCCATTATACCCCCTACACCAAATCCCTATCTTTTACAACAAACACGTGCCGCGCGCGCGCACACACACACCACACACACACAATAATAAATAATAATATAATAATATAATATAATAAGTGCTGTAATCTGAACGGGTAGTAAGACGCGGTGCTAAAATAATAATAATAATAATAATAAATATATATAATAATACTAAAATAAATAACTACAAAATTAAGTCTCAATAAACATACAAATAAGCTTTGACTTCCGAAAAATCAGGTAAAGAACAAAAAAAGTTCTTGAAACAAGAGAATAATATTATAACAACGACAAAACACTATGAGGAGAATAGAGGGGATAAAAGTCAAAGTGGTAATGAAACAAAAGAAAAGTTATAAACCACTATGGCTATGTATATACCACACCCTATATTTTAGCTCCCTCCTTCCCCCCCAAAAAAAACTCAATATGTCGAACAGTCGATATAAGCTACACATAGCATAAAATGTATTTACCTCCTTCTGCCATCCACCAAAATACTCTTGTCCATTCCTGTGAAAATAGGGTCGACTCTTACCCACACAACACACACACAAGCCTACACATTCCTACAGGCACACATGAACGAAATAAAACAAATTTCGTTTGCGGAGCATTTTAACGAGGCGCCAGCCGACTAAATTGGTCCCATTCATCAGGGCTTTCTATTTTTTTTTTCTGTCTTGTTCTGGTTTTGCCTCATTTATGCCCCCCACCCCGACCCACCAACCCTCCATTCTCAAATGTTTCCCTTCAACTAACCCGTCACATGCCCGAATTCACATTTAGTTGCCAAGCTACACACCCACCCACATATATAAACATGCCCAGTCTCTTGACCTAGAATTTTTACCTTCTTCCCAAAAATATTACTAGTTTTAACGAAACTGGGTTCATTTACGAATGACTGACAAGTCTATTTTATGAATTCTTAAGAAATTTTAGGCGGAATTTGTTTTGTCTTACGTTTAACACAACTATTTTTAATGACCAATGTTGAAACGAAAGAGCTATAAGTGAGCAAACCTCCCACTCTTTTTGTAATAAAATGTTAAAACACATAAAGAATAACAATAATAAGTGCATATAAATTAAAAGTGACCCTGAAATTACAGTCAAAGATTATATAACTTAGATTCATCCCCTTACTATTGAAGGAGTCGAGAAAGTATGAGAAAATCATGTGTGGAAAGCCCCCTTTGATGTATTTGGCTGAATTTAATCTTGATTATGGAAACCACAAGTATACTAGTCATCATCCTTAGAGCACTTGGCATTGTTGAGTATTTTTAGTTTGAGATTATATTATGTATACGATTCAATATTCGTATCAAAAAAAGAACTACTGTAGCTACCAGAAAATTACGCATCTTGATGTAATTATGTAGGATGCAAAGGAAATGACTCATCATTAACCAGAACAGATGATCGGAAACTACATCGTAATGTTCGGTGATCTCTCACTTTCAAGGTCAATAAATTAGGTAAGTTTAGTTGTTCCTTGGTAAATAAGTGAAACTAACGTCAGAGATGAGTCAAATGGAGGGTTGATACTATTTTTCTATACTACAATAATTTTATTAGTAGATTTCGTATTTCTTGACCCCATGGTTATTAAAGAAAAATTATGCCAGTTCTTTTGACCAAAAGGCACAGTTGGAATCAAAGGAACGCTTATACTTGGTTTGGTTCTATTTCATACTTAGAAAGTTATCGCAAAAATATATGAGAACTCCAAAGAATTTATTAAAATTTCGCCGACTCCTTAATGAATTTTTCCTATAATACCAAATTACTCTGACCTTCCCAGGTGCGTATCATAGATGGAAACCTTGTAATTAAGTGGTTTTAATTTTCTTGAAACTGTTCTTCAAAAGGATAAATACAGGAGGACCTTCAATTGTCTAGTGATACGTTTCTACACAAAATGATTGGTTCAAATCATGGTTCTACTTTGTACCAATCTAGTTTTTCTATTCTCTCTTTTATTTGTATAGTAGTGAGATTATTTTTAACACTTTCTTTTAAATTCCCTTTCCTTGTCTTGATGGTCTCGTTTAGTTGGCTTGAGAGGTGTTAAATAAATACCAATAGAAGTAGTAGGAGGTGCACCATTAAAAACGTATTAATGACTTATTTCAGGAGCAGAAGGAGGGAAGCAATGTATGAGGCGAAAGACTACTCCCGTCGCCCCAGTCTGGGCTAGGACACCAGACTCCTAGATACCATTTATAAGGGCTACTGTCCCTTTGTCAACCCAGCTGCTAGAGTCTATAACCAAATTAGTTTAAGGTTTGTTACAAATATGGTCATTATTGTATGAAAGCAATACCATGGACACACTGTAGAACTACTCATTACAAATCATACACTAATAATAAGTAATTAAACATCTCTATCTACTTTGGTTTATTGAAAATGCTGAGCGAAACATTTATAGAGTCCTCTAATAACTAATTTAAACTTCCACACCGATTTGTTTTATCGCTATTTCCAGTCATTACAAAAACAAACAGCATGAGAAAATAATACTGTGGCTACAATGGGATACCGAAAAGTTGTCATTAATGGAGGGGAATCTAATGTCTCCGGAGATGCCCGAAGCGTGTCGAGTTTGTCCGAAGGGGTCCCCTATTCTGTCGAGTCCGGGCCAGAGGAAGATCAATACTAGAGAGAAATGGAGGTCCCTGGACCGGGCCAAAGCCGCCAAAAAGCTTTTCTCCGCAGCTTTACAATCCTCCAACAAGCCGGTAGAAGTGGGAAGACACCAGAGAATGACAACATGGATGGCTTAGTTCTTATAATTTAGATAAATATTAGTGAATAAACCCACATATTGGATAGATTAAGTTGGTTACTTAAAAAGTCCGTTATCTTTTATAGTTAGTTTACTTGGATGTGACAAGGAGGGGAAGGCTCAAATAAAAGTTGGGTTTACATAGTTATTTTTTTAATGGTTTCCTAAAATCCCTCCATGCAAATGTGGGTAGATTTCCTCTAAATCTAGCCTTTTTATTCCTAATCAGCTAGCGAAGTTAAATTATGATAGAGTGGATGGGTAGCAAGAAGCGGTGAAAAATTATTCAAAAAATTTCAAGGAAGCTCAAACGAATTAGTAGTATCTACTTATATGACACCGGTTTATTTTACACATAGACTAAAAATGTCTAAGCATATAGTTTTATTATTAAATTATCGTTATTCATAATACACAAGAATGTTTTTCTAAATATATTAACTTACTATATATATTTTAAAATTATTTTTATGAAAATATTTACCATAAGGACACCCACATAGGTGGGCGTGCGGAATAAATGTCAGGCTCATTTAGTATGGTTTGGTGGGGTCAGGTAGGTTGGGGCTCAAGCTCCAGCCAGGTGTATTGAAAATATGGGGGTTTTATTCCTAAAGGTTTTTCACTTTCTTTCAAAGTATATGTGAGTGTATTTCTTCTTAATTCATTCTTCCTCGTTCCTACCCCACTATCATAATTAAAATGTGTAAAGCCCTGTACTGTCATTAAGATGTACGGCAGTGGATGAAAAAAAACCACTGAGGCTATTAACGGAGGGATAAGATATGTGTGTTACTTTGTGACATATACCTTATTCCATTTTTAAAAATAACGCAAGTTAATATTACTGAGAATAAATTGCTATCCACTCTGGAAAAAAAACCTCACAACCCGCGTCAATGTCCAATAAGTCAAGCTTGCAATAGTCTAGTTGCCAATGAGTAAAGGTCAAGGTTCGAATATAAGCTAGGTATATTAGGGATGATTTTTCAATGTAATTTTTCATAACTAATGTGAGTGCCCTTTATGTAAATTAGCTTCCCCATACTCCTTGAATTAAGTAATAATTAACATAATTGTGATGTTTGACAAATAAATAAATATACGTATTTAACCCTTTCAATGACTGAATGGTCTACAGAATCACTCTCGCAATAGACTGGACTGCCTGTGATGAGTATATAGGGATTAAAATTCCGGTCTGGTGTACTTAGGTTTAAAAAAAATAGTTTTACACTATCTCTCTCATGAAAGTGTGGGTTCACTTCCATAAATTAAATATTCCTCATAAACAACACATTAAAATAATTAGCACGTAATAAGCACATAGCCCGAAAGGGTAGTGCAAAACGTTGAAATAAAAAGTATAGTAACTTCATACAACTACTAACCAAGAAGTTATAATTCAACCTACCAGTCCAAAAGGTAAATAACATGATTTTTTTTAGATGCAATTTGTAGTGATGATTATAATATGAAAAGTAAAAAAAAGTGGTAATTTGTCTTCTGAAATAAAACTAGTTTCATCATGTCGTGTGATACTTCCTATCACCAATCCGACAAGTAATTTAGTCACGCATGAGGCATGCATTATCTGTCATCAATAATAATTCACAAGTCCGAGTAGTTCGAGAGGCCGACTAGTTTAAGGCATCATAGTTCGATTCTGAGTTTTTTGTTAGTTTATTGATATTTGTCTATTAAACAGATGATATAGTTAGTTTACTGTACAAGAGCCATTTTTATACGCAATGATTAAGCTCATAAATTAAATACATACTATGTAAAGTAATATATTATTTTGGTTATTAATATGTGGGCTAAGGCACTTAGGCAGTGGCGTAATTACAGTGGTGGAGGAGAAGGGTATTGTGGGTTTCTCTTTTTAATGCATCTAATCTTCCGTCCTTTTCTGCCTTAAAAAATTTTTATAAAGGATGGATCTCAACCAAACTCAAAAAAAAAAACATTACACGAGATACACCTCTGGGTTTGATTTTTGGTCTTCTATCGACAACTCCATTCGGCCAGATGTGTCCAACGTTCAGTAAAAAAAGTTTAAGGCATGGTTGGCGTTATAAAAAGGACACTAAGCTTTTAGTTACACTATTAAAAGTTAGCGTGCCATTATTTAAACTTCCAGGTTATAAAAATATAATGGTTAAGAATAATGTACAAATATTTTGGAATCCAAAATAAAATGTATAAATCTGGCAGAATATATAATGTATTTCAAGAGAAAGTGAGATACGGAGACTATTACTAATTAAACTATTATATTTATGGTACATTTTCATATGTAGCCAATACTAACCGAGCAACAGATGACCATAGTTTTGAAAGCGTTTAAATAATAATGTAGGTTATTTCATAGTTAGACTACACTTAAAATTAAATTCAAATGTAATAAATTAAATTTGCACTTATTTAACGTTTTGTATCTTTATTTGATTTGTTTTTACGTTTACATCAATACATATTCAGACAAATAGTTGACTTTTCCCATTAAAATACCTCTTCAACTGCAAAGGGAATAATCATATAAATAAAATAGAATGTAAATCTATGTGTAAACGCTTTAACTTCAAGACCAGGAAACATTGCATAAGGTAAACCTGAAGATATATGTCTTCTTAAAATTTGCTATATTCAGAGATTAATTACTAAAATCACTTTACCATTGGTACGGTAGCTCTAAGATACAGAAACAAAGAAATATGAAACTTTGTGTTATTATCATTAGGAACCTAAAAGTGTCAAATTAAATTTAAAACAACACTTTTGCGAGCCTGACACCTTGAACGGCTTTAACAACAGTTTGGTTATTTCATAAACTTAGAAACAAAGAAAATATAAACTTTGCTTAGGCCCTCGTGCTTAGAGTGAGCTCAGACTGTGTACCTTGGAAGTGTTTATATTTTTTACTTTTATATAATATACTCAAAGCTTGAAGCCTTGTATTACTTGAAAACTGGTACAGGTAGCTCCAAATCTAAAATACGTTTAAATATTGAATTTTGAATACTTACTTAAGGAAACTTGAGAGTGTGCACATAAAGTTTTTTTTTTACTTTTATTGGAATGAATTTGAAGTCTTAGGCTGCTTGACCATCAGCTCGGTTAGTTCGAAACTAATAAAAAAAAGCATACATTTGGCATAGGTAAAAGGGGACGGCCAGACTGGGCGAGCGAGCGCGTGACCGACTAAAATATAAAATAGAACACATTGGTTGTAATGAGAGGTGGCCAGACTGGAGCGAGCGAGTGACTAGAATATACAATAATTTAATTTAATTTTAGCAACGCGTCTTACTACCCGTTCGGGTTATACGCCTAAGTACTAATTACGCTAATTAATTAGGAATTGGGAGGGTTGAATTTAGAGGAAGTGAACCCGCATTTGCGTGGAGGGAGAGTGGAAAACCATTTAGGAAAAAACCACCCCCAGTTCACCCGACCGAGATTCGAACCTCGATCTCCCCGTCCTCGGCGGTCGAGCTCAACACGACTAGCGTGTTAGCCAACTACGCCACCGAGGCGGGTAATATACAATAGAACGCATGGGTGGTAATGAGAGGTGGCCAGACGGAGCGCGCACGCTTGAAAGATAGAACCGGTAGAGTCTAGTTTACAGGGGCTAGGCAATATTATTATATGTTGGTTCATTGAGTGCTAGGAAAACTTTTCATTTTGACATTTTTATTAATATCTATAGGTTTAACACACTTGCTACTAACGGCCTAGTTTAATTGGTAAGATCATAAACCATACCTATATATATGTAAAACTGATATGTTAAAATACTTCAATATTATCAAAGTATGCCTTTACAAATAAGAATCATCATTAGCGTGGAGAGAGGATGAGAAAACCACAACAATAAATCACTTGTTAAAACCCTCCTTAGTTCACTCATCCAAGATTCGGAGCCTCCTGGTCAACAACTAACGAGAGGCATCTGCTAATCACGCGCTCGCTCGCCAGTCTGGCCACCCAGTCGCTTGCGCGCTCGCTCACTCACACGCTTGTCAGTCTGGCCGAACCCTTACATGTCTAAGTTAATCTTAGGATTTGTGGTATGCATTTTGGGTGTATTATATTTACTCTTATATTATATTGTGAGTTTGACACCTTAAATCACGCGATAAATAATCTAGATACCGCCAAAACCAGAAAACATAGAATATTTGGGCTTAACATTTGAATTTTTAAAATCTGGAGAATGTGCTCCAGATTTTTTTTTTTTTTTTTTTTTTTAGCTTCTACAAATATTGATAGTCCTACAACTATGACTGTGTGACCAATGCCACAGGTATCTCTCAACCAAGAAAAATATCAATCTGAAACTTTTAATAATCTTTTAAGCATTGCGTACATGAAAATACCTTATGATATGCTTCCTTCTGGCGTATTTTATTTTACTTTTATAAATATATTGCAATCCTAACGCCTTAATTAATAGGCTGGATTTACAGCATCGATATAGTCACGGTACAATCACATTACAGTAACGATACGATACGTTACTTTTTCTATTGTTTTGAATGTGACTGTTTCCATCAACGATGGCGCTGATATAGTCACGGTACAATCACATTACAGTAACGATACGATACGTTACTTTTTCTATTGTTTTGAATGTGACTGTTTCCATCAACGATGGCGCTGATATAGTCACGGTACAATCACATTACAGTAACGATACGATACGTTACTTTTTCTATTGTTTTGAATGTGACTGTTTCCATCAACGATGGCGCTGATACAGTCACGGTACAGCCTCGTTCTAACTACGATACTCTGAAATAATATTAATCTGTATTGTCATCGTAGTTGTATTGTATCATAACGACAATGGATTGTTAGTGTTCTCTAAAAATAGCCCAGAGTCTACTGCCGAGGCTCTACTCATTGTCAACACTCAATTGTCTCTAAAATGGCCAGAATAAAAGTAGAAGCCTCTGACAGGAATGTTCTTTTTTCGGATAGATTTGGTACTCTGTTCATTTTAACGGTTTATTCCTCATCATCCAAAATAGTTGTTATTAGTTCGAGATCTAAATTTGAAAAACTGCACATTCTTAATTCTATTCAGAACGTGTAATAAGGAGCGAGCATTACCTCAACTGAAAGCAATCGAGGAAAGAGTGTGACGTCCCTGTATCTAGTATGTCCCGTTGCAGTGTAGCTGATGCAAATGACCATGCTTGCGGCCATATCGTTGCCATACCGTCATCGTATCGTTACTATAATATCGTAACAGTACCGCTGATATGAATATGACCCCTCAGTTATTGTTTAATATCAAATACCATTTAGTAAAATGAATGCAGCCTAGTTTGGTCACATCTTTGATAACGGACCTTAAATTTTTTAAATTACTAAGAGAAGATCCGCTAGCTCCAAAAGGATAATTCGATAGTTAAAATTGTCGCTACAAACTGCTATTGATTTGGTAGAAGCCATTCTGTGGAAATTAAGTGAAAAAAAACAGCTTAACATAAATTCTAGTTGCAGATAATGCCGAAAGAAGGATTACAATAAATTTGGAATCAAACAACATTATGTATGAAAATGTTTGTATGCATGACTATAAATAACATATAAGTGAATAACCAATTTTGTGAAATTAGTCTTAGCTTGGCAAAGATATACAGCTTGGTCACATATATTTCATTTTTTAGCATGAAGAGGGAGTGTGAAGAGGGTTGGAGGGGTTATCTACTAGCTAGGCAATGTTTGGAAACCAGTGATTTAAACTGTTCATTTTCATGTTCTATCGTGAAAATTGATCATGGATAGTGTGCTAGCTGTTAGGGCCGGTAGACGCAAGCCACCATTCAACGCGAACTGAGACGAACCCAGAAGTAACGACTAGACAGTGTGATGGGTGGATAAATAAGGGAGGGGAGTGAGGGCAAAGCTTTTGCACGAGTTGATCTACAAGTTTTTTTTTTCACTACCCTCCACCCACTTTGGGTTCAGTCATGTAACGAACAGAAAGGAAAGCAGGAGAGAAAGACAGGTTGCTCCCTCAAACCCCTACTTTATTTCTCTAGTATCGTGGAGAATGTCAGAGAAGCGGAAATTACAAGCCAAGCAGCGATGAGGAGTCAGAGAGAGAGAGAGAGAGAGAAATGAAGAGGTGGTGGAGCGCTACTTTCAATGACGCTGCTGCGCACGCAGCTCAGTGTTAAAAGGCCTTTGCCATACCGGATCACGAACTATACAGTCCATAGAAAGGAAGGAGAGGGTGCAAAAGTTATCACGGTGATTACGAATACTACACTGTGATGGAGGGAAAGGCGGATATGTTCCCTTTTGTGCTAAAATTGTTTAATGTTTTGAAGAAGATTTTAAAAATGGTGAAACGTGTGTTAAATAATAATATATATGAATGAGACACTCACAAGCTTCAGTGTGCACGTGGATAAAGGCGTCAAGACCATCCTGTCTAGTTTGCTGATAGCGGAAATATTGAGGTTCAAATCTCGGCTGCATTTTACTGAGGGTGTTTTTTCCCTAAATCACTACCCGCTTTTTATTTGGGCGCATTTACTCTCAATTCTTCCTTCCTACTACTTTGCTCATGGATGTAATTAAATACAGATAGCCTTGGAAGGTGGTAAGAGTTAAGACAAGCTATAAATAAACAAAGAGAGAAAGAATTCTCCCTTTTTGGAAATGCCTCTTGTAACACCACTGTGACATTGGATCTATCATGCTCATCAAAAAGGTGTCGTGTGGGCAATCCTATCGTAATAGTGTAGCATATTCTGCCTAAGCGCTAGTTAGCTAACGTAAGTGCCAGGTAGCTAATTTCATTCTATATCTTACCCTAAAAGACTTTATTTTTATTTAATTTAAAAAATAATTTAAGAAATAATTATATTTATTCAAAGTTTCCTTCGAAAGATATCACCACGTGACTTTACCCTATACCTTACTAAACAGCTCTATAAATAACTTAGTGCATCGATCATGACGCAAAAACTTTCTTTTACCGACTAGTGGGAACTGAGAAGCTCTACAGTAGTGAACTTCGAGCGACTTCACCTAAGGATTTAAAGGAAAGGATCAAGTCATCAGGATTCAACCTGGCTACGCTTTTTCCAGTAGAAAACACCAAGCAAAAGAATATGCCTGGGTTAACCCACTTTGCCTTGACTTATATAAAACATGGATGGAGAAAAAAAAACAGTTCTTACCATTCCACTGACCGAAGAGTCGAGTTCTTTGTAAAGAAAAGTTACACGAAAAACCTTTGCACATCATTTTTTAACAACCAGAAAAGAAAGTCTATATTTGCCCTAGAAAAAGCACAGTACAAGTATTCGTAGATTTTAATGATGAAAATATTATTTTAAGAGGAACGTGGTTTCTACAAATTTGAATATTTTAATATAATAATTTGTATTCCATGTTTCAGGTGAACTGGTGATGGTTGACCATCTTCATTATAGTTATAGTGTATTTTAGTAAAATAAAACTATCCTTATTTATTCTCCTTATATAGCCTATATTAAATGGTTAGTGACTATGATGCTTAAGTTATTGACTATGATGGTTAACGTACTAATTAAATAAATTAAGGCATCAGTCTTGAGAAACTACTACAATATATTGGGATCGCTTAAAATATTTCAGTGTTATAATTTCCATCGAGATCTTCATAAGGGTGGCTAGGAGTTCACTAGTTTATGCTAGTCGCAGATGTGGATATCTTAGGAGGGTTAAGTGGCTGGAATAAATAAAAATATACATTAATGAAACACGGGAAGATCATCTTTGTAATAATGTGTCTTAAATGGTAAATTGGTAAATTTAGTTTAAATTTAAGCTAGGTACTTATCGAGAACTTGGGAAACAAAATTATCTCAGTACTCAGCTTACAAACTAATTTAACCTAGAAGATTCCATCCAATACTAAAAACACCCATCCATAGAAAACTGAAATTTCGTATCTAGCTATAGCTACATCAGATTTTGAACCAAAGACTTTCCTTCTCTACCAGCCACCCTTTACCGTATGGACATTAAGTCTCCGCTACCAATGTGCCAAGGGCACAGACAAGGAAACGTCTGATACTAAGCCTTATGGAGTTTCGTTGCGTTCGTTGAGCCAGGTTGAGTCATTGGCCAATGGATACCACTAGTTACAGCACTTCAAAGTGAGATGTTTATAAACAACTCACCTTCAACATGTTCGTTGTAAAGTCAACAAGCTGGAAAGTAAGTTTCCAAGACCAGTAGTCTGAACACAATAATTCAGGTACCATCAATCCCGTAACTAGTCGACGATATTTTAAGATTGTGTTTACATCTAGACAATTTACAAAAATTCGATTGAACATAAAAAGGACCATTGTATTCTACGTTTTCTAGTTTGCAGTCTGAGTAAGCTCGTTTGGGGCGATGATTTATGAGAAGGTAGATGGGACCGCTACCTGAACTTAGCTTTTGAAGGCAGCTGATGGATACTAGAAGGCAAATTGGGTCTGATCTCTAGTAAAACCATCTTTAAAGTGAACTGTTTTTAAAAATGTCCACTTGATTACGATGTTTTCACTTGGGACTGCGCTTAGCGAACCCCGTGTTTAAGAACTCAGGGTGACCTGGTGGTCTAGGGGTAAGGTGTCAGACTTCTGTGCTGAGGGTCCGGGGTTCAATCCTCGGTCCCGGCAGAAATTTATCTGATTGCCAAACCCTTCCTTCACCTCTGAAAAGACGTGTATTAATCACAACTTGTGAATGTGAGGAATGCCAGGCCTCCACCGTGGTTCGGATTCCACGTTAAACTGTAGGTCCTCCATTTCGTCTCACAATCACCCTACCATTACACATAGCGTAAGTGCGTATAACCCTAACGGGTAGTAAGACGTGGTGCTAATAATAATAATAATTTAAGGACTCAAGCTCTTTCAATGACAACCATTTAACCTAGAGGTTGCGTATCTGATGTATTCTATCTGTGGCCAAGGGGATGAACGAAGATGAGGACAACATTAGTTACCAAAACCGTTGGCGTGACGTAGAGTATTGACAAGGCAAGCAGTTTGTTAAAGCTGTATTTAGATGTACTTAGATGTACTCGTCATTTTTCACCTCATTTGACCATATCATACGTAGGCTCTTTTCTATACATAAGGTTTTATCTCATTTAATACACAAAAATATAAGTGTTTCAATGAGTGGTGAGAATATCTCACAGGTACAGTTTAAGATAGCTCTTATTACTCTGGCAAACCTCAAGATATGACCTTAACTAAAACATCACTTAGAGCAAAAGAAAAACTTTCAAAAATTCACTTTGATTTAGTTATAAAATAGCAGCATTGGTGATAAAATTGTATAACATATACTACGTTTATATATGATCTATTAATATACATGGAAAATTTGTTTTTTATGAATTAAAAGGTGATTTTACTCAGGTAAAAATAGCTACAAAACAATACTTACTAATAATTTATATTTATTAATGTATTAAACACTGATGCTATAAAATAAATCACATATTATAAAAGATATTAATGATAATGACACAATTTTACAGCAAATGTAATCACATTTGCTTGGGTAGTGAAAACATAATTTATTAAATTCCTCTTTGAGCATATGGCCTGGATTCAATCTCAGACATCCCCTTCTCCAGCAAACTAGAATAAACAAGTTTGACGACTATGTCCCCGTGTCCACAGATGCGGGTGTATCTAAATTAACACTTACGCCCTCAGATATGTATTTAATTTAGACCCACATCTGTGATAGAATGATCCAATGCATCCCTCACACGTTCTGGACTGGATTGACGGTGAGATCAGGGATCGAATCCTTGGCGAGTGCACAGAGATTATTTTATACTAAATTGTTTATCACTATCCCTCCACGACAAAGCGTGTATATTTCCTCTAAAGATCATACCTTGCCCCATCCCATTCTAACTAATGTAATTAATGTACGCGTAAAGTCGGAACGGGTGCTAAGACACTTGGGGGAGGGGTAAGAAGAGGTGAGTGGAAAGGGAGGGAGGTGAACTGAAAAAGAGCATTCTGAAGCACGTGCTAGATCTCCACACGTTCAGAGAGGTCACCTAACACTCTCCCTAGCCTAGCCCCCTAAGGGCACCCACTATGAGTATTTGCATTCTCCGGGAGTGTTGTAACATGACACACTCCCTATGTAGATAGACGAGGGGTAGGGGTGTGTCGGTGGTGGGGAGGAGGGAATGCTACTCCCTCTTTAGAGATGGTAATAGATTCATTCCTCATTTCAATTCGTAATTGGCGTGTTTATATGCAAACGAGGAATGGGCTATCTTTCCACTGTACGTCGAAACTTTAAAAAAAAAAATTAAAAAAAATCACACACGTACATTTTAGTCGGTAAGAAATGTATAAGAGTGGTAGCTAGCATTTAAATAAATAAGTTATCATCAATAAATCAGTTGGATTTTTTTAATCCATGTTGAATCAAAGATATAATGTGTTTTCAAGTAGGTTTAGTTGGATAGGTCTATATAACATTTTTAACGGTGGACTTTATTTTTTTAAACACTTTAAATCATATTCTTTTATATATATATTTCCTTTTTTTTTTGTACCCACAGGTAAAAAAGTATTATGATTGTCAACAATATTGACCTAAAGATATGGATGGGTATTGACGCTTTATGACCCCCTTAAACAGAAAAAACAATTTATGGATCCCGTATATCTGTGCCAGCTCGGTCTAGAGTCTAGACAATTTTACTGATGGCGTTAAGACTTGGTATCTAAGGTTTTCATAAAGTTGTCTCAAGGAATTTTTGGAATTAGATGTTTAATTCTAAAACTAAGGGTAAAACTAGAGAGAAAAAGAAAAAAATATTTTTCCTCAAAATACGCTCAAGTAATTTTGATTTAAATCTGTATCAAGGCCTTGGTTGAAATTTAAAATAAATTTGTAATTTTCATTTTCCCATGAAAATTACTTTGAGAATAGATTACATATGCGTAAATTCCTATTAAAGGATCCGCAGCTATTTAATATACGAAGAAAATTATCATTGAAGCATTATAGGGTATTTAAAAATAAATAGCTTTTAATTGACACACAATATATTTATAAAACCAATAGATTATGAGATAATGGCAAAAATACTTTTTAAATTAAGGTTTAGGATGTTAATTTTTTCTCAATATTTTTTGTAACAATGTATATTGTATCATTTATCCGCTTTGATGTAGTGTTTCTGTAACAATTTCTACTATTTCTTTCACTTATCTTAGGAGTTTTTAGTAAATTTCTTCATTTTTAGAAAAGGTGAGAGAAAAGTTTGGAAGGTGCACCGTACTTTTTATTTTAAATTCTAATGGATTATAATTTTTCAAAAAATGCTCTGCCTTGTGTTAAATATACTGTGTTGTGTGTCATCTTTACTTCACAGCGTTAATAATTTAAGGGAGATAAGGTTAGTCTTGGAAAAGGGGAGTTCTAAAGAGTAGA
Source organism: Timema podura (assembly GCA_033556935.1). NCBI lineage: Eukaryota > Metazoa > Arthropoda > Insecta > Phasmatodea > Timematidae > Timema > Timema podura. The sequence goes on along the minus strand of JAVRXN010000011.1, from coordinate 46,944,342 downwards.
CTCCAAGATCCCATAACCAACTGAGACGAAATTTCATGAATATTTCAGCAACAATTTATTTTTTCAACTTACATCCACACATTGGTACACTTTTCCCTACCTAAAATCTCCCCTTATTCTACTTATTTCATCTATTATATTTACGACAAGAAATTTCTATACACAGTTTAGTAACAAAGAGTATTTGAGTAGTTATCATTTAAACTAGCATTACAAACCAGCCAATTTTTACTAAGGAAACTGTAAATCATGCATGTTTTAAGTGTGTGAAAATATTGATTTTTATAAAATAGTAGACACCTTTTCCTATTATCTCACAAAAAAAATTATAACCAAATTGTGAATTATGTATCTCCTCGAACCATGTGAAAAATTATAAACTTTAAAACCATATTCGTAATAGCCAAACCTTATAAATGTACCTCCTAAGTTCACTAATTTATTTTTCTATTTTGATCTGTTCTGTTAATTTATTCTTTACACCTTCAAAATAAATAACAACTTTAAGCTATATTATTTTAAGTTTGGTTTTATAGCATTTTAATGGAACCACTAGCTTAGGCATGTCCAACATTTTTCAATTGAGGGCCGCATGTGTTCTCGAGGAACCCTTCCAGGGGCCATGCACATGACATTTGTAGGACCTAATGTCCAATACATATAAGAAAAATATGAACGTCAGTTCCAAGAGCCTAGTCTGATGTTTATTTCTGCCATTGGAAATATTTAAATATGAGCTGGTTGGCCACTCAGGGTGATCTTGGGGGCTGCAAGCACTCACAGCTGTGAGTTGGACATGGCTGCACCAGCCAATCCTTCACTCATTCCTTCTGAGGAGTAACAATCATTTAGCATTCTCTTCATGACGTACTGTAATACAATCCTCACGCCCTTCAAGTAGTATAGTGTTTAGCTCCATATCAACCACCATTTCTTATAGTGATCCCTCGAATTTTTGCCCAAAGTCAAGTATTTAGGGTTCTCTGTAATGTCAAACACTCTTAAGATACCCATTTGGAACCAAATCGGAAGGACCATTTTAAAATATTTCCAGTTTATTAACAAAAACCAAAAGGCCATCATTGAACTATCCATAAATGAGGTTTTATCCAAAAAACAAGTATACGGTGTTATTTGTCATACCACATAATTCCCAGCATACATTTTAAACAAAATCGTTATTGACATTTTAGAGATATTTTGAGTTTTACCGTTAGTAAACTACCCTTCAACGAATTTCTGCCCAATTGGTTATGTCATTAAAATCTTATACATGTATTTTAATCAAAATTGTTAGAGCCATTTTCTAAAAATTTGAAATTAAAAAAAAAATTGATCCTCAGTAAATAACCTTTGAGGGCTAGGGTCTACATAAAAAAAATGTCCTGAGGTATAGCCCTATAAGATCTAAATATCAATTTTTAATAAAATCCATCTTACTGTTTTGGAAGCGTGTTAAGAGACAGACAGACAGACAGACAGACAGGCAGACAGGCAAACAAACAAAAAATGAGGACAGACATATATATATAAAATCCTATTTTTTGGGTTCCTGTTCACATAAAGGGTAAAGATTCGTCGTAATCTCGAGATCAATCTTCTTCACGATCACAATACTTTATCTTGATATGAGAAAGTAGAAAAGTCACATAAATTATTGTTTAAGTTCAGTTATGCTACCATTTCATAGTTAATGATGATATGGAACGTCATGTGTTTAAAAATGGCACATTTGTAAATTTCACCAAACTAAACCTGTCACCCCAATGATTATTAAAATTGTGTTCTAATACTTAGCTGAAATACATATAAATGCAACGTTTTCATAGTATGGTGTGGATATTATTTCATATAAATGTTAGTATTATTAAACAGTAGTACTATTCAAGTGGTCGAATCAAAAACCTGCTACTTTTTTCGATACCGTTAGTCTTGTCAGAAACTGAAAGCCCATGCATAATTTGAGGGGGCCTTTTTATGAATAAAATTGAAAGTTTAGGTCCTAAATTATCCCAGAAGTATTTTTTTAACTATGACTTTCGGTCACCATTTAAAAAAAATTTTGGCCATCTTGATTTATTTAGTTTTAAATGAATATCTCATGAACAAATTTACCTAGAACAATCCAGTGTTTTAATTTTGTTTTAATTTTATATTTTTAAATATATGATTGTGTTTGTATGGAAATAAAATGATTTAAAAGAATTTAAAAATCACTACCATATTTTTTTTTTTTAAATTTTACAATTTCATTTTAAGAATAAAACTTACGTAATGTTATTGTTTAATGTAAATCCAATTTTTTTATAAATTTAATATATTAAAAATAAAAGAAAAGAGTATATTCTACACTATTAATATCAAATCTGTCTTTAAACGTTAAGTCCATCAAATTCAACTTCTTTTCAAAATCAAAAGGGACACCCTCATCTTCATCCTCCCCTTCAATATCGTCTCCTGTTGCTGAGTTGCCATCAATCTCAACAGGTTCATTTTATATTTGTTCTTCTGCTTCCTCGGGAAGATCACACTGAATATTTGGTAGTTCTTTGTTCATGTGTGCTATTGGGACTATTATATCTCCTTGAGTTTTCCATCCATGATCTGTTTCTTTTAATCTAAAACCCATTATTGCATTTTTGTACTCACATTTTGAAAAATCTCAGGCAATACTTCTTAAATTAGTCATCATTTAGAGGCATGTTTGCATAATATCATCAATTCAGGTGATTACACTTTCAAACCCAAGAATCACACAATATTGTTCCTTATTTTATCACTGTTAAGTACCCAGATAGTGAAAAGCTTTAGCACTTAATAGATTTAATCGATCAACCCATGTTCTCCATTGTATAAAAACATTTTCATAATTTTCAGGGATTTTTGCTATGCTTTTTGAGAACGTTTATTATTGGGTTTCACCCGCCTCTGTGGCGTAGTTGGCTAACGCGCTAGTCGTGTTGAGCCCGACTGCCGAGGACGGGGAGATCGAGGTTCGAATCTCGGTCGGGTGAACTGGGGGTGGTTTTTCCTAAATGGTTTTCCACTCTCCCTCCACGCAAATGCGGGTTCACTTCCTCTATTCAACCTTCCCAATTCCTAATCCATTAGCGTAATTAGTACTTAAGCGTATAACCCGAACGGGTAGTAAGACGCGGTGCTAAATAATAATAATAATAATATTATTATTGGGTTTCATTTTTACACAACCTAAAAAACCTTCAACGGTATCTACTGCTGTGAATGTAGAGAGACCAACATCAACAAACGCTAAATCCTTTTTTTTGTGAAAAACTTGTGACACTCAAAGAATCTTGGTGGCTCTTCTGCCTGCCTTATGTACATTTTAATCTTCTGGTGTGTTAAAAGTTGATTTACGATGCTTCAAACCATACATTTATATCTTTGAAGTCAAAAACCAGATGTATACCATCCTTTATTTGTGCTTCAAGGTAAAAAGCTTCAGTGACACCGCCAATCAGCTCTCGTGCCTCAAATATTAGCATTGGTGCACCAAATTTAACATTTAAACAGCTATTTTCCTTTTTTGGAAAGTCATGGCACATGGTGATAGTAATCAAGCTATTAATTGTTTTCAGGTTTTTAAAGTAACTGTCCCCACTGAGCTTTAGAGTGCATGAATTGGTTTCCACTTCGAGGGTAGATGTTTGGTGTAGAATCATATTTACGCACCCGTCCTTTATACTTATATTGCTTAGGACTTGATTTCATGGTTGATTAATCATAAATGTCATTAGTTGGATGAAAAGTTTTTGTTTCGGAATTACGTGACTTGATGTAGTTTAAGTGCCATAGGCTTATTCCAATGAAGTGTTTGCAAGAGGCACATTGTTTTAAACCATACTATCATCAACTATAACTTGGTAAACTTGAAGACAAGGCTTTGCTTCAAGGCTTAATGCTGATAATAACTTTGATTTAATTCGTCTGTGAAATTCGCTATTAGCAGTTAATAAAAACAAACTTACTGGTGTTATCCTATATTCCAAAATATCTTCTAAATACAAAGCAGGTGTTTATTCTCCAATGAGAAGATCAATTTCTGTTTTAGGCCTTCTGGTATTTTATTGTTCGTTTTCCCAGCTTGCTATTTGCAGCTTTGGTTACATCTAGTTTGAATGTTAGAGATTTCAGTTTTAGAATTCGAATATTGATAAGATTTATTCTGGTTAAAAGTCGTTCTAGAACGTCTTCTAATTCTACATTTCGCTGTGAATGAAATACATGGAGATTTCTTATGGTTTCTGCAGAGGTAGGCTCCTCTATGCTTAAAGAAAAAAGTTTTGGCCAATTTACGTTCAAAGGATTTGTATCTCATTCTTCCAAAACTCTTTTTGCTCCTTCAAGCACTATGAGATTTTTTTATTTTTCTTGAAGGACCGATTTAGGAATAATAATGATAATTTCTCTGCAGTTAAGTACTTTTCAACAACTGCTCCGTAATTACTTCACAGGTGGCCTGCTGATAATGTTTATTGAAATCACGGTGTGGCTCTTGGTAAAGTTTATCCAACCTTCACTTTTCCTGTTTTTTGACTGCTCATTAACATCTCAATTATTTGATCTAGGATGAGTTTTTACTTAACGAGATTGAATAAATGCCAACCATATGAGCTTTTTTATCTTCTGATAGTGTTGACATTCTCCAGTAGTAAAGAGAAAGAAAGTGGATACATTTCCATATGCTGATAATAAGGGGTGTGTTTTGCAACAACTTTATATATAGTCGAGAAAGCTTATGATTCAGTGAGTGATGATATTTGAAAAGAATTTTAACATCAACTGCTAAAACTTTGCTATATTAGAACCACTATTTAAAATCTCCCTAAGCAATTCGTCCAAGAACGTTTAGAAGGCCACATATTTAATTAAATCATTACATAGTTCTTCTGATGATAGCCCCACAATGTGCTTGACATAATCGAGGATGCTCTAATTTCATCTATTGCTATTTATATATGCATTTGCATGCAACAAGGCTTCAGCCATTAATTATTTTAACCTCATAGCTCTGTTGTAATGCTTCCCATTAAGTGCCTATCGTAGAAATCCTGAAGCCATGAGATTGAATGATAAGGCTAGTTCCTTAATACCACTTCCAGGAAATATTTTTCCCAATGCATATAAGTATGATAATCCAGAGTGGAACCTAACCCCCTAGTACAGCTACTACTTTGGTCCATCCGTTGGGATGTTTACATAGCATCTATTCTATGATCCAATCTATTCCCTTGACTGAAACCAGTGAAGTTGGCAACACTTACTTAGAGAGTGAAATAAAATGACGGTGGTACGCAGGCATAACATTCTAACTTAAACGTAACCTTAGACACATCTCCAAAACTAAAAAAAAAAATTATATTACCTCTTAGTGGTTAACACACCAAAATAAATTGCCAGCCAAAGGGCTAAGTGCACGCGCTGCTTCAGATGGAGGGGAAACCCATTAGGACAAACCTTCGGATTGTAGACTATATTACAAAAAAAGGTAATTAGGGGACTGACTCACCATTATTAGTAAAAAAAAAAAGTTTTGTTTAACATATTATTAGCGTTTCATGATGTCTGCATATTTACATTAATGGAGTCTGGATAGTAAAGGTGTAATAAAAGGCGATCATTCCATGATTTGCGTGGAGGGAGGGTGGAAAACTATTAGGAGATATCATACTCAGTACATACGTTCTAGACTTTCCATCATGAGGCAAACTAAGCCAGGTGTGACTGACATCTTAGTCCTTGTGCCCACTAGTGAGGATAAATTGGTTATTATTCTTTCTTGATGGGAACAGAGAACTAAAATAGCAAAATTTATGCACAAATAATGAGCCTTATTTTAACTTGGGAAGATGGGGCTTGATTTATTTAAGAGGCAGGAATTAAAAGATAAATTAATATTTTTATTTATCACTGCATATAACCACCTGTTCAGGCTATACAAATATATTATAACTACTCAAATGAGTTAGGGATGAGGAAGAAAGCAATTTAGAGGTAATCTACCCACATTTACGTGGAATACGAGTAGGGAAAACATTTAGGAAAAATCCCCCTCGGTTGACCCAAGCGGGATTCAAACCCCAATCTCTCCGTCACTAGCCGACATGTCTAACACGAGAGTGAGGTTTAAGACCATTAGGTTAATGAAGTGGATAAATTAAGATAAATGCATAATCGGGAATCACCTAGACATTCGAGTTAAGTGCATTTAAGTGCAATGGTACAAATATGCACACATGATTCAAGGAAATAAATACAATCCAAACCAATGGCCAAGTGGTTTAAGTGGCTAGATTCGAGTCGTAGAATAGAAGGTCACCATTGACGGGATGGTTGTGGTTCAAACTCTGTCAGGTGAGACGTGTACAGGCTTGTCCTTTATGATTTATCAGTATGGTTTTTCCATCCTCTTTTTTATGCTAATGTAGGAGCATTTCAGCTTAACAATCCTATTCATCCCATCTATCACTTAGACTAATCTGTACATTTTCGTTATGTTAAACCTACTAATTAAAAATATAGTATTGGGGACTATCCATGGTCCAAACCTTAATATTATTCGGATATATTAATAATATATGGAACGCTTGATTCCTAGATTTCTCGAATCCTATTTATTCAAGAGAATCGAGATTCTTTATAATCTTAATAAAGTATCTTGAATGCAAATTATTATGAAGACTTTGTCTTCAAATAACAATTTCAAGCGATTAGTAAAAATAAAAAAAGAGCAAAATTATATTATTCTAATTAATGACGTAGTCAGCAGGAAAAAACAAATATTATTTGTCAGTATCATTAAGCCTTGCTATAGTTTTTTTAAATTAAATTTTAAATACATTCACTTGAATTATTTTTTAACGATTTGGGCATTCGAATTTGGATTTGAGATTCGAAAGAAAATCCCAAGATTCGGGTTCGATAAATATAGAATTCGACCCACCTCTAATGTTAACCCCACCCCCTCCCCTCACCACCTTATGCGACCAAATTAGAAAAGGAGAAGTCAAAAGCTTACAGATAAAAATATTGTCTGTTCTAAGGCTGCACGGGTTAGGTCAATATTGTACAATGAACTGCATGCAAGGTCGAACAATGTCTTGTTTGTTTCTGAACGGAACCTAGTTAACTGTTGACCTCTGGTCCTTTTCTTTTATTCAACACTTAGTAGTAGACGGGAAGAGTGGAGTGGAATCGAGTGGCAGCTGGTGCCTGCCTGGAAGACAAGAGAAGTAAGGTGAAACATGAAAGTGAAAGGATATAGTAGGAGGAAGAAGGGAAAAAATATATATTGAAGTATCTAAACGGAAGAACTGAAACCGCACTTTAAAAGTAAAATTGATAGCACTAAATTGGTTGATGTGTGGAAGTCTTTAGGCCTACTTTAATTATTATTATTTAGCACCGCGTCTTACTACCCGTTCTGGTTTTACGCAACTTTATTACTTTAAGAAGCCCTTTCGACAAGATAGTTTACCTTAGGCCTATTATATATTTTTATGAAATAATTTGCTATCTAAAATTAGAATTAATACATTTTACAACGTATGAATGTGTGGAACGTAAAAAGTAAAGGTACCGATTCAATAAACAAAGAATAAAATAATCAGTTTTTAAAATATCTGGTATTACTTTCAAAAGGATTATATTCTACTAAAATGCAGTTTAACAAACAGTCTTTAATTATTTTAATTAGGGTTGCACCCACATTGGTGGACATGCGGATTAAATGTCAGGCTCGTTTAGTCTGGTTTGCTAATGACTGAGAGTTTGTTAGTAGAATCCCGGCTGGGAGAATTGAAGGTAGTTTTTAAATAATGTTCTCTTAATCTCCATAGAAGCAAATGCCGATAAATTAATGTAAATTCAAACTTCCATATACCTAACTAATAAACACACTAACCATCGCAACTTAATTTACTAAACCTATCAACTTGGACATACTTTTAAGGATGACTACAATCTCTTTGAAATGGTTTATATCGACAAGGGCTGGAATTTTTGTACATAACTGCTATTCTAGAACCAGCTCTTTATTGCTTAAATAGCCAAATATATGTTACGGCAAGGGTCTGAAACCAGCTACTTCACGAAATTTTGGCTAGAATATTCGCACAGCCAAATCGCAAAATATTGATGGGGGTAAATTTGAATGAGTGTTCTGATAAGTGTCCAAAGTGTCCCTATAATCCATGTGGCTGTGACGAGTTGAGCCATGGTTATCTACGGTTTCAGCTTGTGTTTTCAACTTGACCTAACCTAGCCTAACCTTTTCTCTTTTATATGATTTGTTAAAACTTTAATAACATACTTATAATTATTACATTTTATAAAGTATAATTAATCTAAAGAAAATTATTTATTTTGGCTAGTTTCCTACACTATATTTATAATTGAGAGGCCAAAGCCCGATATGTTGATAAATTACTATATATTTATGGCTTTGACTGATTTCGATGGCCAAAGCTAGAAGCGGCAGGTCATTTCATGAACTGGCTAGACCTTGTGTTTTGGCAGTGACATATAATAATATATATGATATTTAAATATTTTATAATCGTTTGTAAATTATATTTTATTCATCAAAGTATATAATATATTACTAGCTATAATTATTGTTATCTTATCCGGTTAAGGAGACAATAGTTATAAGAATTCACTATCGCGTTGGAATGGCATAATGAAGACGGGAAGATAGGATTACGAGCCCGGTTGGGTCTACCGAGGGTGATTTTTCCTTAATGGTTTCTCACTCTCCTTCCAGCAAATTCCTGTTAGATTACCTCTAAAATACTTATTTCCTCATTCCTAGCCCATTATAGTTATTATAATACATAATGCATAGATCCCTAATAGATAGTAAGTAATACGTTGTGATAAAAACTGTTGTTAATATTTTATATAATTACACGCATTGGACATATTCATAAGTCGAATAACTTTTTAAAAAAAAGTTTGCTAAACAGCGTCCAATTCTTACCATACGCAAGGGCTATCCGCATTTAATATCAGTAATGAGGAAGGAAGAATTTAGATAAAATATACGTGCATTTGTGGATTTAAACAACATTGAAAATAAATATATCAGCTTTCTAGATAGTTTTAAAAACGTTTATAAAATTGATTTTAAAACCGTCAAAAGTGCCAGCTACAGAATACTTGAGTTTAAATTAATGTGGATCATGTAACTTTTTAAACTTTTCGATAAATTTATTTTAATGTCAATCTAACTTTGTGGAGACGAACATTTCTATATATGAAATTCATATTTATACATTCTCATTTTAATTATTATATGACATTCGAAATTGCATATTTTTAGACCCACAGCGACACAACTGTGCACTTAGAACTTGAATTGACAAGTAGCGCCATTATTTAATTTATGAGAATGGTAGGGCTTTCTCCCTTTTATCAAGTGACGCCAAATTACAGATGATAATGCATTTGTATTAAACAATGACTAAAACCACGCATGATTCAAAAGTGCTTGCTACATGTCATAATATGTAGTTTTAAGCCAACAAGCTTCTTCAAATGGTTATCATTTATTCATTTTATGGCAACAAAGGTTTGTGGTTATTGAAAAGCAAGAGATTGAAAAATAATTAAAAATCCATCATTTTTTGTAGTACAGCTGTTTGTGTACTAAATACACTACATTTTTCGAGACCTGTACATGTATTTTTAATCATTTTATTCTCGTATGCAATGCTTTTGGTGAGTCACCTGATTCTGCTTGAGTAAAACCAACAAACCAGAAATATACAATTTATGTTTTATTAGTAGTAATTCTTAGTACATTAATTTATTAGGTACAGGTAATTTATAAAACAACTGATTTCATCATCATTAAATGACCAACAAACTAAACTCAACAGCTGATAGAACCATACGTTCCTTGTTCATCAATATATCACCGTGGAATAGAGAAACCCCAAATTCATAAATAATATTTTTTTTCATGTATTAAGTGTGGTATGATTGAAAATAAAATTGGTAGCTAGTTTTTTAAACAAATTAATTTCTAAAATGAACTAATTTTGCTAAACACACCCTTAAACAGAAAATCACTGATGTTTTTAAGAAATAATCTTTCAGAGCTGCACGTAGCAGTTTTTTCACTCTGGTACTACACAGATATAGGCCTGTATGCAAGTTAGTAAAAGTCTTCTATGTCATGTGAAAATAACTAAACTCTATGTTTGTATGGAAGCAATATTTGATTTATTTTGTCCAAAAATAATGTTTTGATATAAAAACTGGAAAAATACTGGCCATTCCCTAAATCTCCAACTTAATCTCCAGGCCCGCTACGTTCCATTAGTTTAAAAAAAAAGCCCACCATAGTCTTTGACCTTATCTTACCAACATTTAACAAATGACTGTTTCAGACGATAATTCACACTAAAATCCGAACCCTGCACCAAATTTTCCTCCTATAATATGCATGTACATATTTTAATGTGACATTTCCAATTTTAAAGCAAATCATCCCTTTTTTTTAACTGTTTTTAAAACCACGAAACAATGACAATTTCATTTCTACTGTATTTTAATATTTAAACAATAATAACAATCAATGTATAAATGTGTTCCTTTTTCTGAAGGAAAGGTGTGACTTTTCAATTGCCCAATGATTTCATTTTTGAGGCCATAATGAAATTGCTGTAGTAACTAATACAAGTAGTACTGTTTACTGAAACTACTATTACTGATGTAATTGAAGCACAAAATGATTCTTGGTAGAAAATAAAATAAATATTCAAAATAAATAATAATAGTTGGTAAATTTAAATACTATGAATATTAAATTTAAAGAAAAAAAATGATAAACAATAGTGAAAAAAATGTTGATGGAAAACTAAAAATATAGGTACTTTATGATTTTGATTCCAATCATGAACAAAACTTAAAATACACAAATTCGTATTTTGTAAACAGTTTTATTACATTCAAATGCTAATCAATTTTCTAAGATTTTTTTCCTTACGAAATATATGCTGGCTTTGATCAGTAAATGATTTACTACTTTACTACTTACTAATTTAACCCATCTAAAGGTATATATTTAGTTAAAAATACAAATAAATGGCATGGCCAAACTATGCGTAGCGTTAGAAGTCTCCAAAATGGAAGAACATTTGAATTAAAAGATTCATAAAACAGAAGAGTTATTTGTACTCTCCCATCTCTCTCCACAGGATTCAATTATCGACACTTCATTGGACAAACAAGAAAATGTTTTAGCATGCAAGAAAGACAAAACATAATTCCAAACAGAGGACAGAGTTATTTGGTTTGCGTGTCCTTGATGACGTAAAGGAAAGGAGTTCTGTACTCGGGCCTCTCATCAACCAATAATTATGTTGTACAACATGTTGCCTATGACCCCCCAATCCTCTTCCCCCTTTTCCTGTCAAACCATCTTTTGACCCGACCTAGTCTTACAAGGAGGAAGAACAGATGGGATGGGGTCTGGGGCACTTTGCCCGGTCTAGAAACTGTTCGATGTTCAACATCGCCAAAGCTTTTCATGGTCTAGTGAACACTTCATCGAAGCTGTGGCGTAGCCCCTATCTATCTCTTTCCCTTGGTGTGCATGCAGTCAGACATGAAAGAAAACTCGCCTTGTTTAGCACTCTTTTGATTATATACGTCGTTAATATTGATCGTGCAGAATCTCATAAGATAAAGAATATTGATTTAAAAGAAAATATTTTTTTCTAAAGTTAAATTATTATTAGCACCGCGTCTTACTACCCGTTCGGGTTATACGCACTTACGCTAATGTGTAATGGTAGGGTGATTGTGAGATGAAATGGAGGACCTACAGTTTAACGTGGAATCCGAACCACGGTGGAGGCCTGACATTCCTCACATTCACAAATTGTGATTAATACACGTCTTGTCAGAGGTGAAGGAAGGGTTTGGCAATCAGATAAATCTGTGCCGGGACTGAGGATTGAACCCCGGACCCTCAGCACAGAAGTCTGACACCTTACCCCTAGACCACCAGGAGGTCACCTCTAAAGTTAAAGAAGACTTCAAAATAAGAATGATTAACTTACATAAAATGTTTAATATGAAGAACCCTAAGATTATCAATCACATATTCTATGGCATATGGACAATTAGGATGGAATTTTATGAAAGCTGTAAACGTATTTGCGTGGAAGGAGGGTGGAAAACTATAATATAAAATATTATCTTATAGCATACTGTCTGGATTCAATCTCCATCTGCGGCAAACTAAATTGGTCGAGACGTACACCTTTATCTGAGTGTGAGTGAATACAAATTAACCCTTAATCTATTAGGCCTAATGGTGTAGTGGTCAGTGCACCTGGCTACCAACTTAGGAGTCCCGGATTCCATTCCCGACTGGTCCCTTTGGATTTTTTTCATAAGGGGAATTATCTCACGGTCACCAAGGGTTGGTAAATTAGGCTTAAGCTAGGCTTAAGACTCCCAATGGGTCCACACCTCCATATTCAGTACCATCACATCATTTTATTCCGGGTACGTGTAGACAATCTCCATAGGTGCACCCTGGGTAACGCTGTGTGCTCCCAGAGGGGCTAATATTCTACAAACGTACCCAACTGGCTGTCATGTCCTTATCCGTCAGTAGTGCCATTCGCTAAAAAAAAGCTTTCATAAATGTATTCAATTTAGACCCATATCAGTAGCCACGTGTTTTAGCATGTCATTCATTTGTCAGACTCGATTGCAGTAGATGGGAAGACTAGGGTGCGAATCCCGGCTAGGTGTACAGTACTGAGGGTGAATTTTTCTCATATAATTACCCACTCTCCCTCCAAGCGAACTCAAACATTTCCTCTAAAATTATTACACCTTCCTCATCCTTATCCCACTAGCGTAATCAATGTACGCGTGTACGTATAGCTCGAACAAGTAATAAGACGCACTGCTAAAAGTCATGTGATCTACAACTGTCACTTTTGACAGTCAATACCTTTGAAATAATATTCATAAGATAGTAAAATGTCATCAATGTCGACTGCAAAATGATATATTTGTATTTTATAAACCATACTTCCTGTGAAAATTTGACTCTTAGCAACGCTTGCATAGGCTTATTACGACATTATCGTGGGCAACTGTGTCTTGTTCAGGGGCATTTGGAAGTAGAAGCCCCTCTATGATGATTATTTTGACCAGTGGGAGGAGTTGAAGAGCACATAATGGAACAAAGCGCCTATTATTCGCGACAATGGAGTCCAACAGGACTTAGTAATCAGGACTTTGTCAGGGCCTCTCAAGACACTACTAACAAACACCCCTTTCCTCCCTCGCTCCAAACATTCCCCCAACAAGGAACACAAAATCCCGCCTAGTAGGACGTCTGCAGTTCTGTCACACTCTCGTAAGAGAGCAAAATACGGTACCACAAGGTGAGAGGGAATATTGAAATGTCAAATCCTACAAGGTTTAGTTGAAATTATGAAATGTCAAACCGCACTCAATCAAACAGCTTTGAAGACTTCTGAACGTCGGTGGGATGTTTACAAACACATTTTAGCCTAAGCACCCATAGTTTGGAACCAACATTAATTTTTTTTTGTCTGTCACTTCTTTCATCGTCACAGTGCTTGTTAAGACTTATAAACCTAAGTAATAATTTTCTGTACAGCCCCGTCTCACTATTTATTTAGAATGTCTACTCTACATAACATGGCCAGACTTACACACTAGCATATCTTAGAAAACAACGCTAAAGACTACATACCTAGATCGGCACGTATATATATTTACTTATTAGATAGAAGTCATTATAACTCATGTAAAAATATTAATGTGATCCACCAGCATAATCTAAAATCAAACTGTTATGTCCTCTAGAATTGGTCGACCACTATAACCACATGTAAACGCACGTGAGTCATAATTACTTTGAATATGTTTTTTAGGTTTACACATTGCAGAACGTCAGTGACTAAAATATATTTTTAGCACTAGTGTCTTACTACCCATCCGGGCTATACGATTATATATTAATTTTAATTTTAATTTAATTTTAATTTAATTTAGCACCGCGTCTTACTACCCGTTCGGGTTATACGCTTAAGTACTAATTACACTAATTGATTAGGAATTGGGAAGGTTGAATTTAGAGGAAGTGAACCCGCATTTGCGTGGAGGGAGAGTGGAAAACCATTTAGGAAAAACCACCCCCAGTTCACCCGACCGAGATTCGAACCTCGATCTCCCCGTCCTCGGCGGTCTGGCTCAACACGACTGGCGCGTTAGCCAACTACGTCACAGAGGCGGGTTATATATTAATGATGGTAATGAGTCAGGGATTATGAAAATGGAATTTAGAGGAAATGTACCCGCATTTGCGTGGAAAGAGTGGAAAACCATTAAGGGAAAATCATCCTCAGTACACCTAACCAGGATCGAAGCACGAACTCCCCGTCATCGGTAGTATAGTCTATTGCGATAGTAGCATCGTAGACCATGTAGCCACTGAAGCGGGCTATAAATTAGTTCTTCCGTGGTTTACACACAGAGTTCTTATTTGTACTTAACATTCTGTCAACATTTTAATGTATATCGAGTTTAAACACCTGTAAATTCTATTGATAAAATATAATTTTACAAAGTTTATTCTATTTAAAAGCTTATCAGAAAGTAAAGCACTAATGCAAGTCAAGGTGAAAGCCAGATACAGTCCAATTTTAATTCAAAGGCCTTTTATAAAATACAAACACTATATTTTTTGAGCTAAAATTAATAATAATTTACTTGTTTATCACTGTTATATTATAGTTGTGATAATATCTATCAAAAGTGACAAGTGTAGATCAAAGACTTGACGCATGAATACATGAAATTAGATCTAGTAGCTTTCTAATAGATAAGTTTCTTACTGCAGAAATTGGCCTCCATAAGAGGTTTTTAGGATAATCGATAATGATGCTATTAATAGGGTAAGTTTTATCATCTGATTCTCTTTGTATAAATTTGACGTTTCACTACTTGAAAATACTCAAGTTAACTTCACTGCGTCAATTACCTCTTTCCACAGTGGATTGATTGATAAAAATAAGGAGTTGCCTCCATCGTAGCCAAATATTGATTTACAGACATGGGCGCCAGAACGTTTTCGGTCCAATGGGGTGGGTGAGAATCAAGGGCGAAGGGAAATCAAGGGGGAGGGGGGGGAGTGACGACGCTATGTTCAGCTCATGTTAGTTTGAGTAAAAAACCCTTACTCCGTATTTTTTTGGCACCTGCCAGAGATTCGAGGTTCCGTCCTACAAGAAATAGACGTTATTTCTGATTGGTTACAAAATGCGTAGAAATAGGAAATTATAGTAAAGGTTTAGTTTAAGTTTAAAAAAATAAATAAAATCAAAGTTAAGAAAAAGTTTCGTTCTCAGCCTGATAAAAGTGGTATTTAGTAAATAACTAATAAGATCAGATTTCTTGCAAAAACACTAATTATTTGAACTGTGCCTTTATTTATATTTTTAAATTGATTTTTTGTATAGAATGATTTTACTGATCAAAATATTAAAACTGGTTGGAATTATCAATTTGCTTATGAAGAGACTATTATTATTTACCTTGCTCCTATATAACCACAAAACAATCTATTAGGGACTCTTCGGATTCATGTTTGTTTGATAAAAGTCTTACTTAAGTCATGCAAATAAATATGGGTCTAATCATGTTTACTCATTGTTATTGATTTTGAGAATAGTAAGTAAATATTGGCATATTTTTTATAGACCCTGCCCTTCCACCTCCCACACCATAGTTACAGACAGAACTTATGCTTACAGGAATACCCGTCTAAGTGCAGGTTCACATGAAAGAAGATTAATTCCCAAATGAACAAATAAATGCCTACTTGTGTGATAACGTCATGGCATCCTGATGTTAATATTCCTAAAATGAAAACGTGTAAAATTAAGGTTCGTCTTGTTTGATTTGCTGGTGACCGGTGGGTTTGGGGATCGAATCCAGGCAAGCGTGTACCAAAGATATTTTCCTCTAAAAGGTTTTTCTCTATTTATATCTCCAAGCAAATGTGGGTAAGCTCCCTCTAAAAACATTGATCATACTGCTAAACGTAAAAAAAAGGCCGCTAAGGGTAGCAATAATCATATTACGTTATTCAACTTAATTATGACGTTTTGATAAAATTAGGCCTATAAATAAATTTAAAAATGAAAAATTCTTATTTTACTTAAAATATTATGATAAGACTTTTATTAATCCTTCAATTTATTAGCTAAAAACCAGCCTTGGTGGTCAGCTTATCTAAGCCAAAGGCAGGGGTCAACCTCATAGCATCTATTTTCAGTCGATCGTGTATAACTCTCCTACTGTCATTAAAAATCGATCTTTAAGTCTTCCTGTTTAAATAGCTCCACGTCTGATTACCTGTTCGGGTTATACGCTTACGTAAAAATTGCGCTAATGATTTTAAGGCTAAGAAAGTTTATATTTAAAAATCATTTTGTAAAAACCACTCTCAGTACATCCAATCAAGATTAGAACTTCAATCTCCCCGTCATCGGTATCTTAGGATATTGTGAGACCTTAGACCATGCGGCCACCTAAGCGATTTTTGGGTATTCTAAGCTCGCAAATATATACTAAGTACCTATACATATCACTTGAGAGTAAACAAAATTGCCTTGATCGTTCTAAGAAAATTAATTAGTTTGGTATGAAAACACACATTTTATTTATTATTATTTTTAGAAGGGTGGAAGGTTGATTTTAAGGAATATAAATATAATATGTAGATTAAAAAAATCAATAAAAGTGTAGAAGAGAAACATTGGGTGATCGCAGCACCTTTGGTTAGCTAATAAGTCAGCCGTGGCTCAAAATGTTTGCTGACCGCTGGTCTAATAACCCATTCTCACATTAGACTGGACTTATTACTATGTGGAGATTGGGGCTAGAATATAGGTTGGGAGGGCTTTTTTTTTTACTAATTGGTTTTTCACTCTCCCCACCTAAATGCTTTGTCATACTTCCTTTGAATTCAACATTCTCTATCCCTCACACATTAGTATAATTAATAAATATGCGTGTAACCGTAACAGGGAGTTAGACACAGTGGAAAACAAATAATAGTTATACATATATATATAATATATAATATATATAATATAATATATAATATATTTATATATACAATATATAATATTATATATTTATATATACAATATATAATATATATTATATAATATATATAATATATAATATAATATATAATATAATATATAATATACAGATATACAATATATATAATATATATAGATATACTATATAATATATATAGATATACATATATATAGATATACATATATATAGATATACTATATATATTTATATATATTATATAATATATATTATATATATTATATATATTTATATATATAATATATAATAATATATATTATATATATTATATATATTTATATATATAATATAATATATATTTTATATATAATATATATAGTGTTACGGTTCTTACTTTCTATTCTTAACTCTAAACTACAATCTTACAATGAACTGGTACTTATTAATATGTTTATTTAATATACATGTCTTGAATTGGTTTCACAAGTCCATTACAGTGTCAACACACGCTCTCTAGTCCTGCCACTCTCAGTCCCGTTGCTTGACTGTCTTTTGTCACACCTGCCTACACTCGGCCCGTTGGAATGTCCCCCACCCCCTTACTAATAGGGGTGGCCCAAGCCTGGTGACTGCTCAGGGCTGGCCCGAGCAGGGTCTCGCTCGCTACACTATCCCCCTCATAAATTGGGCACGACCCAGTGCCCACAAAATTATACCCGGCTTGATACCGCTCTGGTACACGTGAGTCTCGTTTTGGGTAGCGCCGTTCGGACTCCGCCCCCTGCTCGCACATTCGTGTTTGTTGAAGCTGCTCCCTCAGTCCTGCTGGTACCAGTTTTACCTGGAGGTGCTCTTGTTGGAGAGGGTGGGTGTTTTGCCCCTCACGTGGCAGCTGGTTTGCCGGTGTCTTTCCCTCCTCCCGTTTTTCAGGTTCTCTTACAACCTCAGGAGCTTCTTTGTTCTCACCTTCGGTGTCTAGAGCCTGATACAATTTGAGCCTATTGAAATGGACAACTAAGCGCTTTTGGCCTTTCTTGACACGATACGTGACATCGGAAACTCGTTTTATTATCACGTATGGCCCTTCCCATGGACGGTGTAGTTTCGGTGTGCATCCACGTTTAACGGCACTGCTAAGTAGCCACACTCGCTGCCCTTCTTCATAAGGGGAACCTGAACATCGTCGATCATAGAGCGTCTTCTGTACGTGTTGGCAGTTTCCTAGTTTTTCTCGGACTCTTTCATACGCCAACTCGAAACGGCTTCGCATGTCTTGCACAAATAAGGTTTCATTCAAAAACACTTTTTCCGGGTGCCCGAACGCCACATCGACTGGTAGTCGTACATCTCGCCCGAACATGAGATAAAACGGTGTGTAGCCTGTTGATTCATGCTGACTTGACCTGTAGGCTAACATAACTTGGGGGAGGAAGTTGTCCCAGTCAGTGTGTCGCTCATTAACCCACTGGCTCAACATGGCTAGAAGTGTGCGGTTAAACCTTTCGACTAATCCATCTGATTGGGGATGGTATGGTGTAGTCCTCGTTTTCCTGATTCCCAGAAACAAGCACATTTCTTGAAATATCTTAGCTTCGAATTGACGCCCTTGGTCACTGTGTATTTCATCAGGAGCTCCAAATCGACACACGAATTCCTCAATTATTATCCTTGACACTGTCACAGTTTCCTGGTTAGGCATGGCATATGCTTCTGTCCACTTCGTGAAATGATCCGCCACTACCAGGATGTACTTATTGTTTTGGTCGGTCTCAGGTAGTGGGCCCAAGATGTCTACGGAGATCCGTTGTAATGGGTATCCTGGTCGACGATTGATGAGTGGTGCTCTAGCAGCCATATTTGGGGATTTCCTACGTGCACAATCATGGCAGGATCTGCACCACACCTTCACATCTTCCAGATGCCCAGGCCAATAGAACCGCTCCCGAACTTTCTCTAACGTTTTCTTAAATCCCAGATGACCTCCTGTTGGTGAACTATGGAGTGCCTCCATGACTTCATTTTTTAGGTCTCGTGGTAGAAGTAGCTGAAGTCGTTTGTTACTAATATCTCCCTCCCCCTGTCGATACACTAAGCCGTTCCTTAGCGTCAAACTATCCCATTGTTCCCATAGTCTTAGCACCTGACGACTTTCTTGCACGATTGTGTCTCTGGGTGGCTGTTCTCCCGCTTTGCACCACTGCACTGCATGTTTAACTACAGGATCTTCTCCCTGTTTCTTCTGTAGTTCTTCTAGAGACCATCCGAAGCTGTCGATCGCAAGAAAACTCACATCCACTGCTTTACTTAAACTTCCCTTGAAATTATTCGGCGCTTCCTTTCCTTTCATTGCTTCAAATGCATCTTCCTTCGCACTGTCTCTTCCACATTGTTGGCATGGCCGCCGAGATAGCCCATCAGCATTCCCATGGGACTTGCCATTTCGGTGTTGCACTGTGAACTCCAGCTCAGCAAGTTGTTCCAGCCAGCGTGCAACCTGCCCTTCTGGCTCTTTGAAAGATTGAAGCCAGCGTAAGGAGCTATGGTCTGTTCTGACAATAAATGGCTTGCCATATAGATAGTGCCGAAAATGTCTGGTGGCAACAACTAAAGCCAACATTTCCTTTCTTGTCACACAATAATGTCGCTCTGCCTTTGTCAATGTGCGACTCATATACGCTACTACCTTCTCTTCGCCATCGCATTTAATGCTCAATACAGCACCTATACCTATATTGCTTGCATCTGTATCTAGAATAAAGCTATCTTCGGGTGAAGGAAATGCCAGAACAGGACTGGAAGTAAGGCGTTTCTTTAAGTCTTTGAAAGCTGTCTCACAGGTTTGATCCCAGGTATACCGTTCACCTTTTTGTGTAAGCTTGTAAAGAGGAGCAGCCACGGTTGCAAAACTTTTTATGAACCTACGGTAATATGAAGCAGTTCCTAGAAATGCCCGAAGTTCCTCTATGTCTTTTGGTGCTGGCCACTCCTCAACAGCACGCACCTTCTGTGGGTCTGTTGAAATTCCCCGTGATGAGATGGTGTGTCCCAAGAAACTGACTTGAGGCTGCATGAGCTGACACTTTGAAGGCTTTAGTTTAAGCCCTGCTTCTCGCAAACGCGAGAATACTTCTTGAAGTCGAAGTAAATGTTCGTCGAATGTTTTCCCATAAACTATTACGTCATCTAGGTAAACCAATGTGGACTTCCACTGCAACCCAGCTAAAATTAAGTCCATTAGACGTTGGAAAGTACTTGGTCCATTGCACACACCGTAGGGTAGGACTTTGAATTCATATAGCCCCCCTTCCCCTGTTGAAAATGCGGTCTTTGGGCGATCCTTAGGAGCCACTTCACATTGCCAGTACCCTGATGCCATATCTAGAGTACTGAACGATGTTGCACCTCCTAGTGAGTCCAGGAGATCGTCGATCCGTGGAAGAGGGTAAGCATCCTTTTGTGTTACTGCGTTTAGCTTCCTGTAGTCCACGCAAAATCTTGTTGTTCCATCCTTTTTTTGCACAAGAACAATGGGAGAACTCCATGGAGATGACGATGGCTGTATAATATCATCCGAGATCATGTCCTCCACTACCCGGCTCGCTTCTCCCCGCCGGTGTATTGGGAGACGTCTTGGTGGCTGCCTGATAGGAATAGCACTACCTGTTTCGATGTGATGATATATACGATTAGTTCTCCCCAGGTCATTTGATCCCTTGGAGCAGATATCACTAAACTCGTTTAGCAAGCTGCAAAGTCTTTGGCGTTCTTCCTGGTCCAGTTTGCATTTTGTCAAGTCAAAAAGATGTTCTACTCGTCCGTCACTCTTGTATCTTTTTCCAATTGTTGCAACTTGCATCTCTTGTGGTACTTCAAAGAACTTGCCTACTGTCGTGCCTGCCCGCAATGTAATAGGCGACGGACCTGGGTTAATAAGTCTAATTGGTAATTCTTTGTTTTGTATACGTGCCAATACATGGGCAGCCATAACTCCGTGCTTCTCCCTAAGGTTGTCCGAAGGCTCTAACAATCCAGTAACATTATCGTGAACTGCATTAACCGATCCACGCGTGAACACCTCACTATATGATGGCACTATCATTGTTTTGTCCACAGCTACGTTCCACACGCTAGTTCCAGTCACATTATTCTTTTTTGAAACTGTTGTTAACCCTACCACTGAGTCACCAAGCCTCAGCTTTGAGCTAGAGAGTAAAACATCCCCCTGATTTTTTATGAGAAAATCTACTCCAAGAATGCACTGTTGGGTAATATTACACACGACTAAAAATCTGTGTAGCACTTGAGTACCACCAATCTTCACAGTCATTTCGACCTCTCCCTCAGTATTTATTGGATCTCCACTCGCGTTCACGATACAGGCTAATGTGGGTGCTACCGACATTTTAGACCATCCCTTAACACTTTCCCACACATCTCTGCGTATTAAGGACACGGCGGCACCAGTGTCAATTAAAATACGAACAGCACAACCTTCTACATGTCCGTTCACGTATACTGCCCCGTCTGACTCTACACTCCATACCCCAAATGTGACAGGGTACCTGTCGATATCCTCGCGGTCCGCGCTGACACGTGGGGATGCAGAACCAATCTCGCGCCCCTCACGCACGTGTGAACTTACCTCACAGCTACCATCCCCATGTGAATGCTTCTCAGCCAGCCGGCTTTCCGTGATCCTGGGTATATCCTCCTCGGGTGGTATGCGTTTACCGGTCTCTTGTGAAGCCTCCCCATTCGGCGCGCGTTTCGCGGTTCCGTGTGAAGCCTCCCCGTTCGGCACGCGTTTCGCGGTTCCGTGTGAAGCCTCCTCGGCCGTCGCGCGTTTCGCGGTTCCGTGTGAAGCCTTCCCGTTCGGCACGCGTTTCGCGGTTCCGTGTGAAGCCTCCTCGGCCGTCGCGCGTTTCGCGGTTCCGTGTGAAGCCTTCCCGTTCGGCACGCGTTTCGCGGTTCCGTGTGAAGCCTCCTCGGCCGTCGCGCGTTTCGCGGTCCCGTATGAAGTCCCGGCCAGCATGAACTCGTTCACACTGGCCGCTGGCCGTTTCCCTGAGGGCACTGTGCCCGTCGGTGTCCGTTTTCACCACACGCCCAACATCTAATTGATCGACCAGATGATGATTGTAATGGGCGTCGGTCACCCCACTCCCGTGATGCAGAAAGTGTTGTTGATAATTCCTGCATCGCTGTTGTCATGGCCTGAAGCGTCTTTTGTTGTTCCTGAAGCAGCTTGCCCATATCTTGCAGTGTAAGACCCGCCACCATGCCCGGATGGTTGGTGGGCGTCTCATTACCATTGGTGTGGGTTGGTAGCGTCCTCGAACGTTCCACTTCGAGGGTAGATTCTGTTTCTACAGCAACAGTCATAGCTTCATCAAGCGTTTTAGGTCTAGACTGTCGCACAAATAAACGCAATTGCGGGTCATTTAACGCCTCTATAAATTGGTCCTTGGCGAGAACATCTCTCACAGCCGCATCTAAATTTGGGAAAGCTTTAGCGGAAAGTCGGCGTAAATCCAGCCCAAGCGACGGGAGTGGTTCTGCGGGTGCATGACGTCGGTTACGAAACATGGCTTTAAAAAGTTCGTCTCCTTGCCCCGGGGCCAGAGCTTGTTTTAATCCATTTTTAACTTTGGAATATTGTTTTTGTTCTTCTTGGTCCAAAACAAGATACGACTGTAACGCTTTACCGGCCAAACTTGCCGCGAGATACGCGCACTTCGTTGCGTCATCCGACCAATTGTTCACTGTAGCCACTAACTCAAAATGTGCTATCCACTCCGACACGTCACTTTGACCGTCAAATGTTCGGGGCAATAATATAGCGCTAGCCATTGTAGTTTAATATAACAAAATAAGTTTAATACGTACTGTCCGACCGCTGCCACCACTGTTACGGTTCTTACTTTCTATTCTTAACTCTAAACTACAATCTTACAATGAACTGGTACTTATTAATATGTTTATTTAATATACATGTCTTGAATTGGTTTCACAAGTCCATTACAGTGTCAACACACGCTCTCTAGTCCTGCCACTCTCAGTCCCGTTGCTTGACTGTCTTTTGTCACACCTGCCTACACTCGGCCCGTTGGAATGTCCCCCACCCCCTTACTAATAGGGGTGGCCCAAGCCTGGTGACTGCTCAGGGCTGGCCCGAGCAGGGTCTCGCTCGCTACAATAGATATAAATATATATAATATATATTTATATATATACTATATTGCCTACACATTATATGCATACATGTAATATATTGGCTGCAGGGTTGTCCAAGTGGCTTTGAACGGAATAGATCGGGGTTTGAGTATTGGGGGTTGGTTATACCATTACTATTTTCAATGTGGTTGTTCCAGTATATCTTCACTCTTATGCGGGTAGAGTTTCTCTAAGATATCCTCAGCCCACTACCTTAAATTACATCTCTAACAATCATTATACTCATCGTACAAATAATAATAATAATATTAATAGAGAATCATTGGGTTTGCAAACAATAAACCTGAGTAGAATATAACTTTTTTGTTTTAATCCGTTTCGTGCGTGACCCATAATACATCATTAATAGTTGACACGTGAAGCTAAAATTACACATCAGCAAGAGGTCAAACGTAAACTTTCTACTTTATATAATTTTACCAACTCTATAAAACTAACTTTCTCTATTAGAGGTTGAAAGGATGTTAGTTTCATTAGAATTTATCTAACGTGCACTGAACACTACTCTTTCTTAAATTTGTATTGATGTTTGGTCACCGTGAACCTCTACTCCCAAATATTATCAGCGTACAAGCCACATATTAAAACCTAGAAAAGTAACTAGTACTTATTACTAGCCCTAGCACCTAAATATTTACTAATTGGAAGGAGCTACAAACCAGTATACTATGGTAAAAAATCTTTATCAAGACAACCGGATATAGAAAGTGAATCACCATAGACATGAAGTTGAGGCTTTTGTTCAGTTAGCCGTAGGAATGGATCCATCTTATATACAAGTAACAGCGATACTTTGCATGGTGGGATATATCCTCAACTTATTTATTCCTTTTTAAGTTTATAGAATAATTTTGGTAGGACATAATAACGCATTCCTTAAAGTCGATATTAGAAACATTTTATTATATTGTAAGTGTTTTTTATAGTTATTGATAATTATCACCAAATGTGACATCTTTAGATAACATGACCTTATGTATAAATACGTGAAAGTAGATTTACCAACTTTTAATGTCAGATAAGATTCTTCCTATGGAAATTGGAATGTAAATATGTGACAAAAAATAAATACATATAATAATTGTTTGGATTATAAATCCTTTAGATATACACATCTTTTACTATTTAACAAAATCAATTAAATAAGAATAGTGCACTCACGTATCGTTTAGTTTTAATGTTATTCCTCTTGGAAGAGTTATCACTTACCTGAAAAGAAAAAGAAAACTATATCAGTCTGAAGTTTAATATTAAAACCATTAAATAAAATATTAACCAAAATAAATTATAAATATGTTGTTGAGGTTCACGTTTCGTGAATTAAATACTAACTAATATAGTTAAAATATATTAATTTTAATAAAAAATTTACAAACTGACATACATATTCAAATATTAAACATAATTAATAAACACACTGAAACATTGTATGCTATTTATTAACTTTGACAATTTGCTATCGAATATAAATATAGTTAATTTCTTCTGCGAAAAAATGTGTCTACATTGATAACTAATGTGAGTATTTGTGAAGAGGAGAAATACACTCAACATTGTGGGCACAATATAAATAATATTAATAAACATAATTGTAGAAATATTACTTATAATAAAAGATGGATCGGTGGACATACATACAAAGGTGTCAATATCACGTATCCTGGTTTTTCGGTAACAGAAATGTCGAGGTGTACTGTTAGTGGGCTTTAATATAAAAGTTAATCAATTTCTTTTGACGCAAGCTAGGGTACAAATTTCCATCAATTATATTTTTCGATCATGTAATAATGTAATATAATACGGAAATCCGGGACAAGTAGTAAGAGACAATGCGAAAATAAAAAAATAGCATAGATACATTTATACATATACACATACATAACATATACTATAAAACTTACATTTAAAATCATTTGTGACATTAAAGACAGTACACATACTGAGTAGTATAAAACATTTTTCTTAACTTCCTGTGCTAATGCAGTTTTTTTTCTCTTTCTTATGAAAGACAAAGAAGGATAAGACAAAGCTCATCGGAATTCTTCGCGTGCGTCTAGCGCGGATTTGTGTGTCTCCCTTGCGCGTTCAATACCTACACCTTAGCTACGAGCATTTTCAAAAAAGAAGTTACCAAGGTGTTGAGAGCTTTTTAAGGCTCACCCCAATGCTACTTTGTATTCTATCCGTTGGAAGAAGACATTTTTTTTCAGTAACTTTATGAACTATAAACTCACATCAAACCAGGCATTTGAACACCTATGAATTATCTTTGTTCAGAAAAATATTACTGGTTTATTTCTGCTCTTTTAAATACTTTATTCCATTATAATGTCAATATTTGTTTTTTCTGAGTGGACACTATCGCAGTTATGGCCTGCATTTTGAAGCGTAACCTATAATACTTATTTTTTATTTTTTATAACAAACAGAAGATATATCATAAAAAGAGGAGATTAGATTTGTAGCTTTGAAGTGACTTTTTTTACTCGCCTCTAGCTCTATATGTATATTTTTAAACAACTGTGAAACGAAAGCAGGCTTGTTTTTTCCTTGAATTATTTATACATCATTTGACAAAATAAAGGTATAACATTATTTTTATACTTTTTGAATTTTTAAAACTAAGCTTGGGAGCTTGCTCTGGTATAAATATGTAAGCCTGATTAAAGTCACAAATGTAAAACTCAAATAATTTCAAGTAAAATAAATAAATAAGATATCAAATTCCTATTTTATTTAAACATCTAAATCGGGTGAAAAACAAATCTGTTGTGTGTTCAATATTCATATACTTTTAGTTTTCTTTTTCACATTTCACTGACTATAAAATAATCATAAACCAACATTTGTGTTGGAATAGGAACATGTGTTCTTTAGTAACTTTTAAAAATAATTTCTTCGTGTACTATTCTAGTCGATTTGCTAAGTCTTTATAAGAAATTAACATATTACTAATTTTTTACAATTATTTAATAATAGTTTCTTTACGAGTGTTCATCTTGATCCATTTTTCAATTGAAATTTTCCTTAAAAATAAATTGTGTTGATACTTAATTTAATTAGAACCTTCTTACTAAAAACATGAAGGCTACATTTTTAAAAGAACCTCGTCTTACTACCCGTTCGGGCTATACGCTTTTTTTACTAATTATTTTAATGGCTTTTAGGATAAGAGAGGTTATATTTAGAGGAAGTGAATCTGTATTTCCGTGGACGAAAAGTTGAAAACCAATTGGTAAAACCACTCTCAGGACACCTGACCGAAATTCAAACCTTGATCTCCCCGTCATTGGCAGTCTAGTCTACTATGAGAGTTAGCGCGTTAGACCACGCAGCCACCGAAGTGGGTCAAGAATACAATTAAATTTAACATCAACACACATTTCTTTTAAGGGAAATTTTAAATTATATTTATATAGCCTATTTAGGTGAGATATAAACGTTGATGAAAAAGTGAAACAATCTTTCCAATATTAACATTTTACATTAAGTAGCATTGAAAATAATGTATTAAAAACCCCTAAAAGTATTTGATATAAGTGAACATTGAAATTTGTTTGTAGATATTTGACATTAAAGTAGCCGGGTACTCTTAATTGTATCTTGTATAAAAAGTAAAATAGCTAATAGTATCCAGGGTCTTAGTAATGGTTTGGCAGACTTAAATTTAGCCCGGACATAGGTATTACAAGAATTTTTCATAGGCCTGACAGGATGAAATTTTCCTAGCGCCCCTGTTATTCAACTCCCCTGACTTCAAGACCGGGCTGAGCTTTCCTAGTAACCCCTGCAATTTTACTTCGTGGAAGGGCCATGTCATTCAACAATAAGCGTTATCTGTTATCGAATAGTTTTTTTAACCCCGTTAACATCGCGAAAGCCACGTCGAGTAAAAAAAACAAACAGTGTTTTTACGATTAACGAAGAGAGAACGTGAGAAGTGATTATTTATGCCGAAACACACAGCAATTCATTGTATGAGAATAAAAACAAATTCAATTCGCTTGGTTTTTGGGGGGTGGTGGCTGGCATTCAAAACCTAGCCGGGGGCTCCAGTTTTAATAGGGGTGTAAAGTAAGGTTGTTAATAGTAGCTGGATTGAGGTTAGTATTTTATTAAATAAGGTGATTCAATTTTAGACTTTTAACACTCAAAGACAAAAACAAAAAATCAATAATATCTTAATTCAGTTTGACATAATCCCCAAGTCGCTAGCGCATCTGTTTGGTTCACTAGCACACATTGCAACGTCGATGGTTTAGGGTAGGTCTGGCAAACCCATGTAAAGCAAGCCCAAAGCGGTATGCGGTAATATTTTCTTGGCAAGTGGTATTCATTACAGCTCAATAGTTTTCTTTACCTTACTAAGACATAAAACTGTTCATAAAATGTATTTCAAATGTATAACTGCTCCTTAATACTATAAAAAAATATAAAAATATATTGTTCTTGTGAAACATTAGTAATACATGGTATATCATTTCTAAACAATGTATAACAATTCTGAAGCACCTATATACATTTCTTGAAAACATTTAGCAAAATGTATTCTCTACCTGTGTTATACTTTTTTAAATAATACTAAATAATTAATTATAATCTATAATATAATAAATATAACTAATAATATATTTTTATATTCATAATATATTATAGGGTTTTATTCAAATTTCACTACCCGTTTGAGATATACGGATCCACACAAATTATGCTATTGTGTTAGGGATGAGGGAGGTTGAGTTGCTTTGAGGGAGAGCGTAAAACCTTTAATTTAGGAAAATTTCCCCTCAGTACACAACCGGGACTAAAACCCCAATCCCCCCTTCATAGGATGTTAAGTTTACTATGAGAGTGACGCCCTGGAACTTTCGACCACCGAAGTGGACTATATAATAATTGATAATTATAATGATGATGATGATGATGATGATGATAATGATGAATGACTCCAATAGTTAATTTAGCTCATAGATAGATACCTCTGGCATGATAAAGAGTTTTAACGAAAATTATCGACATATTAGTCAAGCGCTCACAAAAAGGTTCAATAGCCCTAATCCAAGATATCATATGACTGTTGTCCTTCTTCTAGACTGAATATTGTTAAATTTTCAATAGCAAACACATTTATATCTTTTTTTTAATAATCACGCTTAGTGCCATGTTTATTTAGGGCTTAACTCTAAGGGGTATAGACGAGGTGGGTATTTTTTTAGAGAAATGCACCTGTATTATTATATAATGGAAATAACAAAGAGAGATCACACGTGTTAAAAACCAGTGACCAGTGCACATGACCAGGATTAAAACCTTGGACTCTAGAGAGGATCCAAGACTCACGGGGGTGATCGAGTCAGAATGATGTTGAGACTCTGGCGGAGGACCACCCTTCTGTCAGGGGGTCAGATTTTACGTCTTATCTCCAGCAAGCAAGTAAATTGTGAGACCTACGCTTTATACCATGTGATCCTTATAAAATATTTCCAAAAATAAACAAAAAAAGTGAAACTACAATATTATTTGTGAACATAGAAACATCCTCACTAGTAGTTCTGTGAACAGATGACCTCAATTTAAAAAATACTCAGTTCATTATGTTAAGATATTATCTCGTGTTCTTATCGTTACAATCGTCTTAAAGCCTTTCCTTGTAGAGATTTTTTTTTTTATTTTAATTTGATATTCTTACTTAGTGATCAAGTTAGGTAGAAAATAAATGAATGCTATATTCAATAGTAAATTACATTCGTAGTAGAAAACTGCTGTTTACATGGATTAGGACATCAGTCTCGCAATATATGTCAACATTACCAAAAATACACCTTAGGTTCTCAATGAGTTACTTAGAATTTTTCATTCAAATCCTTTGTGATGAACTATTAAATGAAACATATTTTTTGCAACCACCATATTGAAACGGACAAACAGATTGATAAACTATGTACACCTAACATACGTAGTTCAGCCTCAGTTCAAAGAATATCCCTCTCGGGTTTCGCTAACATTGGTCCACGCGTTTAACAGTTATAGTTGAACCAACAGAAATATCTTTGAGCGGCCACTATCTTGAAATGGATAAACAGATCGAAAAATTGTGTACGTTATATATGTTGTTCAGAATAGGCTCAAAGAATGTATTCTTCCAAAAGTCGTTCAGATTTGTTTGACGCATTTGACCATTATTGCAGAACAAACCTCCGGATAGACAGCCAAATTCCAAATTGACCAAGTTAAGAAAGTACCTCACTGCGTTAGTATAATTTTTATTAAATTTGGATAAAAGAGAATGCTAGTTGAGGAACAAGTAAAATGAGACTTCATGATCAATGATGAGAAAGTTAGACTACATTTACTATTTCCGATCGTGAATTTTGAATTCAAAAAAGTAATTAATTTTAGTAATTTAATATTACGTTTGAATATAAAAAGTCAAACTAAAGTGAGTAAACTTCAGCACACTGTTTAAAGATAAGTTTGTATTTACAAAACGGACATTTTTTATCACCGCGTCTTACTACCTGTTCAAGTTATACGCACCGTAATGAACTAATTATACTCAGGTGCTTGGAGAGTAGATGCTAAATACATAAATATAAATATTGTTGATTAAATAATTCTAGGAATCACGAGGCATGACGAGCACCTACATTCTGCTTGATCATTCAAAAGCGATGAATCCATCCTAATTAGGTAAACTTGTGTAAAGTCTAGTGTAGAAGAGAAGGCCAGTGTTCCCGAAGGATGGTACTGATTGCCATTCCTGGAGGCACACAACCAGAAAATTAACCCATTTCCCCGCTACAAAGGCACAGATTTAATCCTGTTACCTCTTCCAATCCTTCTCCTAATTTTCCCTCTGGTTCTTCTCAACATGAGCTGTATCCTTACGCGTCGAGGTCTAGAACTAAACAGCCATTGATTAACGAGGAATACATGAGTTGTGTGGTTTTTTTTTTATCATTTCGTCTCCCTCCCGGTTCAGGTTACACGCATGTGTACTAATTACGATAGTGTGTTGTTGAGAAAGATTGAATTTTGAAGAAGTATATCCGAATTGGCGTGGAGGAAGAGTGGAAAAAAATTTAGGATAACTACCTTCAGTATACCTGACTGGGATTTAAACCTCCACCTCCCTGTCATCAGCAGTATAGTTTATTACGATAGTGACGTCTTAGTTAGACCATGTGTCCACCTAAGCTGTATCTGAACACGTCGTAGTAAATAACTAAACAGTCATGGATTAACGAGTAGTATATGAATGTGTGTGTAAATATACTCTATATACAAACACGTTCTGTTCATCTTTATTTTGGGTAAATAGAGTTACATCTATAAATTGTTTTAGGATGATTAGAAGTTAAAGGTAGGTAACGAGTTGCGTTCTGGGACTAACAGACCTAACCGAGGAAGGGGTACCGGGCTGCGTCCAGCCGTGTCCCACCTATCTAAATCTATTACTAGAAGCAGAACATCAGTCATTTGTTGATAGTAATAATATAGCAAACATCCCATCTCTATTTGAATTCTGTCTGCTGTTTTCTCGGACTATGTAAGATTAAGTTCGGCTGGATTAGCTTGTTTTATGTAACATCTGGTGGTTGAATTAACTGAATTATACTTTTATGTATCATTCTGAACATAATTTTATATATCATTATGAACCTACTTTTGTTTATCCTTCCAATATTATTTTATTTATTTGACTACACTTCTTTACACGCAACTCAGGTGATAGTAAAATGTATCTGTTCCATACCTAGGTCACAGCTCAGGTGGTAGTAAAATTTACCTGTCCTATACCTAGGTCGCAACTCAGATGGAAGTAAAATGTATCTGTTACATACTTCTGACGCAGCTCAGGTGGGGTGAAATGTATCCGTCCCATGCCTAGGTCGCAGCTCAGGTGGCAGTAAAATTTATCTGTCCCATAGGTCGCAACTCAGATGGAAGTAAAATGTACCTGTTATATACTTCTGACGCAGCTCAGGTGGAGTGAAATGTATCCATCCCATGCCTAGGTCGCAGATCAGGTGGCAGTAAAATTTATCTGTCTCATACCTAGGTCGCAACTCAGATGGAAGTATCTGTTACATACTTCTGACGCAGCTCAGGTGGAAGTAAAATCTATCTGTTCCAGCCTTCAGACGCAACTCCCGAGGAAGTAAGATTTTATCTGTCCACTCTTCGAGAGGCAACTCGCTTAAGGGGTGTTACTTGGTACGCAACCCGGTACAAACTTTTCTTTTATAACA
This sequence comes from Timema podura, assembly GCA_033556935.1. Taxonomy (NCBI): domain Eukaryota; kingdom Metazoa; phylum Arthropoda; class Insecta; order Phasmatodea; family Timematidae; genus Timema; species Timema podura. Next base: position 46,912,702 of record JAVRXN010000011.1, on the reverse strand, counting down.
ATTTACTCTCAAATTATTTCAAGTTTACTTCACTTTTATCAATTTGCTTCTTGTTTTGATTCAGACACTGTTAATTAAATAATTAGATTGAATTATTAAAATCTAGATTGTTATGGACCTTAATCAATATAAGGTAGGCTGACAAATAAACATAAAATTGGTCTATGCGTGATGTGATTCAGTGATAATTATATTTAAAGAGGTCCCATTTGCTAATATTATTATTATTATTATTTAGCACCACGTCTTACTACCCGTTCGGGTTACACGCTTAAGACCCGCCTCGGTGGCGTAGTTGGCTAACGCGCTTGTCGTGTTGAGCTCTACTGCCGAGGACGGGGAGATCGAGGTTCGAATCTCGGTCGGGTGAACTGAGGGTGGTTTTTCCTAAATGGTTTTCCACTCTCCCTCCACGCAAATGCGGGTTCACTTCATATAAATTCAACCTTCCCAATTCCTAATCCATTAGTGTAATTAGTACTTAAGCGTATAACCCGAACGGGTAGTAAGACGCGGTGCTAAATAATAAAAAATAATATACGCTTAAGTACTAATTACGCTAATGGATTAGGAAATGGGAAGGTTGAATTTAGAGGAAGTGAACCCGCATTTGCGTGGAGGGAGAGTGGAAAACCATTTAGGAAAAACCACCCCCAGTTCACCCAACCGAGATTCGAACCTCGATCTCCCCGTCCTCGGTAGTCAAGCTCAACACGACTAACGCGTTAGCCAACTACGCCAACGAGGCGGGTCATTTGCTAATAGCCCCCCTCGTGTTGGTGTAACTGTGAAATTATAATAAAATAATATTGTAGTAGAAGCTATGGAGCTTAGGCTAATGGTTTCCATCAGGGTATCTATGTACTTGTTCAAGGTGTTTCACTTTGTGTTTGAATATGTTCACATACCTGAATTCAATTGCGTTAAATTTAGTGATTATATCTTACTGTTAATTTGATTTGGTATTGTAAATACTAAACGTGCAATAACATAAATAATACTAATCAAAACCACATTAGGAGAATTAGCGGAAGCGATTTATTTGCCAGATATGTTTGCAATTTGGAATGTAAACAATATTTGAGATTCACAGGTTGTGTGTAGTTGTGCCAATTAATTATTCCTGAAATTATCATTTAATCTCGCAGTTTATGATTACTAGTATATTAAATATGCCTATTCCGAATAGAGTATTTCATCATTACATGCATCGTGGACCCACTTCAGTGGCTGTATGGTCTAAGGCGTCACTCTCGCTATAGACTAGTCACTAGAGTCAATGATAGAGAAATAGATATGGATTCAAATTCCGGTCGGGTATAATAAGGGTAGTTTCCCCCTAATTAGATTTCCACTTTCCTTCTAAGCAAATATGGTTACAACTCATCTAAATTCAACCTTCCTCATCCCTCATACATTAACGTAATTAATACATGGTTTTTTAGCCCGAACGGATAGAAATACGTTTTGCTAAGAAAAAAATTAGGAAATAAGCACACTCAGCATACTTGGATGGGATTTGAGCTTCTTTAATTCTGTCACCGACAAAACACTCTATTGTAAGCTAAACTATCTAAACTATCCTTACCCAGGACTAAAACCAGTTCCTTCTAAGTTTATTTTCAAATTACTAATCTAATGACCACTAAGAGAGCTACGCAGTCTATTTAAACCTGGTTGAACCGTTCATGGGAGCCACAACATTTTAGAAAGAAGATTCTCTGACTTATCTTCAATACAAAAATTTAAAATTCCCTGATTAAAACCCATATCGGGATTTATAAAAATACTTAAAAAAATCAAACTATTCTATTTGTATTTTCTGATAACTTTTGAAATTCACTAAAATGTATACCATACAGATACTTAGTTAAAAACTATATTTGAATAGAATGAATTTATGATATTTCCTGAATCTCTCCATTAATTTTTAATTACCTGTTATTCCCAGGTTTTCGATATTTTCCTGACTGTTGCCATGAACGCACACTTATTTGACAATCTTTTTATGACATGTTTAGGAGTTTGTTTGGAGTATCCTCATCTGCTCATAAATGATCGCGTTGCATGTGGAAGATGTTAACGCTTTACAATAAGCTCTTCGTCAAAACTATCAGAAACGTGACTCATGCGGTGTTGGCCGGACGTTCCGCAATCATCGGAGGCTAGCTGACTGAGCATGGGTTCTCGGGAAAACGATGGAATAGCTTACATTTGGTTTGTGTTTGGGTAAGTTCGGATGAACATCAGTTGAATAGTACCATCTGACTACAGATTTCAAGGACACTAAGGGCAGAGAGAGAGAGAGAGAGAATGAGAGTGTGTGTGTGTATATATATACATATATACATATATATATATATATATATAAAACTAACAGTTCATGACGAATGGGGGATGGCTGATCTCCGAATCTTGTATATATATATATATAATATATATATATATAATGACGAATGGGGGATGGCTGATCTCCGAATCTTGTATATATATATATATATATTATATATATATATATATAATATATTCAAGATTCGGAGATCAGCCATCCCCCATTCGTCATTAACTGTTAGTTATTCGTATCCTGAGAGATTAGTTGAACTGAGGAATCGCACTAAGGATTTGGGGAATGAAAGTATTTAAAAAAAAGTTAATTATTTAAGAAGAACTAATTTACCGATAAAGTTAAAAATATGATTGTTATATTAATTTATGAACTAGAGTAGTTCTGTATAAGACTGTCAGGCTCAATTCCCGAAATGGCGGAAAAATTTATCAATAGAAATCTTAGGGTTTTCCATTTCAAAGCGATGACTATGATGACCAGGTCGTTGGGGATTGTGTTTGTTCTCAAATTAAGTCCGTTTTTAAGTTGAAGTTGTGTGCTGATGTAATTGATTAGTTCATAAAATAGGTCTGGCTGTTAGATACAATAATTAATAAACATTATATCTCTCTCTTAAAACTGTGTGTGGGTAAATATTAAGTAGATATTTAATATATATAACGCAAGCCAAACTCTAAACATATACCTCTCATTGATTAGAAACCAAAACTATGTGCAGCTCTGCTCTAACAATTCAAATCCAACCAGGACAGAATGCATTAGCCAACTGTCATCATGGTTAATGCAAAGTAGGATGTGTGACCCTCATTCAAACGAGAATTATTTTATCCATTATATTTTATCATCAAGGGATTTCTATTTAATATGGACTTTCTACACATATTCACAAGTTTCAGTGGTCGCGTGGTCTAAGGCGTTACTCTCGCAATATACTAGACTGCCAATGATGGGTAGATCAAGGTTGGATCCCAATCGGGAGTTATGAGGGTGGTTTTCCATTAATTGTTTCCCACTATCTCCACTCAAATGCAGGTACACTTTCTCTAGATTAAACCTTCCTCATTCTTAAACCATTAGCGTAATTAGTATATAAGCGTATAGCCACAGGTAGTAAGATGCGTTGCTAAAAATAAAAAATAAAAGATAATAAATGTAGTCATATCAGTAAATAGCTTCCAAACCGATTAATCCAGACCAGCACACTTGTAACTCAATCACAACACCAGGTCATTGATTCACTAACGCGTACAAATCTGCTCCCATGCAATTTTAGAATGACACAAATTTTTACCAAAAGTGCTTCCAAAAATGAACCTTATTTGTTTGTTACATTTCCTCAATCACTAGCCAAGGAACAAACCAGTGTCAAACACTAATCGACGTCACCATGATGTTATCATTTGTGCTCTCTTTGACCTATCCGTGTGATGAATCTGCCTCCTAAGTCAATGCACCTTTATTTTAAATCCCTACTGAATATAGCAAACTTATTTATATATGTATATATATAATATATGGTAATATATATTATGTATATATATAATATATGGTAATATATATATTACCATATATTATGTATATATATAATATATATATATGGTAATATATATTACCATATATTATATATATAATAATTGGTAATATATATATTACCATATATATAATAATGTGTTCCATCCCTCATCTGTCGTGGCGAGCACTATAGTTCTAATCCTGAAAGACGTGGATTATGTGAACCCCTCTCGACAGATCAAAGCAACGTTTCCACGGAATAGCAGAGATAACACCAGAGTGTTTCAGCACTAAATGTGTTTCATCCCTCATCTGTCGTGGTGAGCATTATAGTTCTAATACTGAAAAACGTGGACTATGTGAACTCCTCTCGAAGGATCAAAGTAACGTTTCCACGGAATAGCAGAGACAGCACATGTGTGTGTTAGCACTAAATGTGTACCATTATTCATCTGCCGTGGCGAGTGCTCTAGGTTTCAAAGCTGGACCCCTCTCGACGGATCAAAGAAGCGTTTCCACGGAATAGCAGAGACAGCACATGTGTGTTTTAGCACTAAATGTGTACCATTATTCATCTGCCGTGGCGAGTGCTCTAGGTTTCAAATCTGAACCCCTCTCGATGGATCAAAGCAACGTTTCCACGGAATAGCAGGCAAGCAGAGATACTGTGGAGTTGCCTTGATCACAATAGTGATTCACTACCCTAATGTAGCTACCCCGCCTGCAAACTGGTTGTGCGCGCTCAGCCGTGTACTGACTGCAGACATTTGAGAAATGGAGAGGGAGAACATTATCTCCTTACCACCCTCCCTTTACATTCCCCCCCTGCCTAATCCAATTTCATCACCCCACACTCATCTATACCGCTAATCATAGCTGATGGGCAAATATAGATAACCCACAAGAATACGCATTTGCCATGTCTTCCATTTCTTTTCGTTCAAATAGGGTAATGTGACAATTATACTTAGCACTGGTTGGTTGAATATGGTATGCTAGATGTTTGTCATTTGCCGTGCCTTACACTGCCAACACATTGATGACAACTGTGGCAGCGAGAAAACTGCTTTAGTAGTAGATCTCCCTCTCTAAAGGATAAATTCAATTTTTGTAGAATACTCATGCATGGCTGCCGTTTTCACGGAATGTATACATTCTTGCAGGATTTTAAAGGTATAAAGTAGATCACATTATATTCGAGTGCTTTCAAGGATATTATCAGTATTTTGAGTTTTAACATCAGAGACAATGGTTCATATCAATTTAGATAAATTAATTATTAAATTACAGCCTTTAAAAGTGAGCCTGTTAAATCCTAGCAGGATAGCTAGACCACTTAGGTCAAGCTCGTCTATTCCACTCATTATAAAGCGACCAAATTGAGTAAAAACAAAATATAAATAAAATGTGTGGATTTACCTAAGTTCTGGAACTAAGAATAGAGTTATCATAGAGGTTTCCAAGTTGATTATTTCGATACTAGTACTGTAATCGAAAGGATTGAGATACCAAATTTGACATTCCTTAGCTCAAAACGTTTTGAACATGTTTTATTCCATTCATACTCTGCTTGAACAATAGATCTGGAAGGAACTGGAAGGAAGTTTAATTTTACCATCTCAAAGCCGAACAAACAGAAAGTTTTTTATTTCATAATTTTTAATATATAAATTAGGAAATACTCACTTTTGAATTTGTGATCATAGATAATATTTACTAGAACAATATACAGCATTTACAGATCTTTTTGTGTGTCAAGAACAAGATTTATAAAATACATTGGAAGAAGCCCTAAATTAATTATGAGCTTAAGAATTGTTGTATGAAATTTATTTGAGTATTTAAAATAGATAATTAATTTCCTTTATTTGTGTCACGATCAACGCGTTTTACTTCTATAACTAATCAAAGTCTGTTGAGTACTTTCAACGTGTGCTAAAACGACCAGTAAACTAGAAAATGTAAATATTTAACTGTTATAATAAAGTAATCTTACATGTAGAGAAAGAATTGTGATCGTAAAAAAAAATAGAACTTGAGGTTTCAAAAAATCTCGACGTTTCATGTACTCCCGAATCCGAAAGAGTGTTTTTTTAATTCCCGTCTGTCTGTCTGTTCCTCCAACGAAAGCCTACGCTATTTTACCGATTGGACTAAAACTTGGTATTTAGGGTTTTCATAGAGCTGCCTCTAGGCCTTTTGGAAATGGATATCCAACCCTAAAATTAAGGTTAGTTTACTGAAGGGCAAGAAGAGAAAAAGTCGGTTTTCACCAAATTGGCTTTAACGATTTTGATTAAATTTCATTTCAAAATATTGATAAATATTCCAATCAAAATGTCTACTCTAAATATTTCATCAACGTCACTTTAAGGGCTCCGGTATGATGGGTAAATTATCATTTTTTATCATATCTCTGTAACTTTTTGAGATATGAGATTACTTATTATTACAAATATGTAGATCTATTTATAATACAAATATTTTATTCGAAACGTATTTTTATAGAACCAATAACTTTCAAGCCATAAGGACATATATATATTTCTTAACTTTCTAATACTATAAAGGTAAAGTATTACGATCGTAAAAGAAAATCTATCCTGAAAAGATGATGGATGTAAACGTCTCATGACCCCCAGAACCCAAAAAAGTGGTATTTGCAATGCCGTATGTCTGTGTGTCTGTTTAAACTTAAAATTAAGAGTGGTTTAGTAACGAGTGAAAAGAGAAAAAATCTATATTCTGAAAATTGGATCTAACGATTTTGATTAAAATTCGTATCTAGGCTTTGATTAAGATTATAAATAAACTGGCTATTTTCATTTCTCCATGGAAATTACTTTTAAGGGTACTTTACAGAAACGGAAATTTCCGTATCTCCGCAAATATTTGAAATACTAAATAACTTATCATTGTAGCATTTTAGTATTATTAAAATAAAAAACTTTTATATGTAATATATATTTATAAAACCAACAGTTTCTGAGATATTGGCAAATATATTAATACTATTTTATGAGCTTTACTTGTAAAGAGATACTACCTAAGTTTTAACACAATAATTCTTTAATGCCATAAAGTAAGAGAAAAAGTAAGTCTTTCAAAAGTGTAATGTTCTCTTTCTTTCAACATTTAACGGGAAATGTTTGTACAGGAATAATCTATCTCTATTATTTTAGACTCAATAGTCAATATTTACCTATTTTATTAGTCTAAATTTATAAATGAGGAAACCCTTAATAAATGTCGAGAATTTTATACCAGGAGTCGACATTTTAATACAAAGGTTTGACCTTTGGCGACCCAATATCAAGATTTTTACTTTCTCACTACCTTACAGATAGAGAAATATTGTGATCGGTCAAAAAAATTGAACTCGAGATTTTGATGGAGGTCGACGCCTCATTACCCCCTGAACCCTAAAAAGTGGTTTTCGCAGTGCCTTCTATCTGAGAGACTTGAGATTGATATTTAAACCAGGTTCTCCCTGGTGCCTGTTCTCGTGGATAAAAAGCTGTGAATCTACATGTGCAGTAATGGTTTTTAGGCACTTTAAAAAATATCATATTAAATTAATATTCCAATCTGTATTCATTTTGATTAATTATCAAAAACAAAAGCAAGTTTATTATTATTTTTATTATTATTTATCAACTATCATGATAACATTTATTAAATAAATGTTAAGTTTTTATGTATGATATTACTCTTAAGCTAACAGCTATAATAATATTATATTGCTTTACTTATGCAGAATATTTGACTCCTCAAAGACGCAAGGGAAGATATTTATCAATCTTATTTTTTTCTTTGTGAAACTAGTGTCTCTACGAGAACTACCACGAAAAATATAGTGGCGTGAAATGTAATATTTCACAGAGAGTCCCTCAGGCGGTCGTTCCCTCTCAAGAGGTCGTGGCACAACTGATAAACTGCGCATAGCGGGTAGCTTCTTGTCAGCCAGGTTACTTATCACCATTTATTTCTTGCTCACACAATTTAAGAGACCTTTCCAAAATAAAGATAAGGGCTTGTCTCAATGTAAGTGAATCAGGAAAATAGATACCAAATTACGTTCGAACTAAAAAAATAAATCCAAGTCTGGTTTTCTTCATTCTTCATTTGACAACAAAACACTCAAAACCAGTATAATAGTTTTAATAATTTGAAAATAATCTTTAATTTTTTTTAAAATTTCGTTGTATTTAAAAAAAATCTGATAGATCATATTTACTATTCTTAGCACCACATCTTACTACCCATTCGGATTATACGATTATGTACTAATTACACTAATGGTTTTAGGGACGAGGAAGCTTTTTATAGGAATTGAACCCACATTTTCATGGAGGAATATTGGGAAACCATTATCTAAAAACCACCCTCAATAAACCCGACTGAGATTTAAACCTTTATCTCCCCGTCATCGGCAGTCTAGCTTACAATGAGAATAGCGCCCTAGAACATGTGGCCACTGAAGTGGATTACTGGTATTAATACTTTTTTTTAAAGTGGAATCTTAAATTGACTCCAATGATGCGATGTTTTATTCAAACTACATTACCTACCTGAATTAAGTGTTATTCTGCGGTTGATGGTCTTTTAAGTGCATGGTTTTGTAAGCTCGATGCATTCTAACCATAATTACCTTACTCACTGGAGAGAGAATAAAAGTTTAACCAAGTGGTGACCCAAGTAATTGTCACAAGAACATGCAAACTAACTCAGCTCTAGGATATACATAATAACCAGAACTACGATTGTAAATTAATTGTGAATTTTAAAGGGAAGCGTCAATTTTACCAATAACACATCTTTCAGTCAATCCCAAAATAAATGAAATTTGCCCCATTAGTTTATTAGTAAGACACATTATCTATCCACATCGATCTCGTGGAAACGCGTTCTATAGGCATAAAGTTCGTAGGTGGACTGGATCTATGATGGGGAGATATAGGTTTATAACCCCATCAGGGTGTACTGAGCGTGGGTTTCCCATGTGATTCATGACAGTAGTTCTACCATATATTCGACTCTATTTATGATTATTTGGGTAAATTTTATACAACTACTCTCCTCATCCAAACACTGTGAACTAATACACTAAACAGTTATTGTGTTAAATATATATATATATATATATATATATATTATATGTGTAGATAAATAAGAGAAGATCTCAATAGACGGACCCATATGATTGATTACACGAATACACTGGGCATTGGGATTTTTTGCCAATTTTGTTTTCGAGTTTTATTCCTGCAAGAGAGCCGATCAATAAAAAGGTTTGATTTCAAAAATAGGATTAGATAACATGGTTCTTAAAATGCCCAAATCGGGTGTATCATATTTTTTGGGGGAATTTTATTTAACTTTTTTGGAGGTATGTATTCATTTTTTTTACCAATTTCAACAACCTGTGGAAGTAGATTAGTTACCAAAAATTATTTCAACTTTTTTTAAAGGAGTAAGTAAGATATAAAATAAATATATATATATATATAGGTAGAAAGGTAGATAGATAAATAGAAAACCTTAGAACAATAGCGCAACTATTAGCATCAGTGAAGGAATCTGACAAGATTAGTGCCTTAAAGGTGAGAAAAAAAAATTTGGGGAAAAAGAGTTTAAAAGAGTTGGCGAGAGGATATGAAAAAAGGAGGAAATCAAATAACATGATAAAGTTACGGGTAGCTGCAGACTTGATTAAAGGAAACTCAATATCTATTTCTAATTTTTTGTATTGGTTTGTGATCTGTAAAACCTGATTGTTTATTACCACTGTGTTCCTAAGTAGCAGATGGTACGATTTGACCATTCCTTTTTCCATATACAAATATTAAATTTGGTTACATTAAAAAAATCCAGGACTTCAAAAACGTTTTGCATGTATTTTAGTCAAACTATTTGTTTTAATGTTATCTTTTACTAAAAAAAATAATTAATAACAACAGATTTTTGGAAATAAATTGTAACTTTTTACCCAAACAGACTTCTTTTTTTTTAAAGAAACGGACAATGTCCTAAACTTATGTGACCATCAATTTATAAAAGAACGTCTGAATGACACATTTGGTGAATATATTAATCTGCAAAAGCCTTTTGCAATGTGTGCACTCAGTTTGTAAATTTGTTGACCTTAATTTTTTACAGTCGCAATGAATCCGTAACTACCCTATTTCCAGTTACATGAAAGGTTTACATATTTGATTTTTATATATATATATATATATATATATATATATATCACCTTGTCACACTACCTGTTCTCAATAGTATAGATGGTACACATTGTTTACGATACAATATAAACCCCTTACTAAAACAAGCGTGCATGCGCTAGAGGTAATCATAATGGATAATTCACCATAACGCGAATTATAGGTGCTAGTGTAGCTTAATCGTTTCGCTCAGATCAGTCCTTCCAGATATGTATGCATGATGATTGATCATAATCTTAGTGTAATTTGGTTTGATTCCAAATGATGGTTTTTTATTGACCTTATCTTACTAGCCGTCAGGGCAATAAGTAATTTTAATTACACTAATGGGAATGGGTTTAAGAAGGGAAGATTTTAGAGGAAGTGTATTTGCACAGATGGAGACCATTTGATAGACCATTTATGAAACAACCTAAGTACACCCATTCAAGATTAGAGCCCCAACTTCCCTATCACCGACATACTATATGTGATGAGCCTGTAATTTAGTCTACGTTACAATGAATCGTGTCCGGGTGTTGCTGGATATACAATATTTCGTATGTTACTATAATTTTATGAGTTTGTCATCCTCAGATAATAACAAAGGAAAATCTTCAGGTGCAACATCACTTAGAGAACACTAAGATACATTGTATGCAGTGTGCCCTTTGTTTATAATGAAAAGTAGCAAACTTACCTTTCATTGTTAAACTATGAAGTAGCTTTTTAAGATAAGACCATAGTAGTGTCCATATATTTAAGACTGCTACCATTCAGGGTAGACGGAGTATACAAGAAAAACATAATCCAATTGATTTGGGACAATATTTATAGTAAAGTCTCGGGAGTCAACTTCTCTCCTACTATACGAATAACTAGAAGTTCTGATCAAATGGCCAAATATCGATTATATCTAAGGCCTTTATTTCTACGATGTGATATAGGGATCTTATATCAATATTGATACGCTAACAATTATTATATTTACCATTTTATTTTCAAAATAATACATGTGGTAATTTATGTGCAGGATTTGTTTATTTTATTGACATATGTGAGTAGTTAAACTTGTCTACTCTATGGCATTAGGAATTCGAACGTTCATTGCCGCACTTACTAAAGTACGCCAGCTATCCCTGATGTGAGTTAGTTTATTCCAGTCCACCTCATTACACCCAATGTCTTTTAGATTTATTCTAATATTATCCTCCCAATCTATGTCTAGGTATTCCCGATGGTCTCTTCCCATTGGGTTTGTTAATAAGAACCCTGAATCAGGTTCTAGAATCTCTCCAACGCACTCCATATCCTGCCCACCGTAAGCTACAAGACTTGATTATCCTAGCAATGTATTTTGCTTAATAAAGGGTATGTATCTCATTATTATGTAGTCTCCTCCACTCTCCAGTAACCTAATCCATTTTTGGATATAATATCTTCCTAGGTACCGTGTTTTCCAACACCCTAAATTTGTTTTCGTCATATAAGTTCCCACCCATATAGAACAACCGGTAAAATTGTTGTTTTGTATATTCTGAGTTTTACATGTCTTGAAAGAAGGCGAGCTGTCAACAACCTACTGACCGCGTAATAGCATGCATTTCTCGACTGCTGTCTTTTTCTAGTTTCCAATCTAATATCGTTATTGACAGTTAAAAATGTTCCTAAATATTTAAACTCATTAACCCTGTCAAATGGTTTGTTGTTCGCAGTGGTCTCTAAATTAGAGTCCCCAATTTGTGTTATCTGTGTGATCATCCAGTTAGTGTTTTTAGCGTTCACTACTAAACCTATTTCCTTACTAACCTATAGTACAATGTTTGCATTTCTTAAGACAACTCCCTTACTTTTGCCTAACAAAGCTAAATCATCTGCATATCCTAATAGCTGCATTGTACCGTTTAATGTCAACCCCTCCCTATTAGCTTGCATTACCCTAATAACATACTCTAAGGTTAGATTAAACGTAATAGGGAAAGTGTATTTCTTTGTTTCAACTCATTATGTATTTCGAAAATATCTGATAAGTGTCATAAAACCCGTACCTTGACATGCATATCCGTCAAACATAGTACAATTAGCTCGACAAGATTTTTGGGTATCCCTAACTTAGCTAAAATTTGATGTAATTTATTTCTTTTAGCTGAATAGTGGGTATTTTAAAGTATAGGTATAGTTAATGAACCATATTTTTTTTTGCGCTTTTTTTTTTTAAATTTGACGAATTGAAATCCGTTGTTGATCTATTTTGGAAAAATCTACACTGATGATCCTCAATTATTCACTTCGCATATGGTGTCAATATCATAAAAAATATGTTAGATATAATTTTATAACTTATCGGTAGTAGTAGTAATAGTAGTAGTAAGGGTAGTGTTAGTAGTAGTATTAATAATAGTAGTAATAGTAGAGATACCTCTTTAGTTATTACACTCGGTTTAACCGCCCCTTTTTAAAATGGGTATTATTATACCTTCCTTCCATTCTTGCGGTAATAACTCATGTGGAACATAGGAATTTATGAATTTCTACTACTAACTTTTCACTTTCCTTCCTTTTAGGGCCATTTAAACCGTAGTTGGTCCTTAGCCTCACGCACAACCGCCTTCCACCCTTGCCTGCTACTCGTCCTTGCTTCTTCCACACCTATTCAGGTCCTTCCTGACATCATCTTTCCATCTGTTTCTTGGTCTGCCCAGTGGTCGCTAACCTTCATATCTTCCTTCACTTATGTGCTTTATCAAGCTATATCCTCTGATTTGGACATGACCAAACCACGCTAGTCTTCTGCTCCTATTGAGCGATGTTACGTCAGGTTCTGTGTACCATTCTCTGATCTCGCTATTCTTCCTGATCCTCCTTTCCTTTCCTTCTTTTATTGGTCCAAGTATCCTACTCAGCACTTTATTTTCAAATATTATTAGTCGCCTTGCTGTTATTTTTGTTACTGTCCACGTTTCACTTTCATATGTTACTATTAGTCTGATAATAGTTGGTATATTCTGGATTTGGTTTTGTTTGATAACAGTTTTGATTTGATCATTGAGTGAAGCGCATGTAAACATTTTTTTACCTGTTTTTATTATTGTTAATATTTCTTATTATAGATTATTGTGTTGGTAAATGTTCACTTCTAGGTAGCTGACACTGTCAACTCTTTCAAATCTGAGTATATATATTTCTATGTGCTGTATTTTGTTTATCAATCTTGCAATTGTTTTAAATTTAGTTTTATTCTCGTTCAACGTAAGCCCTGATTTTCCATCTCATTACTCCTGTTCCGATTTCCTCCAAATCTTGCTTGGTTTTACCAATGAGACGTGCAATATCATCTGCAAAAGCTACCATATTAACTTTTATTCCTATACTGACTCCATTGTTTCCTTTTGATATATTGTTTAAGGTTTTAATAAGTGTGAACAGTGTTGGTGATATTATTATGCCCCCTTGTCTAACTCCTGATTCAACTTGGAATGACTGTGATAATGCCTTTACTATTTTCACTATACACTTTGAGTTTATTCACATACAAATGAGTTAACCTGATTAGTTTCCTTGGTATTCAATAGTCCTCCATTTTTTGCCACATTTGCTTCCTGTTGATGGTATCATATACCTTATTAAAATCTATACATAAACAGTAAGTTTCTTTGTTGTGCTCCCAGTTCTTTTCCAAAATCTTTCTCAATGTATACACGTGGTCTGTTGTTAATTTATTACTTCTAAAGCTTGCCTGTACTTCTTCTATTATTTCTTTTACATATGGATTAAGTTTGTTTAACAGTATTTTTAATAGCATTTAATACATTGTTCATAATAGTGATACTCCCCTGTAGTTCTGAGTTTGCATTTTGTCCTTTTTACAGATCAGGCATATGATTGCTTCAGTATATTCTTCTGGGATTTCTTCATTTTCCCACGTGTTTTCAGCCTATGAATTTGTTGTTGTGTCAACTCTCCTGCTTTCAGCATTTCTGCCTGAATACTGTCTATTACAACTGCCTTGCTCTTCTTAAGTCTTTTAGAGCCTCTTTTATTTCATGTATTGTAAGTTTCTCGACCATTGGTTGAACGTGCTGGAAAATTATTTGGTTGTTTTTGTAGTTTTGGTAGTCTTGATTTTCATTTGGGTTGTTCAGTAATTTGCTAAAATGCTGTTTCCAATTGTTGAGATTGTTTCGTTGATGAGCTTTCAATTCTTATCTTTCATTATTCTAGTTATTAGTTTATGTGATTTTGGTTGTAATCCTCTTCTGCTTTGTTCAGCTGTCCCTCACTTTGCTTTATCTTATCTCTTCTAATTGCCTTTTTCCTGTTACTTCTAACATAATCTTCTCTATTCGCATTGCTATAATTTTGAAGTTTTATATGTTTGCTTTCTTTCTATCCCTATCGATTTTTCACACTCTTCATTGAACCAACCCTTCTTTTCACCAACTCTCTTTGTTAACTCTGCTGGAAATGAATTTATAACAGGCAAAATTGAACTAGTATCACAAATTAAACATTAAAAATATACATACACGAAAACTGAAAAGAAATTAGAAGAATTTGTCAGCAAGTTTAAATAAATACAATATTACTAAGCTTTCTATAGGACCTGAAATTATAACCTATATTTTATTAGAGTCACAGTTCTCTTTACTTTATGAAACATAAATATTTGCTTTGAATTTATATGATAATGGCCTCATGGCGTCGTTCATAGACTGGTTAAGATGCAGTTAAATGTAGATTATTGACTTGGAGAATATGATGATGAACTACGACACTCACTAGCTTTGTATTTATACATTTTTTAAATATGGATTTACAATTTGTGCTCTAAAATAATTGAATGGTTACTGGACTATTTGTTAACTATAGGTTAAGCCTATACTTATCCCCGTGGAAGTATTTATCATAAATACCTGACGAACACAAAGGTCTATAATTTAACAAGCGTTAAGTCAGTAAGTTGTTGGCGTCTCTTCTGCTGTCAAGAAAATATGTAAACAACTGAGTATACAAAGCCGTAACTTTACTGGTTGTTCTCTAAGGGTGCGAACATGGCCTCTTACCTTAAATGACGAAAGCATTTTTAGAGTGTTCAAAAATAGGGTGCTTCGGTCCAAAAATGAATGAATATAGTGGGGAGTGAGGAAGCTACATAATGATTAGATCATAAGTATCACCGGACATTGTTAGGGTAAAAAAATCTCGCAGGTTACGGTGGGCAGGTCATACCGCGCAAATGGGAGTATCTAGAACCGCGTTCAAGGTATTGAATGGCAAACCCAATAGGAAAAGACCACTGGGAACACTCAGACGCAGATAGAAGGATAACATTTGGATATACCTGAGAGAGATAGGGTGTAATGAGATAGACTGGATAGAATTAACTCAAGATAGAGATAGGTGGCCTACTTTTGTAAGTGCGGTAATGAACCTTCAAGCTCCCATAGAGTAAGTAACTAAGTTACACTAGCTATTGTAAAAATAAGATAAAAAAATGTTAAAATCCATAAATTTTGAATCGTCAACAGTGACAGAATTTTACCCGCATTGGTGGACACTTGAACACAACGTAAAGTGCGTCTAAATCTTTTTTGTAATTGGCGTGGATGTCAGAGCTCGAATCCCGGTTGGGTGTGCTTAATATGACTTCAGCTACATGTTTTTTTCACTTATCCTCCATGAAAATATGAATACATTTATTATACACTATATTTTCCACATCCATTCACCATTAGTGTAGTTAAATGGATAAAACGCGGATGGGTAGTAAAAAGTAGTTTACGTTAAATAAAAATATAGTAAATACTGTATTATTTGAAAGCTATATTGATCCTAGAAGTGACAGACAGCCGCATCTCACATTAGTTGACGTATTATAAAAATAGTTTCAGTTATTTATGTAACTGTCAAACACGGTCCTTACTAATGTGTTCTGCTATACATGACCACCCACGTTTAGACACCAGTAACACTTTTTTTTTTCATGACACGTTGATCTTGGCAACAAATACCAAGTGGGTGAGCAACAAAAGTAGATATTAATGAAAAATGTAATGTATCAATGCTCTGTTAAACCGTCCCACACATAAGAGGTTACTTCGATACGTTAACCTTATAAATGATCACTATTACTAGTCTAATCTTTCATTGAAAGGCAGTGCTCGTTACGAATATACATCTCAATGATTCCTTGATCTATTGTTATGAAAGGTTAAAAATTATTGCTTGAACCCTACAGTTAAATAAATAAATGAAGTTATAGCCAAAATGACCCCATAACCTTTCTCTGGGTATTAAGACGCCGTATTAAGAGAGAGAGAAAAAAAAAGATTGAAAAGTCGCCCAACAATATTCAGTGGCGTGCCTTGTAATTTTTGGCCAGGGTAGTCAAATCTTGTTTGGACCGTTTGTACTCGTGAATTATTTTCTTCACTCAATGAAACAATTATTATTGGTCAGATATCAATGAAAAATTTCCTAATGCAAGCTATTAAATAAGTTTATTTTGTATAATTTGTCAACTAGAAATCAAAAGTATGAGAAAACATCATAGACACATTTTAACAAGCTCTTTCGACCGTGGTGACCCACCATGCAACACCACTATCATTAGCTATTGGTAGATATTATCTATTATATTTACCACCGTTTTTAAATAAGCAATGTGGCAAATTTAACCAGAATAAAATTCAAACTTCATTCTTTCAGCATACTAGTTCCAAATCCCATGCAACCCTTCTTAGTTCAATAGAATTATTGGAAAACGTTCTCAGAGAATTTATGGATCCCAGATAAATTTTGCTTTTGTGATCACACAACTTATTCTTATGAGAAGCAGATAAGTCAAGGTTTAAGAAAATAGCCCTCTTTTTTGCTCCATGTCTCACTACCAGTTCGGGTAATAAGCATGTTAACTAATTACGCTAAGGTGTAAGGGATGAGAAAGGTCGAATTTTAAAAGAAGCATACCCGCGTTCACGAGAAAGGGGTAGTAGAAAACCATTTAGGAAAAACCACCCTCACTACAGCTGACAAGGATTCTAACACCAATATCCTTCATCAGCAGTCTAGTGACTCTTACTGTGGATTCACACGCTTGCTTAGAAACAAGCGCAGAACACAAACTTAAGTCACGTGACGAGCTCTAAGCCAGTCACAAGATTACCGCCTCATCGACGCGAGCTGTTCCAGTAAAGTTCAACTAATCTCTACTTCGTCCGCTATGCCTGAGATTTCCGGCAAGGGAGAACCTATCAAATCTGAAAAAACAACCATCTCAAATCAGTGTGCATGCACATTTGACAACATATGTGCTGTACAGCCAGAAGCAAGCGGGCAGCTTCGTTGGCCTTTGTTAAGAGATTTGAAATAATCCGATAATGTAAAACGTGTGTAACGATGTATTTGATTGTGCCAGGGCACAGCGTTAAAATTTTAAAATAACGATCGGGAGAGTGATCTAATAAATATATATATATATATTGATAGTGGATGGATATATATATATATATATATATATATCCATCCACTATCAAATAAAATATTTTGATAATCAGCTGTTTCTAATTAGCAGTGCAATGTATCATGGGTTAACATACAGCGTATGAGTCACTGTATCATTCAAGCAAATTCTACTTTCTATTTTCGGTGAGCGTGTGAATCAAGCTTTAGTCTAATGCAAGAGAAACACCTTGGGGCTTAAACCATGCGGCCACAGAAGCAGCTCTTTATCGAACACTAAGATTATATTTTTAACTAAGATTGATAGATAGCAAATTCACTTTTATGGTTTTATGACATTCGGAATCGCATAGTCGATGAATAACTTTAATTTATAATACTTTTTTTAGCGGTAGTTATTACTATACAGTCGGGCTATACACATATGTATTAATTTTTCTAATGGGTTAAGGATGAGGAAGGTTGAATATAGAGGAAGTGTACCCACATTTTCGTGAGAAAAGATAGTGAGAAATCATTTAAGGAAAACCACCCTCAGTACATCCGACCGGGTCCGAACCACGATCTCTCCATTATTGGTAGTTTAGTCTACTGTGAGAGTAGTGACTTAAACTATATGGCCACTGAAGTGGTTGAAATATAATAAGTAAACGCTTCCAAAAATATCAATAAATAATAAGGGAGTGAAAAGGGATACTATTTTTGTATATACCTATCAAGGTTGAAAGGGGAGGTTTGTTGCTAATTATATTTTATTGATATATCTATTAATTACTATTAATTTGTCTTTTTTGAACTAGAATTTTTGCACATTTTTATTTTGCCTCATATAGGGTTTATTTATATCATACAAAATACAACTTGGGTAAATACATTAAGTCTTGCCTAGGGCTCACTCATTAAACCCTTGAGCCGCATTAATTAAATCAAACTTTTAAGATCACATTATTTTTTAGTGATGCCTCTTACTACCTGTCTGGGATATCTGCGTTTAAATCCACTAATGACATAGGAATTATAAAGGTAGAATTTAGAGTAAATGTACCCGCACTTGTGTAAAGAGAGAGTTGGAACTAATATAGGAAAACATTCTCAGTTCACACGTCCGGGACTCGAGCCCCAACCTCTCAATATTCGTGACGTTTAGTATGTGGACCCACAAATGTGGATTGCATGTTTATTGACATGTTATTTATACAACTATGCAAGACTTATTTCTTGTAAAATCAAAAAGTTTCAGAGAGAGAAAGAGAGACACGTAAATCCTTTAGTAAAACAATTTTATAAAAAGGAATAGAGAAGCAACAGACAGACTATGATAAACGAGAGTTCTTTACCGTGAATACATACGGAAGAATAATAATAAAAAAAAATGCCACATACAGAAAAGACATCACGATAACACATGTCAAAACTATCCTAGTGACATCCGACATGGAGAACTATATACTTCAACAAAACTGTTTCTGACAGATATAAATATGAAATGTGTTTTTTCCAAGTAGTAGAAGTAGTAGCAATAGTAGCGGAGTTGTTTGTTACGTTTTTCTGTCTCCCTCCCGCTCTTTTTGGTTTGACGCGGTCAAAAGTCTCGGTGGGTCGCTCACTGTGAGCAATGTCCGTGTATATATCAGAGTTACTGCAGCACTTTTTGTTGGAAGGAAGGTTTAAGGGGTTACGAGGAGGTGGGGAGGGGGGTATTTTTGGGAGGGGAGAGCATTGTGACAGATTGTATGTCCCCGAGATTTCAGTGCTCACTCATTCAAATAATGTGCACAGACTTGTAGGACGAACGACATACCGACTCAAGTTTTTTTTTTATCTTTCCTACTAGGCCAAATTCAAACGTTTCTTTTTTTTAAATATTATTCTTATGTAATGTCGTAACATTTGTTCGTGGTTTTTAGAGATGAAGAGGTTTTTGAAAATAATGTTGTCATATTTTACGAATGATGACAATGACAGATTGTCATTTTTAAATACCACACGAAATCGACTGAACTGTTGAATACGATTTTGGATGTTTTGTGTTTTGTAATATGGAATAACAATCCGCATCGAGAGGCAAAGAAACCAACTCATCAGTGTGGTTTTACAGTGACAGGGAAACTGGATTTATAGTCCCAGACTTTTGTACCGAGGTGTTTTTCTATAAATGGTATTCCCACTTTCCCATTTTACAAATGCAGATAAATTTTCAGTAATTATAGATTATCTATCGGATTAATGTAAATATAAGAATAGCCTGGATGGGTGGTAATACGTTCTAAGCCTAAAATATAAGTAAAAATCATTACAGCCAGATATATCGGCGGTAGCTTGAGACTAATTGTAAAGTGACTACTTTCTTTGCTTGAAACTGTATTAATGTGTATTTACACTTCGTTGACCTTGAAAGCTTGCCGGATTACACCATGGCCTTAGTAATCCGTTAAGATAGGGCTTTTATATTGCTAGATAAGGGAGTGTAAATTTAATAACAAAATAATAATAGTATACTCAAAATACGTACCAATTATTTGATTAACAATTGGGTCGTCACAATGAACACACTAGTTTCACAGCGTTATTGAAACACAAAGCATTGATAATGTAACGTACACTGTAGCTTTGTTGCAATGAAATATTTTTTACAGTGTGGTGATTATGTATGTCTTTGTTTTTAGGAATGTGTTTGTATTCTCACTATAAATTTTAAATTTATTTACACATTTTGACCAAAGTTCGTACACACGCTGGCATTCGTATAAACATCTCCATTGTTTTTATTTATGTTTTTAGTTTAAAATTGTTTTCAATGTTTGATATATTTAAAATCTCAAAATTACTATTTATAGCATGTTAGGCAATTAAAAAGCAACATATAGTATTAGGATATTAACTAAACTAAAAAATAACGATTTTAATAAAATATTTAGGTTGCAACGGAGAGAGTATTTAGAAGGGGTTGGAAATGTGGTGTCGTCTAATTCAACATATTTTAACCAAAAATGGTACATAAGAATTATCCTCCATTAATATGTTAGTTAGATATTACAGTATGTATTTTTATGTAGGTCTAGCCCTCAATCATATTTCCAATTATTTTTTTATCACTGTGACTTACTACCCGTTCTGGCTATTTGCATTTCATTAGAACTATTTTAAGAGTCCGTATTAATGCACGAATACAACCTAACATAGGTAGGTAATACAGCTAGAACTAAATATTGCATTTTGGTGCCGTTTCCTATGTTATACTTTAGAAAATAGTGCTATTGAGCCCAGATAACCCATTATACTACATTTATAAAATACCAAAAATCATAAAATTGAATATTTCATTATTTCAAGTGAAGAAGGTACAAAACCGCACTTTGATGTGATTTTTAGTTCTAACTAAGTCTTGTATCTAACTATACGTTAATCGGCTGCGATAAGGGATCCTAATAATTGACACTAAACCCGTAATATGAAGCAATGAAAACAAATTTTATACATTTTTAAATACATATAATAATACAGAACATTTTCAATAGCTCACGCTCATCAAACTCATTATTTTGACATAACCTTTTGTAAGGTTCATGTATAAAGAGTATATTCCAAGCAAATTAATCAAATCTTAGTCACTAATAATTTAAAACCAAAGTAAAGGTTAGTGTCGATCTAAAATGTTTAAGAAACTTACTTGATTATATTACCATAACTAAAATTAAAAAAAATTAATGCTACTAAAAAGGCCTTGTTGTGAAAAATTAATATTTTATTAAGCACAATTCCCAAGCAACGCAACATAAATAAAGGTGTGATTAAAATTCCCACATAAAATAGTATAGGGTAAATATTCATTATTTGTTCTACCATAGAATTTTCCTTGAAATACCCACAAATAAGCCCTTTTTTATTCAGGGTGGTGGTATATAGCACATGCATAGCTTTACCCACTTTTTTTTTGCTTCCTCTACTCCTATATGGACCACACACATATAGCCTCCCCATCAACCGAAATTAATACGGAATACCCTATAATAATAAAAATCTGCATAAATAGCACGCCAGGGATTGGTGTTGCCCTTCCGTTCTCAAAACCCCTCCCCCTCTTCTCCCCTGAAAAAAGAAACTTGTTTCCCGTGCCAGTAGGATCGCATGTAGTATCTGGCGTATCAAACAAGGTTACGTAGGCCTGAACGCTATCTCTAGTAAACTACTTCTTCTGGATAGGGTGGAACAGTTAATGACCTAGAGGATGAAGTGGGGTGGGGTGTACACACTCGAGGGGGGTATAATATTGCTCCGGAAGGAAGAAGAGGAGACACCAAACTTATACGATATACTAGGAGTTTCTGACGAGAATGAACCCGGATAATCCATATGGAACTGGTTATTCCCTGGTACAGGCAGATTTTCCATCTTCATCATAATCTTCGTCATCGTCATTAAGAGCAGCATATTTGATTTATATTTATATTAGCACCGCGTCTTACTACCAATTTAGGCTATATACACTTATGTACTTATTACAATAGTGGGTTAGGGATGAGAATGTTTGAATTTGGAAGAAGTGTACCTGCATCTGAGTGTAGAGAGAGAGAGAGTGGGAAACCATTTAGGTAAAACGACCCTCAGTACACTCGACCGAGATCGAACCACAATATCCCCGTCATCACCAGTCAACTCTATTGTGAGAGTAGTGCCACCAAAGCTGGTTAGTAAATTATATAGGTATATATATACCTATATATATATATATATACCTATATATATATATATACCTTATATATATATATATATATACCTATATATATAATATACCTATATATATATTATATACCTATATATATATATATATACCTATATATATATATATATACCTATATATATATACTATATATATATATAACCTATATATATATATACCTATATATATATATACCTATATATATATATATACTATATATATATATATATACCTATATATATATATATACCTATATATATATATATACCTATATATATATATATTACCTATATATATATATATACCTATATATATATATATATACCTATATATATATATATAACCTATATATATATATACCTATATATATATATATACCTATATATATATATATATACCTATATATATATATATACCTATATTTTATATATACTATATTATATACTGTATAATACCAATATAATAACTAATACCATTACTTAAATATATATATATATATAAGTAATGGTATTAGTAGTAGTGTTAGTATTACTAGTTATAAAAGTAAGTAATAGTAGTAGAAAAGTAATTTTTCATGTTTATTTATTTGGTATAAATATAGGTACATTCTACCTCAGGAGCTGCATTATCTTATTGTTGTTGTGAGGGTTTAAGAGACAAACACTTTTCTAAGTGTGAAAGGGTTTTAGACGTTCGTCCTTAATATATGTTTATCAATCCATCATTTCCTTTTTCACTCTCTCAGCCGCCATCACCTACATATTAATTTATTAGTTTAAAGTGTTGAATAGTATGTATCATAGAGAACACGATTGTACCAACGCGCCTTTAATCCCAAATAATAGTAATAATAATAGGAATAATAATTATTATTATTATTAGTACCGCGTCTTACTACCCGCTCAGGTTATACGCCCTTAAGATAATGTTCAATGGTAGGGTGATTGTGAGATGAAATGGAGGATATACAGTTTAACGTGGGATCCAAACCACGGTGAAGGTCGGGCATTCCACCCATTCACAAGTTGTGATTAATACACGTCTTGTAAGAGGTGAAGGAAGGGTTTGATAATCAGATAAATCTGTGCCGGGATCAAGAATTGAACCCCGGACCCCAGCACAGGTGTCTGACACCTTACCCCTAGACTTCCATGTCACCCCCAAATAATTAAAGTTAATAGTAATCTCACGGAAATGATGTAGGATCAGCAAGCCATTCAAGATTTCCATTATAATGAAATAATATAAAATATTGGGATGTACGGCTACAATAATATAAACATAATTACGTAAGTGTCTATAGTTAAACAGAGATAAATTCATATTCAATGTAGTTAGAGGGATCTCTTTAAGGAGGAAGATAAGTTTAATGTGCTTGGTGTGATATAATTTGGTGCCTTAGGAATGTTTTTTGTTTATTAATGAGTTAATTATATTTTATGAATGTTATTACTTTCACTCGACCCCTCGAAGGGACAAGTATTGTGCTCATATAAGAAAAAAAAAAAGAGTCGAACTAGAGATTTTGACAAAGGTCGATGTTTTATGACCCCCTGAAACAGATGAAGTGGTTTTAGCGATGAATTCTGTCTATATTTCTTACTAGAGCCGAAATCATTTTACCGATTGGACTAAAACTTGGTACCTCAAGTTTCCATAATGTTTCCCTGAAGAGCCTTAGGAATTAGATACTCTAAAATTAAGTGTAGTTTCCTGAAGGGAAAAAAGAGAATAAATAAATTTTCTCAATGTACCCTTTAAATATTTTGATTGAATTTTGTATCTAGATACTGTTTAATATTACCAAAAAGAAAATTGCAATTTTCTTTTCAAATTTCGACCATATTATAGATATTATAGATACCAAATGACTTAATGTAAAAATGAACTATTACATATAAAACTTTTTTGTTTGGAATATCTTATTATATATAGTTCTTCTGTACGTGTGTATGTCACTGAACTCCTCCTAAACGGCTGGACCGATTTTGATGAAATTTTGTGTGTGTGTGTGTTTGAGTGGGTCCGTGGATGGTTTAGATTCACAATTGGACCCGGTAGGTGGCGCTGCAATCGGGTTCTAGGATTTTTTTTTAATTTTTAGGGATTTTTTTGGGGGGATTTTTTTTTTAGATTTTTTGCATATCAGAACATGTAACCTCAAAATTTAACCCCCCACCACCACCACCACCCAATATTTATAATAATGAATATAATATTAATAATTGACCGTTAAAACCTTCTGAAAAGTTTATGAATAATTGAACTTCTGAGAATAATTCATAGTTATGTTTGTTTTTCGATACAGCTGATATTTGTGGAGTTGTGGGCAAAATGCCAAAAATGAAAAGATGTTTTATTTTGTATGTTGTCTTGACAAACACTGAATTTGTAATATTTGTGTAACTCACTAATTGGAGTTCATTGTGAATTTGTAATTGTGATGATCACATAGTATTTCTTTTATTATCGAAATCAACAACGCCACCCAAACGAAAAGTCAACGTTCGGGTAGGACAACGTCTGTCGGGTCCGCTAGTAATATTATAAAATCAATAGTTTCTGAGCTATAAGCTAATTTTTTTCTTTTTATTAAAGTCTTTTAAGATGAATTTGATTGTTATGCTCTTTGGTGAACACAAATGTTACTCTTTTCTTGACTGTTTTGTAACACTATGTGCTATTTGATTTATTACACTTTTTGATGGAATTTGAGGCTCTCTTTACTTTGTCTCGACCTCTCGGAAAGAGAAGAATTGTGATTGTAAAAAAATCAAATTTGGTATTTAGATAAATGTCGACATTTCTAAAACCTTACAATGAAAAATTGTTATTTTTAATATAAATTAGGTGTAAAGATAAGATCAAAATCGTTAATTTCTGCTTATCGAAATTCATTTCCATGGCTAATGAGAGTTCCCATTTTGTTTGTAATATTAAATAGCACTAGTATATAAAATTTAATTAAAATAATTAAGGCGGATTTATATCAAATCGTTTGTATATCTTTTGGTCCTTCAGTAAACTACCTTTAATTTTATGGTTGGATATCTAATTCCAAAAGTCCCTCAGAGGAACACTACGAAAACCATAGATACCAAGTTTTATCCCGATTGGTAGGTAGAATAATTTAGGCTCCAAGCCAAGACATAAAGACACCTGGAATCGCGAAACATGTCAAACATGAACCGTCGATATTTATCAATACCTCAATCTCGATTTTTTTTGTTGACAATCACAATATTTCTCTCTACGAGGGGCCAAAGGAAAGTAAAAATGGTTCAAAAATAATTTTACAGAGGGCTTAATTATTTTAACTGTGTTAACTTTACAAAGTTAGAGTCAAGTTAAAGTTCTTTGATCCGATCGTAGGTACTTAATGATATAGATATATTTTATGATATTTTTTATTTTCTCATATCGTGAAAAAATTGATCTTGAGATATTGGTGAATCTTCAAGTTTTGTGAGAACCAGAACACAAAAAAAAGTAGATTTTACCATTCTGTCCGTCTCCATTTCTGTCTATCTGTCTCTAAGAACGGATCCAAAACAGTCGGATGGATTTAATTTGAACTTAATAATCTAGATTTTATAGGGATATACCTCAGGGTATTTTTAAAATTCTTTCCCTAACATTCAAATTAAGCGTAATTTACTGATGAGAGATGACAAACAACATTGCAACATTGTTTTTTAGGCAAAAATTCGTTTGGGTAGTTTAATGATGGGAAGTTTTTGAAAATTTAAATTATTTCGAAAAATTTCCTAATGATTTTGTTTAAAACGAATATCTCTGTATTGTGAGGTATGATAGATAACACCGTTTACTTGTTTTGGCGGTAAAAACTATTTTTTGGGTTGCTTACTGCACAATTTATATAAAAAAATAATTTTAATGGTTCAAATTAATTGGTTCGAAATTGGTAGCCTATCTGTTAAGTTTTTAGAATATAAATAGTTGTATCTACATGTTTTTTAGATAAACGTTAATTTATTAATAGTTTACTATTGACTAATATTTTTACTAAAATTTGATTTTCACTTTTTTATATATAATCGTACGTATTTGGTTTTTTTTTAAAAGAAAATCTTTATATGCTATTTTACTGACAAATGAGTTTTCTAAAATTTGGTTTGAAAAAAGAGCTAATTATTTAGTTCCAAATTCCTATCGGAGGTTTATTATACATGGGCATCAATAATAAAACGTATATTACTTTCTATCGACACCTCGGAGAGAAAGTATTGTGATCGTCGAAATTTCGAGCTCAAGATTTTGATAAATGTTGACGTTTCATGACCCCCAGAAACCAAAAAAGCTGTTTTCACGATGCCGTCATCTCTATGTTCGTACCTCGGACTAGAGCCAAAACTATTTTACCGATTAGGTTAAAACTTTTCATAAGGTCTTTCCGAGGGGTTTTTAGAATTATATGTCTAACCGTAAATTTAAGGGTAGTTTACTGAAGGGCAAAAAAAAAAAGTTTTTTAATTCACTCTAACGATTTTGATTAAAATTTATATCAAGACAATTTTTATTACTATAAACAAGATGGCAATTCAATTTTTTTTATAAAAATTACTTTGAGGGTACTTTACATAGGAGAAATTTTCCAATTTTCATCATATCTCCACAACTATTTTATATACGAAATATCTTATCACTATAAAATTGTAGTACTATTAAGATACAAAACTTTTATTTTAAATGCGTTTTTATGGCACGACTTGTTTCTGAGCTATAATAAAACTATACTATTTAATTCAGGTCTTTGAAAATGAATTTGATTCTTATGTTCTTCGGTGGACAAAGATATTTATCTTTTCTCAATATTTATTTAACACTGTTCCTAGTTTCTAATGCCATATAGTAGGTAAATAAAAGTGTGTATTATTTCATTTATGATCCTCGGTGAAATGTTTCTACAACAATGTACGTATATACCTATAATCTCGTTTCATAAATCTTACGAGTTTTTAATATATGTCTATTTTAAGATAAAAGTGAGAGAAAGTCTGTGTGGTGCACCGTACCATTTAAAAAAATTATTGTAAAAGGGTAGTTTACTCACGACAAACTATTAAAAAAAATCCAAATTCGCCTTAAAATTAAGATTAAAATAGGTATCTGGGAATAGTTTTTCGTGATAAATAAAAATACTTTTCTATTTTTACAAATAACAAAATATTGAAAATTTGAAATTTGTTTGTAAAAAATCAAACCTTTTTGTTTAAAAGTTGTATATAGAGATTGTTAAAGTGACAAACAAGTTGATGTGTTTGTTTTTATGAAGAAAGCTTGCTTTAGGGTAGTGTATTAAAATTTTATTTTTGAAAAATGTCTTTGAAGTTATAAAACACAATATGAGAAATTTTTGCGACTGTGTCGTACCATTTATTTAATACACCTTAGTGCCAAAGATTATCATTACAAATTTTGTTGCAAGAAAACTTTGTATGAAGGAAAAGGTCGTACAGCTCTGATCAATAGTGAAGACATTAATTTCCCGTGTAGATACTCGCGTAATGAAAGTGATCCACAAATACCTGTCATTTATCCACACATTTCCAAGCTCGTTATCTGATTGCCGTCAATTTTCTCCATAGTGTTCAGGACTATGACACACATAATTAGAATAGTATGTTCTTTGAATGGTAAGTAGTTTTTTTTCACCAGT
The DNA here is from genome assembly GCA_033556935.1 of Timema podura. Lineage (NCBI taxonomy): Eukaryota > Metazoa > Arthropoda > Insecta > Phasmatodea > Timematidae > Timema > Timema podura. The sequence goes on along the minus strand of JAVRXN010000011.1, from coordinate 46,884,776 downwards.
AATATTGATTTGTCTATAAACGTGAGTCCCCACTCAGTGTGTTGGAAGGAAATCCGGGTTAAAGGTAGTATTTTTGCAGTTCTTACAGTGAAACATTTTATGGCCAAAAGAGGTAAAATAATGTTTCTGTATATGCGTTTGGTTTATGTTTCTACACATAACAGGCCTAATAATCAAAGGTTCTTCAATATCTGTCATAAAAATTCTTGTAGTATGGTCCCACCTTTGAGAAAGAGAAACATTAAAGCACTCTAACGGGTTTTTTTCCCCACCGATGTTCAAAATTCAAGTTTAATTCCAGGTTCTTACTGTCATTGGCCACTCTGAAATAACACGGTATCCGTTAGGGTATTCTGATATGATCGATCGAACTAGAGTATAAATTACTATTTATGCTCTAAAATTAGTTTTAAGTTTTTAAATATTGAATAAAAGAATGTGTGTATTATATTATACAAGGCGTAGTTAGTATTTTTTTAAGGTATAGGCTCAAAAATATATGTTTTAAATTGTTATCAAATAACTTACTTAAATTCTGATATTCATAGATATATTGACAGTAAAAGCATGACTTAAAGACATTTAAAAATATTATATTAATTTAAATTATTATATAATTGATTAATTTATTTGGAGGATTCAATGTTTACTTTTTTAAACTACTGATTATATTAATGCCACACAACCTACAAACTAATATAATTATATCACAGCCGCAACACCCGAATTCTTGGGCATTCATAGCGAAAAGTGGAATCCCCAATTTCACCTGAATTTTTTTTTATACATACATACTGGGTATAGAAGCCGTGACGGTCTCTCTAGACAGACGCGCTACCGACTGAGCTTAGATGTCAAGACTAAAATTGCTATGATTTTCTATGGGTATATATTTTTACTTATGTGAACATTATAGCTATACAACAAATCCCAAACACATAGTACTGTCATTCCAATGGAATCATACATCATAATAACACACAATGATGACCTGTTTACCCCTTTAGTGACTGTACATGGGGGGATGATTTCATCTCTGGGTCTTTATTTTGGTGAGAATCTACTACTTTTTTTGAATACACACGCATACATTACTCAAGATTCTCCCTCCACTTCCTGAGTCGAGTTTCAGTTTTCCCCAGAAGTAACGGCAGCAGCAGAGTCAGGAAGGAAATGTCTGTTCGGTTCCCAACTGGAGCGCTAAAGGTTTCTTCGAGGCATCTGGGCGCACCCTACCAGAACACTTCAACGGGTGGTTTTGGCTGTCGGTGAGAGGGTGTTGAGGGGATGGGGGTGGAGTTATAATAGCTTGGCACGCCTTTGGTGAAAGGGGGGGGAATATATAAAAACTACCACATCTGCTTTGAATCTTACTTTACTATATGAGATTTTTATTGTCTACAAATCATAATATTCGCCTGTTTGCGAGAGTTGCGCGAAAAAGGATAACAAAAATTTAAACAACTGGTTCTCCATCCCAATTTAATTTTATTTCTTTCTTAGCATCTCTTGAAATGAAGCAAGGATGAAATAACAACACACAACAAAATAAATTTACTTTAAAACTAACTTTTTTTCCATTAGGAATAAGAGAAAAAAGCGGATATTTTAATTAAATGTTTAACTCACTTAAACATGGTCATATTGATCAACGCCGGCGTTTTTAACTGGTTCTACTATTGGTTATTACCAGAGAGGTCAGGGCTTGGTTCGAAACTTGTTGTACTAGAACTTGTTTCCCACAGTGTGATCTTCAATTTAGAATTTCCGTTCTACCTTTAAGCAAATGCTGGTTAGTTTGGTTTAAAATTAATTTGTTTATATCATGGCTACTTTAATTTATGAATATTAACGTTCATTACAAGGCTTATTAATGTCAATTTAGAGGGTAAGTATGAGGAAGGAAATGCAGCCGAAGTAACGTGGTTTGTGAGTAGGAAATATAAAGCTTAGAAATCATCCATAATGCACCCATGCAATGTGAGCCTAAATTAATGTACCAGTTGGCCATTTCCACAAGTTTAGGCTTTGTTTTTAGTACACCTACAATTGAAAATGATTAGATTCATATGTGTACACTAAAGACCCTGGAGAAATCAATACTTATTTGAATAATTAATATAGAAAATAAACTTTAAAACCTGAAAGCTAAATAAATTCACTTTATAATTATAAAACTTAAATCAAAAAGACAACATAAATTTCTAAAAAAACTTTTAAGTAGGTTGTGTTAATATTTTAGGTAAAAATATATTAATAAAATCATTAATTTAACGGAATATTCCCCCATAAGTAAAAATTAGGTAGATTATGTGTGAATAATTTTTTCGCTTGACGTTTGTGTCCTTTTGGCTGCCCACAGGTATAACTTAATATCGTATCACTTTATTTAAGGTAAATTCTTGGAATTGAAATTTTATTGGGGGGTTTCTTTGAAGTCAGATTATACTAGATTAATGTATATATTTTAAGATATAACGTAGTGATAGTGTCAAACCATTATTTAGCTTCAACCCACTTCAGTTGCTGCATGGTCTAACATGCTACTCTCCAGTAGACTAGACTGCGGATGACGGAGAGATTGAGGTTCGAATCTTGGTCGGATGTACTGAAGGTTATTTTTCCAAAGTTGATTTCCACTCTACCTCCATGCAAATGCGGGTACACTTACTCTAACTATTACCTTCATAATCTCTAAAACCAATGGCGTAATTAGTACACAAGCGTATACCCGAGCGGGTAGTAAGATGTGGTGTAATTAAAATTTAGCTATAGTAATTGTTCTGGAACCTTATGTTGTTTTAATAAAATTAATTACTATACTTTGTATACCATTATTTTGCCATGAAATTAGTGGTGTGTTTAAAAAAAAAATTCTTCTATTTATCGTAATTTTAGATAGGCTAACTAAAGTTTTTTTTTTGTATATTTCGTTTTCCATCACATCTTATTACAGGCTTGGGCTGTATACAATTACTTTAATGAATCTAATAAGGTAGGGAAGAAGAAGGTATAACTTAGAGAAAATATACGTGAATTTGAGTTAAGGTAATGTGGAAACCATTTATAAAAAATCACTCTCTGTATTCACGTCCATAATTCGAACTTAGACCTCTTCATCACTGGCAAGAGTGTACAACCCGAACCAGTAGTAAGACGCGGTGCTAAATAAATAAATAAATAAATCACTGGCAAGTCAATGTGTCTAATATTAACTCGCGTAGAAACCGGTTGAAATTTTAAGTGTTGATTGGTCCGAAGCATAATCTACTAATAAATAATTACCAAATCAAGGAATAAAAAGGAATTTAAGGTAACTTCCTTAAAATTAAAATATTAACATATTAAATGATTTTATATAATTTTCGCAAAGATTTATTTTTATAAACTATTGTTTTGTAATATAGTGTTTCGTATGTACAGACCAATTTATAAAGTAAGGGCCTTGTCGGACAGCTAAAATATCTAACAGATCTAATTTTACGTATTCATACGTCAGGTCATGGGATCTGAAGCTTTTAAATTCTAATAGATAGTTATAAATATAGTTATAATAATATTAAAATGTTATTAATTTTAGTCCACAAAAAAGTTTTGAACATTAAAGGTCCTTCCTTCAAAAACTATACTGTACAGTGTTATATTACTCACGCAATGTTAAAACATGTTAAGAGTGAATATATTATGATTGTGGAGTTGGAATGATTGGTAAAAAAAAAGTGCAGTATAAGCTATTATTGAAACCGAATTAAATGCAAACATTGTTATTGACACAATGTATCACACCTGTGTTACAACAAGATAAACTTAGGGTGGTCTATATTATATTAAAGTGGTTCTCGTGATAGAATCAATGTTTGAATATGATAAACGAACACCACTCTATATGATGAAATAATTATGTTCGTTTTAAATATGAACAAAAGGACATATTTTAAATAGAGTGAAGTTTACATAGTTGTCAACCAAATAAAACACGAAGCGCGGATTTTATGTCGGCAGTTGTGTCATATGCTGTCATATAATTAAAGCGAATAAAAAATTAAACTCTTCACGAAGTGGCTAGAAAAAAATTTGTTTGTGGTGTTCCGTGCGAAATTTGATTTTTGTTTTAGACAAATTAATTATCCCTATAGTTACCAAACACAATTTCTTTTGTGTGTGAATAGAGCCTTTCTATCCGTCCAGGCTATTTGTATATTTAAAATAAAGGAGTAAGGATGAAAAAGGTAGAATATAGAAAAAAATACCCACACATTCGTGGGAAAGTGGAAAACACTTTGTAAAAATTACCCTCACTACCCTAGGTCAAGGTTTAAGATTACACCTACCCATCACTGGAAATTATACAGTAAACGAAGCTAACACCCTTTTTTTTTATGGGTTAGGGGTTAATGAAATTTATATAATTATTATATATATTAATTCTTTTTTAAATGAAATATTGTTTCTAAAAAGAATATGTCAAACATTGGTTTAATTTCTTTCTGTTAAAGCAGGAATGAGTTCTCAAGAGGTATTAGATTCCGGGAGGGTTCCTTTTCCTATGGCTTGTCCGATATTTTGCTCACCATCTCATTTGGTGGTATATTTAATTACGTCTTTGTTCCGATTCCCGGAACATCTAAGATTCTTATCATATGTAAAAATCGATATCTATTTCAGTCTTACAGTGATGATTTGACAGCCGAGACTACGGGTGCTGTACCAGTATTAAAATTAAGATATTTTATAATCTGTGTGCAGGGATAGTAAGCTTAGTAAAGTGTATGTTAATAACTCTAAAAAAAAGTGGGAACCAAAAATCCTTCATTGACAATTGATCACAATGATATTTATCTCTAGGAAATTCATGTTCGTACCCTGACGCTATCTAATGTAATTTAAATATTGTGTTTAGGGTCATCCTATTAGATTGCTCAACCTTCCCGGCAGTAAGGTTTTATATATTGGACTAGGGCTGTTGATTTATGTTAAGTTGCGCTGATATACGTATATTGGTATTACCTTATATTTATAAAATGTATGTTAGGCTTAATGTCTTTTCCTTGACAGGATTCAGAGTTGCCACTATTTTCTTAATACCAAATTCTCTGTGTTTTATAAGTATTACATAAGGAATTCACTATTTTTCTATACAACTTAGATTTATTGAAAGATTAATAAGAATTATTTATTTATCAAATTGAATATTGTGAAGTCACAAAACATATATTTAAAACAGTATGGTTAAATATTGATGGGGAAATTCATTTTCTGTCGATTCGAAGCCTATTGTTTAAGAGGTAATAAGAAATGTTTGAATCGGTGCTCCTAATTCTAACAGTTCTTTTTTTCACCCACCCAAAGATTTCATTTCTTAAGCTTTAAGTTAAATGTACCAAATTAACAAACATTTCCAGTATTTTTACTAGGTTTCGCGAAATTACCTGTTTTTTTCCCAGTTTTCAAGACACAAAACATTCCTTGTGTTTTACTGGTTCTCCCGGTTTTTCAGGTGAGTGGCAACCCTGAGCATTACTCTAGTGTGTGTGTGTGTGTGTGTGTGTGTGTGTGTGTGTGTGTGTGTGTGTGTGTGTGTGTGTGTGTGTGTGTGTGTGTGTGTGTGTGTGAGAGAGAATTGTGTCATCCCTAAAAATACAAGCTAAAAGTCGTGTTTAGATTACTGTAGCCATGCGTGATACGTGTATAGACACGGATAAGTTCCCTTGTTTGATTGAGAGGGGGGTTTCGGTAGGAAGGAAGTGAAAGGGAGCTGTTAGTATAGACTTCATACATCGTGTCTCAGTCATGAAATATTGGTAATGTTTACTAAGCTAGCGGTTCCCTCTCATGTGCATGGCACAAAGGAATTGTAGGACGAAATGGCTGGATTATTCAAACCTTCACTTTTGGTCCATTACTTGGAAATAGAGCATTGTCCTATTTGCATTAAGGCTTGCTATCTAGTATTCTGTGTATAAACCCCCTTCCCCCCTTTGCCGATCCCTTAGCAATTTTGTTGACTAAAATATTTTTTCAACCCAGTGCTTTCAGTTCAGACCACTCGGATGAAGCCACACTAAGGTAATCGTTGTTGTTTGATCATCAGAAAATTCCTCTATTTGGCAAATTAACTGGCGGGTTGTTTCGATAAGAGCAGCTGGGTTAGGTTAACAAACTTACCACCCTTGTCATTGATTTGTAAGGACGGGGTTTGATCTCAATCAAATGCGAAGATTATTTTCTAACAAGATTTTTTATCCTTTATATTTTCATATAACATTACTGTATGGTAGTTTGAAATCTACACCTTTTATTAGATATATATTAGTCCACGTGCCCACAGAGTGAAAGAGGACAATTATTCTAATTTAATATTTAAAAACAAATCATTTGAAATATTTAACGTGCACTTTCTGGACCTACTTATGATATAAGCACATTGCCTATAAACTAACTTAAATCTAAAACATACACAAAAAACGGCCCCCCACTCCTCCCGGTTGTCAATTCATCACTGTTAAAAAAGGGGAAATCCCCATTTTACCAATTAACAATTTTTCTGTTATGCTCAGAATCGATTCCAGAACTCTTAGCTCAGTAAGTATAAAAATTAAGGTGTCAGTCCATCACCAGATAATTAATCATATAAATATGAAATAAAGCCCACTTGATTGGGTCCAAAAAAAACAAAAAAATAAAACTTTGAAAACTATTATAACATAATTTGTTTTATGAAATTGCTAAAAGTTCCCATGTAAACCAATAGTACGAACACCATTTAAAGAGATTTACCCTTGGTAAAAAAAAAAAATCTCTAATATAATAAATTCACTTACGTTTTGTAACGGAAGTGAGCCGAGTTAAAATTCATTTCCAGTGCACAGTTAAACTACATAAAATGTTGACTGGAGGGCTATATAGTTCCACCCCATGACATTAATACATAAAACGTTCGTAAATTTTGAATGTCATTGAATCGAGAAAATCCGCCATGCCCTTAACGCGGGGTGGTGTGTGCGTGCTCGCGGAGTCTTATTTTTACGTCCGTAGAATATTTTATGAGTGAACGAAGCGTCAAAAACACAGAGCGATGGATAGAGGAAGTGAGGTGGAGGAGGAAGGAGTGTGAGAAGAAGTTGGGGTCCTCAGATTATAAAATACGCTACCAAATATTCGCTGAGAGCCTAGCCCCTCTTTCACTCTTTTCCCTCAACGTTAAAATTTCAGATTTTAAGGAAATTACTGTCATTTGAAAAGGAAGTTAAAAAACAATTAAAAAAGGAAAAAGATAAATATTGAACCACGTGCCAACGATTTAGTAAGGATTTATTGCATTGAGTTAATGTAAATATATTTTTTTTAAACCATACAATGTTTTGGTACCCATCTGGGCTATATACATTTAATCGGGGTAGTGAGATGAGAATGATAAATGAGATTTAGAGAAAATGTAACCTCATTTGTTTGGAGGAAGAGTGGTAAACTGTTTAGGATATAACCATGTCGGGATTCATTCACCAACCTTTCTATCACCAGCAAACCAGTATAGTTAAGCCTGACATTTCATCCATGGACATACAATTGTGGGTGTGTGTATGTTTATTTATATATATATAATTATATATTCTAAATGTACTACTTGTTGTTAAACGTAATTAAAATACTAATTATTAGCTTATTTAAAATGGTAGTTTAGTGCAAACTTAATATAAATGCAGTGGTAAGAAGGATAATTTAGGCACCCACATTAGCCAAGAAAGAGAATAAAAAAAATAAATCCAATATCACAATCAGAAAACTACTTTTAGAATACTAGACCAGGAATCGAAACCTGCACTGCAAGGCAACAGTGAGTAAGATCAATCCGAATCTAATACCTTAGACTGCTTGGTCACCACTATGGTTGTAAAAATGGTTCACAATTAAAAGAGTAAACACAAAAGTGTGTGTTTTGCTAAATAAACTTTAAATATTATTCTAGCATACATCCGTTTGGTATAGGCTATTAATGGAATGTAATAAGCAAGCTTTATTTTGGACTAAAAAAAAACTTTAACGAACTTGATTTTTACATTATTGTTTGTTCAGTGGATAATAAAAAAACCTATTACATAGTGTTTGAATTTATTATCGACTTTTTTTTAATGAAAAATAAAAGAGAAATATGTCATAATATGCTAACGTTAAAGGGCACACACTTTAGACGAGGAAACTTTCTAAAATCACTTCACGTGGAAGACGAAAATTATATTTTAACGAGGCTACCATCAAGACCAGTAGTAACATAATATTAGCCTATGGACAATGTCCTTCATTACAACCCTTCGCTATTCAGAACCATGAAGCATATCCACCCCTTTCCCAAGTCTCCCCTAACCCCTTCTTTTCGCGTAACCCGACCAATGAGGTGCTCCGACGGTATGACAGTATACCGGTACTTTATTTCTGGTTCACGGTTACTGCCTAATCTGCTGGGAGGGTTAACAGATTTAATGTGCTGATCCAAGCAGTTATCGCGTACGCCCTATGTATATGTATAACCTGTTTCAAATATTTTTTATGGTCCCTCTTCTTCATATTCACAATATTGGTGTGTCGCATAAAGGGATTGGGGGGAGGAGGCAAGGGGTAAGAAAAGGGACGAGTACTTTTAATTGCACGGGTGTGCAACAATCTACATTGTCTCTACTCATTGGAACGTTTGAAAGGAGAGTGAGCTAAGTGGACTTATGCGAAGGGGAAAATATTTCGGAATAGCAGTTTAAGCCCTTTTGTCCTATTACAGTTAAAATAGACTTGGAGATTATTTATGTATATAAATAATATAATATATATGCCTCCACTCCCCAATAATTTCAACTAATTAACACTACACCGTGTTATGTGAAGTAAACACACTACTAGTCAGAGTACAGTATAGTGAGTTTGAGTTAACCCACAGTGTGTACTGAATTTTTTTCCCTAATTTTTCACTCTCCCTCCACGAAAATGTTAGAAATATTAAATAATTCTATCTTCTTCCTCCTTAGTGTAATATTACGAGTAAACTTAGAAGGTCAGTAAAGGATGCAAAAATTACTGTTTTATAAAGATTTTGTCAAATTAGGAACGAAAAGTCTGAGAATAAATTTAGGAATCAATAGCCGAAGCTGTTAGTAAATTTTAGAGAGAATTCACATCTAGATACATATTCTTATGAATTTAAAAATGAACCTGACACGGGGTCACGGGTTGATCCTGTCCGTGTAGTTTTTAAATTGGCAGAATTAAAATATAGGAATGTTGCTACTACCTCTCCCTGTTAGCAAATCTTCAGGACGGCTTAATGGGTTGGGTCAGGTGGCTTAAATTAATTGTGTAGGTTTATTACAGTCGTTTATTGAGTGGGAACTAGATACATATACAGTATGATTTAGTCGAACAAATTAACAAATTAACAGAAAGGTTGCCGCTATTGTCAATGCCTTAACATTTTACTAAGTTGTAGTAAGACGCGGTGCTTAAAAACAACATTCAACTGTCCGCTTGCTGATTAAAGTCTTGATTTACATCTCTAGCTCGAAACGATGTCTACAATGCCACGACTATATGAACTCGAGAGTCACTAGGCTTTTGAGAAGTTTGGGGCGGCCCAATCTCCCCCATGTAATGCAGGACCCTGAACCTGGAATATTCCCTCCATAATGATCAGTGACCAATAGCAGCAGTATTCAAAAAACTAGAAAACGGACCCCTTAATTCGAACTCATCGAGTCCTCCCCCCCTTGGTATCAATATGACCAAACTTTGTACTTATGCATCCATTAATTAGGCTACTTTCCTCATTTGAGCTAGTCCATAATTTACTAAAAATTGCTTTTTATTTGGAATATAACCATTTAAAAACAAAAAAATATACATATGTGCGCCTGAATGCTGATGAACAATTGATTATAGCAATTTGAATTTACACATACGTAGAAACTGTTTGTAAAACAAAAGATGCCAAGCTGTAACAAGAAAGAAGAGGCATATCTAGTATATTTATTAAATTTAATAGTTAAGTTCTTTCAACTAGTAGTATAATATTACTCGGTGGCGTATTTGCAAAGACGGAAGTTGAATTGGGACAGACTGGAGACGAGGGATTATAGAGTTTTAGAATCTGTAAAGGGTAGAATGAGGTGGTTTTTAATAAAAATGTTTAATTCCACTCTCCTATCCAAGGCAAATCGGATACTTTTTTGCATCCTTCCGAATTACCTAATCCAAGTAATTATCTTAGCGTATAAACCAACGGTAGTTAGACGCTGTAATCTAAAGATTTAATTAATAAATAATGTTAATTTAAATTAATAATATAATATTTGTAGTACGTATTTGTAGAAAATATAAGAATTTCGATAGGACAGCATGCAATGATTAGGACTCACAACATAAATCAAGTAACATTTTTACATTTTCAAAGTATCCATGAAATCGGAATAGTTAAATCATAAATTAATTGTACTTTACTTATATTTCAAGGATCACAGCCAATAATTGTTTTAATCGCTCCTTAAGGATATTTTATGTGGACTACAAATACAATATCCCTTCTACAATGAATACAACAGTTAAATTTTTCAAAAATATTTGATGCATGTACTAATAGTTTCTAACCTGTTTGAAATAATTGGATGAATGATATTATTTCTGGATGACCATCGTCTAGATAAATTAATATCGTAATAATTAGATATAATAATCAATCCTAACCATCAGAATCAGTCTCTCTATGATCTATCAACCCTTCTGAAATTCTTGTTATAGTCTACTATAGTTAAATTTGAAAGTAATAAGATCAGATAATCCTTTTCTCTAAATTCGTTAAGTTCTTAATTAATACATCTTTAAATTATTTTTATCAACAATGGTCCATCACTGCTAACATTAATAGGTTTGTTGATATAAAGTTATAATTTTTATTGTCTGGTGAAATATTTAACAGATTATTTTTAGAAGGTTCTAATTTTAATGTACAGCCTAGTCTATCCTGAAATGTAGGAAGCTTTCCTCGCTTGTTTCCGTTGTGGGGCAGCTTACAAGAAAGGGTTGTATTGGAGTCATAAAGGTAGAAAAGTCAGCTTTCATCGTAGACGCAGTACAAATGCCAAAAGGTTTTCCCCCCATCAGTGTGGATTTTAATATGATTAAAACATTTCACGTCTCAAACAATGCATAGGCGTTTTATAAAATCCCATTTGTATCGAAAGAGCCATATACAAAATGTAAACTTTTTGTTATGCTAGAATTCGTATTGCTATTTTACTAGTGTTCCTTTATGAGTATTGATAGTTCTTGTAGCTTTCCTAGATCTCAGACAAAGCATTTCCCATAATAATTGGACTTTATGGATCCAGTTACTTGCCTAGGAAAAATGTATATACTTATTAAAACCAGTCTGTTTTAGCCATTCTAGCTTTAGTAGGAACTGTACCACTTTTCATCAGTAACATTCACCACTAGAACAAATCCAAGATTGCCATTATTTTCTTAATATAAAGTTGGCTATGTTCTCCCGTTTTTCCTGAATAAATTTACGTATTTCCCGACACTTTATAGTATGGAGAAATACAATTTCATTTACCATAAAATTAACAGTTATTGTGGAGTCATACCTTTTGAGCTTAGAATAGTCTGATTTGACATTGATAAGAAAATGTAGGCCTATACAGTTGTTAGGTAATCAAATGTTTCAAGAGGGGAAGAAGAAGTAGGGAAGGGAATACATTGGATTAGAATCCATATGGTTATTTCTCCAGTTCACTTTTTCTTCTGTGCAATGGCCTATTATGCAAATATTTTAGTTTAATTGGCCGGATTCTCAACTATTCCAGTTTATTTTTAGTTTTTGGTGAAATATCTTATTTTTTCTGTTTCTAATGGTTCATGGTAGCCCTGAGTCTTATACAACTATTTAAAATATAATATGAGCCCCACGCTAGAGAGTACAACATAACTCCAGATATTATAAGCATATATGAGGGAATTACAAAAAAGAGCTAAAATATTTTATTTACCACAACCATCTTATGGTTTTCTAAATTTATAGAATAAATTCACATTTTGAAAGCATTTCATAATGAAGTTTTGATATAATTTTCCAGCAAGAAGTCAAACAGCATTTTAGTGGCATATGCCATGGTTCTCAAAGTACCACATTTGATACGTATTAATTTTAACTAATTATGATACTATAGGCAACAATGTGGCCTTGTGAATGACTTTATCGGATTAATAGGTTGTAGCCTATTTTTGGACCAATAAGGTGTAGGTGGGCCCTATGTATACTTCAAACTCACAAATTCTCAGTATTTTATCGTTTTTTTAAAGATTAACCGTGTTTTCCCTGTTTTATCTAGGCAAAGAAAACTCCCTTTCTTTTTGGGCGGTTTTACAGGTGCGTGGCAGCAATGTAGGTCATTATATACTTAACAAAATAATTGTAAATGACATTTTAAACCAGGTATAAAGAATAAATACGGTATTCCTTTATAAGCAGACAAAGCAGATACAGCCAATAGCATCTCCTTAAATAATATGCACTTGAAAAATGTCCAAATACTTTAAAAAACTATATTTTAAGGACGTTAGGGAACATTTGTAAAAATTGGAAAATTTTAAGACCTTTATGAAATAACTATGAGTCCTGCAATGCTATTAGCTTTCCACACAATTTTACCATTAATATTTTCCCACCAATGTGGCCATCTTAAAATATATCCTTCCTTTACATATAATATAGTTCATTAATATTATTCATGAGATCATACCTTTCCTAGATACTTTTTCATGCTCTAAGAATAATTAACATAATGAATGAGAATATTTGAATGTGAACGGATATTTTTATTCTGAATGGACAACAACGGTCTTGTTTGTAAATTGTGTACCCTGGTAGAGTCAGGTACAGACGTTTCAAGAATATGAACTGCTCCCTTATCACCCATGAAGGAACTAAGCTACTAAAGGAAGGACCAGGTGCAGGACACTTGGAATCAAAACAGGAATAGGGTTAGTGAAGCTTGTGTTCCCAGGAAGATATTTATATGCCAAGTGAACGCCGTCTTTCCTGATATTGATGATTGCCTTCCTATCATTTTATGTAATGCGTTGATTATTTTACCAAACATATTGTCTGGGCAATTTGACACTTTAAATTCCTTAGGTAACCTATGCAGAGCGCGTTCTACCACATACCCGGGCTATCCACATTTAACTAATCTAATAATATAAGGACTCACTTCGGTGGCCGCAAGGTCTCTGGTGCTACTCGCGCAAAATGCTAGACTGCCGAAGATGGGAATATTGGGGTTCAACCCCAGTCGGGGGCAATGAGTGTGGTTTTTATTAAATTACCACCCACACTCTATTAACGCAAATATGAGTGCACTAACTCTCAATTAGTCCCAAACACATTAGTGTAATAAGTACATATTAGGTGTGTAACCCGTACAAGTAGTAAGATGTTGTGCTATAAATAGAATTGTATAAAAATAAAGGTCAAATAAAATATATATATATATAAAACAACATTTTTTGAATTAGGAAAGGGGTGAACCGTTAAGAAAAAAACACTCTTTTCACTTGGTTGGGATTTGAACCCTGATCTCCTACGCCTCTGTCAACCTTAACTTGATGAGCACAACCTTTTATTACACGTGATCAACGGGTCACTATGGTCTAAATAACTAGTAATAATCGTAATTATAGGATAAGAAAATGTAATTTATGTTATGAACAATATCGAAATAGTGATTTTTTTTTGGATGACTAAAGAAGCAGTTCTTAGTTATTGTGCCTCCTAAAACATTTAAAAGTAGATTTAACTATATAAAAATGAATTTTTTTGTAAGTATGTAATTAAAACTGCGATAGTTGCCTAGTAATCTAGGGCGTTAGACTCGCATTGTACTTGGTTGTCGACGGGTAAGCTCGGGTTGGAATTCAAACAAGGCGTTCTTGCGGTGGTTTTGTATATTTAGTTGTTAATGTTGTCAGTCCATCCTGTTTAAAAGTAAATTCGGGTTCATTTCCTTTCAATTGTAAACGTTATCTATAAAAATAGATTTTGAAGCTAAGAATTAAAACTCTCGTCTTGAACGTATTTTATACACTATATTTAATTTTACTCTAATACACTACATTGTTTTATTTTAATATTTTTAATTTTGTCAAATTTCTTATAGGAATGTATGTTTTATAACTTATGTAGTCCTAAATACAACTGAAAAAAGGTGAAATTATGTTTAAAGGAAGGCTTTCTCACTTTTAATTAAGAAAAGATTCAAATTTGCCTTTCTTTTAAAAAGAACAAAGATGAATAAAATAGTGGGCACTGGGAGATAGAGGTTTCTTCGACCCTAAAATCATATATTCCCATTTCCTCATGAAATGCAATTTTTGCAGAAATGTGTACGATGGGGTGGAAAAGCCTTAGGGACAGCAAGGAGAGAGTAGAGGAGGGGGGGTTGCATGCAGACAAAGAGGGTGGGAGGTACTCGAGATTGAATTGCTGATTAAATATCACCCCGTTGCTTGTAAGCTCCCACCCCCCCAACCCACCTCCTTTCACCTCCCTTATCCGTACCCCTGGAAGCCTATTGAACAGAATGGTCCTCCCCCTTCTCTTCCAAAGCCTTAGTACCCTTCGCCTCATTCCTCAGGCCCTGTATTCTCGTTCTGTGCCATCCAGCCAAGGATAATTACAGCTAAGGTTCACTATCACCGTCGCTAATGAAATTGTATCGTATGAGTTCCACCAGCGAGAGCTACGTTATTGCATCCCTGAACAGTACCCTACCAGCCCTGGCAGAAAACTTTGATTGCGACTTCATTACGGAAACATACGGGAGCAGTATACGATCAGTTAATGAGGCCAATTCTTGAAAGATAAAGTAGACAGAGGCGCAAGAGGGCAGAAAAAATATAAATAACTAGAAGCTCCAATTTGGAAGATAACAACATTTTAGTCTCCAGAGAATTAGTAGCTGTTGTTAGAGAGAGAAAGGACTATAAATAAAGAGGTACATCGTGAAAGAAGAAAAAACAGTCGATTGTAATTATATGCTGGGTACAAAAGTAAATCCTGAAGTATCCAAGATCGTTAAGGCGCAGGTTTTGAACCTATGAGTCTCCTTGGTTCAGATTCCGCTAAGACCTTAACCAAAATAGGCTGCGTATGAGAAGTTCTGAGGAAAGTGCAGAGGTTTGATTGAGGTACAATTAAAAAAAATATATATTTACCTTGCAATCGCATAGATGGGCACGTGACATCAATCACGTATGTTCTTATTGCCACTGAAGGAAGTTTGTATTATAATTATATACATCGGGGGTTTTCTTGAATAGTTTCCCAACTCCCGTTCAGCGAAATGCAAGCACACTTCCCCTAAAATCTCTCTTCTTCATCTTCCATTCAATTAGTGTAAATATGGGAGTAGCTTGAATGGGTAGTAAGACGCGATGGATCAAAAATAATAAACTTGCAACTAACACAAGGTTTCATTAGCAAACTATTCCCAAAGTTCCTCAGCTAGCAAACAACACTCGTCGACCTCGGTGGTCTTGGGGTAAAGTGCTTGTCTCAGGACCCAAAGTTTGTGGGTTCAAACCCAATTAGGGTCAAAGAATTTTACTTGAGCGATAAAATTCGTAGCACGACTTCCTCCAAAAGGTTAGTAACGCTGTTGGTCCTATTTCAATGTCGACTTATAAAAGAACCCTGGAAGGTATATGAAAATACCTTTCCCGGCAAAATCATACGCCCTTTCGCTCTCGCATAGATAAATTCTTGTGTGCTGATATAATCAGTCAGTTCAGAAAGTGCACATTATATAATTCTAATAAATAAATAAATAATAAGCCCTCAACCCCAAACCCAACACATGTATTTAAAATTTAAAAAAAGATAAGGTAGCTAGGATAAGAGTCAATACAAAAAACCGGTAAAATATACATTCAGGTCTATCCTAATACTATGCAATTAATGGTTACAGCTTGTTTAATTAAAACTAGAGTTAAACATATCTCAACTAAATACGATTTTATTTTTATTCACTTACAAAGATTCCCAAAGATAAAGTCTTTTGTTAAATTTACTTATGAATTCTAGTAGATAGAAACTTTCAAAACTAAAAATATATTTCACTCTATGGTGTGAGTCCACAAGCGAATTATACCGACCAAGAGGCCACCACCGTTAGCAAAGATAGTGGCAACATTTGAGAACAGAGGATGTCATGGGATCAGCATAGCGAGCCCTTCAGAATAAATTCATCAGTTTTCTAAACTGGAGCTGCTACTTCTATATTCAAGTAGCTCCTCATTTTGTCCCGCAAGTTTAAGTTTGACCCCGTTCCAAACCCCCACACTTCATATTAAAATTTTGAAAGTTCTGGGGAGTCGAACCTAGCATCTCCAGATATGTAGCAAGGAACTCAAACCACAGAGGGGTCATATTTCTTCCAAAAAAACTTTTTTTTTTCAGCGTTCTCACAACTCATTCGGGTTGTACACATTTATTAACTAGTTTTTGATAATGTGTTAGGGATATTGAAATTTGAATTTAAAGGAAGTGTACCCGCGATTTTGTACCGAAAGCCTCCAGTCCATTGTGAGAGTGACGCCTCAGACCAGAGGCTCCCAAACTACGGCTGCGGGCTGGATCCGGCCCGAGGTAGTTTGTCATCTCACGAACGCTTTGACAAAAAATAAAGGATACACAATTTTAAAAATTCAATGACAAATATGAAATTATGGGTAATCCTGTATTCAGTACACAAAATACCTACCTGCATACATGCACACATACACACATACACACACACATGCACAGCTTGCACGCACACACACACATGCATTCAAAACCACATATCAACACATACCATAATACTTAATTTGTTCCATTATTTCTTAACGAAAAAACTCTTACATTTATTAAATATTTGTTTTTCATTCCTGACAAGCTCATTCTCCATTATTCCCTTAGACAGTAAACTTACGTCAATCATATTTGATAATGGCTATAAGCTGTGTGTATGTCTTTGTTTATGTATGTATTTATGTGAACTTGTCATATATACTTTGTATATTTATATAATAATGTAGGTCTCTTTTTGATCCGGCCCACCTAACACTCTCAATATCATAATGTGGCCCTTCACTCATTAAGTTTGGCGACCCTGTTAGAACATTCGACCAATGAATAAGGTAAATTATATTATTTTATTGTATTAGTAGTAGTGTTTTATAGGCTATCCATCAAAAGTGACAGTTGCAATTCACATGAGTTGACGTATAAATATGTTAGTCAATTTGGTAACAATCCATATCCCACAACGACTGAATCGAACCATTTTGCTGTTTCAGCGTGACCATGATTGAGACTTTAACATGTAGAGTAGCACACCAAAGTGTAAATCAGTGAACATACAAAGAAAGAGGTGACTGATGGAAATAGATAAAACAAGACGCAAAGAATGGCGGCGAAGAGAATTCCTTGAGACGAGTGTTTACTTGCAGCACACGAATTGAAATTAGACATTAAATTGGTCCATTTGTGAGGAAAATAAAAGGAAAAACTACAACACTTTTCAGGACCTCCTTAGCACATGAGCTTTCTCCCAGATAGGGCGGGTGGACTACACCAACAAGCTGAGGGTCTGAATGCACGCACTCCTCTGGAGGGATGGTAAACACATCAGGAAGGGTCAACCTTCGCGTTGTGGATTCACTATATAGTTAACTACGTACACACTGCTGCCATCGTTTGCGTACAGTGTAGCCAACTGTAAGAGACACAACAAACATCGCCCCGAGTCAGCCCCTCCGTCATCATTACCATCACCCCTTTCACTTCCGACACTCTTAAAATACTACTTTTTTTTTTAATCGTACAGTAATGACGTAAGAAAAAAAAGCCAAGGTTTTTCCCCGGTGTTTCTTCGGGAAGATATAGAGAAAGGGGGAAGAATAAAACGCGGTGAAAGCGATGAAGGGTGGTGTTTTTCTTTTGGAAGATTGAGTATGGGGAGAAAACTAATTTGGTGTTTTCCCTCCTAACCTTTGTGCTTTAAATCCTTTACCTGAGGTGGCTCCTTTCCATATAACTCGTTTCTTATGAAATTAATTTCCAGAGCCGTGCTTTTTTTTTTTAAACAACAAAGAAATTTGTACTTTAATAAGGTTAGCTATTTCCTCTTTTAAAATAAAAACACTTGTGTTTTGAAGCAATCTCATATTCAGTTTTAATTTAGAAAATTAGGTTTAGGTCATCCTATATTTAAAATTATATACAAAGGGACAAAATATATAATATACTGGAATGGTTGCATTAATAGAGAATAACAAACCTACTAATATACTATCTATTTGGTCAATTTTAGCTATCCAAAACCCGCCTCGGTGGCGTAGTTGGCTAACGCGCTAGTCGTGTTGAGCTCGACCGCCGAGGACGGGGAGATCGAGGTTCGAATCTCGGTCGGGTGAACTGGGGGTGGTTTTTCTAAATGGTTTTCCACTCTCCCTCCACGCAAATGCGGGTTCACTTCCTCTAAATTCAACCCTCCCAATTCCTAATCCATTAGCGTAATTAGTACTTAAGCGTATAACCCGAACGGGTAGTAAGACGCGGTGCTAAATATTATTATTATTATTATTATTATTTAGCTATCCAAAAATTAATCTAAAAAGCCTCAAATCGGGCAAATGTATCGTCACACTGCGCAACATTCTTAACTTTATACCACACAATAGATCAGTAAATATCAGCAAAATAGACCCCGCATTTGTGATAACACAAATAAAACGTGTCAGCCTCGTTTCGTTTGGTTTGAAAGTGACGGGGAGGTTGGGAATCAAATTATGGCACGAGCGGTCACACCACTTCTAAATTCAACCTTCCTTTTCCTTACCCCATTAATGCGAATATTTTGCTAGTTAGTAAGAAACGCTGTACAAAAAAAATTTGTGTTTTTAAGGAAATGTTACTATTTAGTCCACCTGTGTAGGTACACACGATAATATCATGTACAGGTGGAGAAACTTGATATACCTTGATTTTGGTAGCAAGAAGAGTGTGTGGTAGTCACTAAAGCTACCTGAACAATTTTAATATATTCATACATAAATACATGTCATCTGCAGCTGTCATTTTGATAGGTACTGTCAATACCTATAAAATAACACAAAATAATATAGTTAATTGTTATCAATGTTGACTGTAAAAAAAATATGTTTGGATGTTTTAAACTATTCTTCCAGACAAAATTCATAATTAGAGGTCAACCATGGTATAATGTGTGTAAGCAAGGCACCGGTTGTATTTATGAATGTATGTAGGTGTATGGTGTTGTGTGATATAGTGTGTGTGTGGTATGTGTGTGTGTATGTATGTATTTGGGTGGTGTGTGTGTGTTGTGTGTGTGTGAGATGGGGAAGGAGGGAGATACATGACAACAACTTTAATGTTGTTAGGATGTATTCTAACAAACTCGAGTAGGATATTATTGAGAGAATGTCTGAATGTCATCCCCCACGAACATACTTTAAATCTCTGGATTTTCTTGATGCCACCTGAAGGCAGTTTCATTCTGCCATCAATAAAGGGGGATTATAAAATACAAATTATATTACAGGCAACATTTAACAAAAGTAATGTATTTTATTAGTATTATTCTAATAACTAATGGCATTGAATATGACCTTATGTTAAAAAATTGAATTTTAAATTATTACATTCAAATGTTTAACTGACCAAGCGTTGCAAGGTTTGTTTTTAACTTGACCATTTGGTATTCAGTTTGACTGTTAGTTGGTTCTCTGCTTCCGACCATTTTTACGGAATTTGTAATAGACATGTTTTGTACCTAGGCTAAACAACGTATGCATAGTGTTTTTTCAATATGGCTATCCATTTCAAGATTGAACTGCTCAAATATCTGTCTGCCTCATTGTTCAGCAATAACAATTTTTAACTAAATTTAATATGGTCATTCTTTAACCAAGTCCGAAAGATGTAGGTATATAGTTTTTCAATCTGCCATCTACTGCAATATAATGACCGCTCAAATGTTTTTTAGTATAGAACCTCACCCAAAGTTATTTTAATTTAACATTCTCAAGCATTCGAGTGAGTACTTGAAGCACAGTTTTTTTTTAATGTTTAACATTTATTGAAAGCTTGACGTCTTGAACCGCGTGAACAATGGTTATTATTTACGAATAAAACATACTATTAAATAATAGTATTAATTTGTTTTTTGTCGTGATCACCAAGGAAAATATCAAATTCAAATCCAACGAGAAGTAAAGGGTAGTACTCGTGAAATCCAAGTATAAAGCAGTGTCTACTATTCGAAGAACTACTAGTTATAGACGTATATATAATAGTAGGGAATATTTACGACTTATACGGATATTCACAAAATTAATTAAACATTTCATCATATCATGTGCCAAACCATATGATCTGTAATTATCACTTTATTTGTTTAAAGGAAGGCTAAATTTCTGTTTCTCACAGTTTCATTATTGCGATATTTATGGTTAGACGTTGTTGAAAAATATTTAATTTTACCTATTCATATATATACTTAAACACAGGACTTAAAACGTATTATTTCTATTTCTATAGGAACATGTTAATGTTTTTTCTCAATTTCAACATCTCAATTTTGGCATTAAGAAATATTTTGAAATGAACATATTATTTATTAAATAATGCAGTATTTCTGAACGTTAGCAATGCGTTTCAGATATTCAGTTTCCAGCTCTCTTAATGACACTTTATTAGTTTTGACAACGATGACATCTCGGTGTGGTATCAGTTAATTTAGATACGCCCAGATTTATCAAACAATGTTCTATTTATCGTCGAAGGACTATTTGAGATGTTCCTCTGTGGTTTTTTTTAAAATTCTCAAACATGCCACATTGGCCTTGGAGATGAATGAACCACTAAACGCCGACAAGAGCGACCCACATAAATTGCAACCCCTAAGGTAGTAGTAGGGCAATCTATAATTCGACATCACATATCATCTTCAGAGAACTAAATAACTTTATATATATATATATATATATATATATATATATATATATATATATAGTCAATGCTACATTTCACTTCACCATTCGCTTAGATTAAACTAGAGGTTTGTTCACTCCCTACCCACCCCACCCACCACCCTTTTTTTTTAACCACAAACCGCAATTCCCCTTCCTCCCCTCTTCAACCCCCTGTGCATGCTATCAAGAGACTGAGAGTGGTGATACTTCCCCCGCTGATTTATCTGTGCTATCTATAGCTTTGTTCGTTTGGCTATGAAACGGTAGGCAGAGAAGAGAGAGAGAGAAACAATACGAGGAAAAGGTTTGGCGGGGGGAAGGGAAGGACGGCAAACGATGATAGCTACTTCCAACTACGTACCCATGCAAACCTTCCCCACCCTCACACACATATAGCTTCTCGTGTTCGCGCAAAATGGCCCGAAGTGACCAATGGAATGATATGTATACCGTAGGATTTTGGTAGAAAGAAACTTTTAGAAAATATAACATATATTTTTGCTATCCACATTAATAACATTTTACTATTTTATTAGGTTTTTTATAGATATCGATAATACCTATCAAAAAGACAACTGCAGCTCACATGGCTTGACGTATGAATACGTCTACGTTTAGATGTCAGATGAGGTTATTCCTATAAAAACTAGACAGTGTTTGTGTTTATTACTTGGGGCAAAAAGAAATATTTAAAATAAACTTTCTAAATTCAACCTACAAACTAACACCCGCCTCAGTGGCGTAGTTAGCTAATGCGCTAGCTTCATGTTGAGCTAGACTGCTGAGGACGGGGAGATTGAGGTTCTAATCTTGTTCGAATGGACTGGGGGGGGAGGTGGTTATCCACTTCCATTCGCGCAAATTTGGGTTCACTTCCACTACATTCAACCTTCCCGATTCCTAACCCACTAGCGTAACTAAAATTTAAGCGTATAACCTAAACGGGTAGTAAGACGCGGTGCTATTCAGTATTACAAACTTACTTAGCATGAGACAAAAACAAAAGATATACTAATAAAATATCATCTTCTTTATATTAAAAAATGACACCTGACACAAGAATCTAACCCGGGACATATGGCTTAGTACGCCAATGCTCTAACCACTGAGTGATCCAGAGTCGTCCCGTGCCCAGGGTCATTCTTCATTCGACTCAATTGATCCACTCATAATCATGTAGCTGACGATTTCTGCACATCCATCACAGAGATTACCTTAAAATATCAGTGAAGAATGACCTTAAACATGATTCCTGGATAGCTCAGTTAGAGCATTGACGTGCTAGGTCAAATGTCTCGGGCTCAATTCCCGTGTCTAAAGGTCATTTTTCAATAATTAAAATAATATGATAATTAAATGCGGATATAACCGTAATGAACAAATATAATAGCTTGACTAATTAATCCAATTAAAAAATAGTCATAAACATACAGTTTTATACGGGTTTGCCTCTAAATTATATATATTTTAATCAAAACGTCAGAAACGAGAACTGAACGATAAGCTTGTCTGGTATAGTTTTGGTCGGTGAGGGAAAGCTGGAGCTTAATCCAGTCAGGCTGTAGTTAGGTTGTTAATACATTGTTTCCCACTTCACTCCACATTGATTTTTTTTTAATTCCTAAAAAATCTACCACCCTCACGCCTATCCCGTTAATGTTGTTAGGTGACAATATCATGGATGCGTATTAGGATGCGCAAAACAATATTTAAAACACGCTAGAAAAGTGTGTTGGTATTAGTGAGTTCTATGAAAATTAAGCTTTATATTTAAATAAACTTTAAAACTATAAAAACTCGAAAAGGAACCAATCCACACTTTACTTGGTTTAATCAATGGGGCAAAACATTATATTAATTGTTCGGTTTTTACCAAACATACATAAACAATAAAAAAATCTTGCAATATTATAGTTATAATTAACATGGTATCACCTGATTCGAGGGCAACGTGGTTTAATGTGCATACTCCCTGATTAGACTATGATGCCGATGAAGGGGAGATGAGGTTCGAATTTGGTCAATGTACTGAGGATGGTATTTCCAAAATGGTTTTCCACTCTTCTTCCACGCAAATTATGTTACATTTTCTCTGAATATAACCTTAACTTTATTCCCTAAAACTATTTGCGTAGTTAATAATAAGCGTATAAGCCTATAGGTATTAAAACACGGTGCAAAAAAACACACAAAAAAGCCAGCATGTATCATATTATTATTCAAAACCTAGGCCTATGATGGTATTGTAATTTGTTTTGATTTGAGGTTATAATCAGAAAAAGTTATACTGTGCAAAGTTCTTAATAAAAGTGAAGGATGCTAATGAAGAGTAATATGCGGTAAAAAAAACAAGCTATTTAATATTATATAAAATAACTATTTTGTAGAATAACTTTAAGCCATGGGAACAAACCACGTTAAACTTTGTTTAACGTATTGTTTATGTTCTATGTATCCTTTTAGTTCTCACATTAATCTTGAAGGGGCGTCGTTTTTTATTGGCTTCGATTCTAGTCGTGATATCTCAATTCGATTTCTGTATCCGCATATAGGCGTATATATCTGAGACCAGGCAAATTGAAAGGGTCTTTTTCAAACCATGAAATGTTACTATGGGACTCCCTCCCTGAGGGAACGTAAAATAAAACTGGAAAGATAAAATAACAGCGGGGTAGGGACTAGAGTAATTCTAGAGCTCATTGTCACATAACACTTATCAGAGTTAAAATGGAGGATTCAATTTATTGGTATGCTTTTAAAAGTTCTGAATATAAATATACAATTTTTCAAATGGATTGGAACTAAATTATATGACTAAGATAATCTACTAGGAGGAATAGCTCAGCGTCAAATATATTAAGGCGTGTCCTAGTAGGTCAATACCATGTTCAATTCTTGACTGGGAAACTATTGGAGATGGTTTTATACATTCTGATTTTCAACTATGTTTATCCATCCTCTATCCAAGTGAATGGTTTTACATTACTTTATAAATCACGCTTATAATTATATGTCATCTCATCATCATCATTCACAGTTTCCCACCACTGGCAGGGTTTATCTAGAACATAAGCCTCTCAATTTACCTCTGTCCTCCCACCACCTTTCTTCCTCCACATCGGCCCAACCCATTCCTCCCTCTCCTCTTCACACTTCTCTTTCCTTTATCCACCTGTCCCTGGGTCTCTTTGGCCTCTTGCCCACCACCTCCATTTTGAGTATCCTCCTTGGAATCCTCCCCTCTTCCATCCTCTTCAATGCCCATACCACTTCAATATCGCCTTATCTAACCTATCCTGCAGGGTTCCTCCTTCACTCTCTCTATCCTACCCATTCATTCATCATGTCCATCCTTGTCGCTCCCAGAAAACTCCTCAGAAATCTTATCTCGCATGACTGTATCCTGCTCTCATCCCTTTTCTTCATTACCCAGGTCAGTACATAAATCATCATTATAGAGTAATTTATTTCTGTACTATTAGATTAACAAGTAAATCAACTCAGTCCATAGATTTGTATTTTTAACTTTTTTTTTTAGTGTTAATCTACCTCATTACATTTATATATGGAATGGAGAAAATTTGTAAAGATATTAAAAAATAAAATTGTAGTAATGTGTTTTCTCCCTTTGAAATATAATTTATTTAAAAATTTTATTCTTTTCCCCTAGCAACGCAATTCCTTTTGATAGATTATAATGTGTATTATAGGTATTATGTAAACTGCTCTAGGTTAAGTATGTTAAGTCATGTATTAATAAAAACTCTCATTTAGAATGTTAAACACCCAAACTGGAGTTTAATGGGTTTTAAAAATTTTGAATTTCAAGATAGTACTAAATCGCTTTGATGGGATATAAAAGGGTTAAATCTAGTCTGAGTACATTGTGGATTACAAGTAGAATGGACCTGAAAGAGGTAGGGTTTTATGAACTGGACTAGTTAGAATTTACCTCAAGATAGGATGGTTAGGCATACATTTTGTAAGTGAGGCAATAAACTTTTGAGTTCCTGGTGTCACAGAGTATATAATTATTTGATATAGTTCTTAAAGTTACATTGATTGATTAACTACATTTATATAATTGTATTGTACTGTATAATCTATAAGAATGTGACTCCATCACTAATGAGTGCAAGAATAACTTTTATATTTATGCGTAGTAAATTATAAACCTACATGAAATATAAAACTGTCAGTAATATATATATTTTTTAAGTATAAAATATGTAGATGTGTATAATCAATATGAAAAAACAATTTCATCAGTAGGCTCGCAGGAAAAGCTTCATTCTCGTCTTGGTTGGTTTCCTGTATTCGAATCGTGGGTAGGGCATTGGGTGATTTTTCCTAAAGGTTTTCTCTTCATCCATTCATAGGATAAACTTACTCTAAATTCTATATTACTCGTCCCTACTCAAGTAGCGTGGATACAGGGTTCTTGAAAAGGGTGTCCGTGATTCAATAATTAAATATTAGAATGATTTACGTGAGTTTTGCTGTAAACGGTGTGGAAACACTGCAAGTTACTACTTGTTCAATGTTTTTCAATTATTATAGTGTACTATGTAATTATTTCCATTGATAATTAATTATGAAATCCAATACATCTATTTCGTTAAACCTGTGTATACTCGAACAACCCAGAGGGTAGTAAGGCATGTTGACGGGAATATGCGTATCAAAATACACTGAACAGAACATTAACATACATTTGTCAATTAAGAATCTCTTTAAGAAGAATCTTTTCAAAAGTATGAAGTGCAGAAGAAGAAGGAAGTTTCAGTAAAGAGTTCCCACCCCCCCTCTAACCCCTGCTGCGTGACTTGCGGGTGTGAAGTATATTGATCTGAGTAGCCACGATCCCCTTCTCGGCATGCCACTAAATATTTCACCATCACCTTGTACCCCACATCACTGGTCCGGACAAAGATTTCTTGGTCAACCAGAATTTCCGCAAGCTCTTTCTTTGTCTTTGAATAGACTTCCGCCACTAGACCTGCCCCTATTCAAGGGTCACCAGACCCCAGATAAAAGATAAACTGTCAACTTTTTTTTTTTTTACTAACGTATAAAGTTACACCTTGATTGTTTATGATTTTATTTATTTATTTTAAGATCTCAATGCTTGTAAGGGCTATTAGTGAAGTGTTCTTAATTAAAGAACAAAAATGAATAATCAAACCCTCATAGATTTTTTTTTGCTCCATCACGTCTCTTTAAGAAGAGATTTACCCAAATTTGCTTGTAAGGAGAGTTTTAAACACCAATTTTAGCACCCCAGATGGGATTCTAACACTGACCTTCTCATCTCAGTAAACTAGACTACATGAGCCTGACATTTAGTCCGTGAACACACTTAGTGAAAGGGAAAACGTATTATATTTAATACGTCACCAGGTTAACAATAATAAACTAAATTAAACATAAACTGGGAAAGGGGTGTTTATTCATTTTTATGTATGTGTGCTTAACACTAGAACACAAAATTAAGAACGCTATAAAAATTAAATTTGGCGTTCATACTGGGAAATAAAGTGTTCATTATATGTCTATCTATACTCATTCACGGTAGAATTAAATCTCTAAGGTATTTTTTTACCAAACCTACTATAAAAAATTTTGGTAGGGAAAAGGCCTTTCAGAAAACATTCCTAGCTGACAGACTTTATTGATCACCAGAATAAATGTACACCGTAAGACTTTCTTGATCACTGTTTAAAAATGGATTATTTACTGATAGCTTGTAATATATGTGAAACTAAATAGTATATACACTAGCAAACCCAAGCATAAATTCACTATACTTATGTAAAACATTTTTTAGTCCGGTTTTAAATTTTATATTTTTATTTTTAAAGAATTAATGTTCTCATTTGTATCTTTGGACTAATAAAAAATGATTAATATTGGGTCCATAAGGTCAACATTTCGTATTAAAATTTCGACTTACGATCGACATTTTATTAGATGCTGCACATCTTCAGGTCAGTACATTGATTTTAAATTCCTCATTTATAAATTTTGACCAATAAAACATGTAAATATTGATTATTGAATCTAAAATGGAGATAGATCATTGCTGTACAAGCATTTCTCCTAAGAGGTTTAAGGAAAAATAATATAAACTTTTTGAGATACTTATATTTAATTACTCTTTGGCATTGGAGAATTATTGCGTAAAAACTTAGGTAGTATATATTTACAACTAAAGCTCACAAAATTGTATTAATATATTTGCAAATATCTCAGAAATGGTTGAATTTTAAAAATGTATTTCTTATAAAAGTTTTTTTTATCTTTAATAGTACTATAATTTTGCAATAATAAGTTATATAGTATCTCAAATAGTTGCGGAGATACAGAAATTTCCGCTTCTGTAAAGTACCATAAAAGTCATTGTCATGGGAAAATGAAAATATCCAGTTTATTTCTAATCTTAATCAACGACTAGATACGAATTTTACTCAAAATTGTTAGAGCCGATTTTGAGAAAATCGATTTTTTTCTCTTTCGCCCTTTATGAAACTACTCTTAATTTTAAGTTTTAGCAGACGCGCAGACAGACGGCATTGCAAAGACCATTTTTAAGGGTTCGGGGGTCATGAGATGTCGACATCCATCAACATTTCAGGTTAGATTTTTTTTACAGTCGCAATACTTTACCTTTTGTACTCGAAAAGTTAAAAAATATGTACATATAAATGCGTATAGATTGAAAGTTTTTTGTTTTATAAAAATATGTTTCGAATAAAATATTTGTATAATAAATAGATCTACATATCTTTAAAAAATAAGTAATTACATATCTCAAATATTTTCAGAGATATGATAAAAAAATGAGAATTTATGCATCAGACAGGAGCCCTTAAAGACATTTTGCCAAATATTGAGATTATCAATTTTGTTTTGAATATTTATAAATGTTGAGAAATGAAATTTAATCAAAATCGTTAGAGCCGATTTTGAGAAAATCTACTTTTTCTCTTTTGCCCGTTCGTAAACTACCCTTAATTTTAGAGGTAGATATCCAATTCCAAAAACACATCGGGGAAACCCTATGAAAACCCTAGATACCAAGTTTTAGCCCGATCGGTAAAATAGTTTAGGCTTTGGTTGGAGGTACAGACAGACAGACAGATGGAAATTCAAAAATAAATTTTTCGGATTCAGGGAGTAGTCAAGATTCATCAAAATCTCGAGTTCGATTTTTATGACGATCACAATACTCTCTCTACCTGTAAGATAGCGAGAAAGTAAATATCACCACTAAATCCAAAGACAATTTAGAGAATAAATTAAACACTCGATCCAAACAGAAATTTAAGTATTTCTTTGTTTGCTATTTCGTACTCACATTATCAAGTAAAAAGCTATTCTTTGTTAAATTAAAGTTAAACAAGTAAAGAAAGTTCCACATCTTTATTTAATTTTATCCTGCATATTCATTGTTGGTAATTAAATCATATTTTCAGAAAAACAGATGACATTTTCCATTAAAATGCAAGTGAAACTTCCGAGTATAAAATAACTAATCATACAAACCAAACCAAATCGAAGGTATATTTGCATGTTACTGCACGATGATTGCTTCATTTTTTCGGATCAAATTGGTAGCAAGGACAGTAGTCACGTCACCATAACGTCATCAAATGCACAATTTTTTTTATATCGATGTGAAAAATTTACTTTCAAAGTCAATACTACTTTATTTTAAATTTCTTATGAAAATGGAAGCAAATATAAAAAATTCTTAAAATTTTTCTTATAAGATAGAAATCAATCTAGAAGGGGCTTATTTTTGAGTGTTTTTTAAAAACAATATTAGTCATTACTTTGAACCTATTTATATTATTAGTTCAGATCTTTAGCTATTATTAATAAAATAATTATTGTAGCTTTAAAACTTATTTTAAACTACACTTATACGCCATATTTAGTGACGAGATGTATTACTTAAAAGTAATACAAACCTCTTTGAGATTAGTGAAAGACTCCACAGTTCGTGGTTTTGTTTGAAGTTTTGTTTTGTAATAATGAAATAAAGTGAACTAGTAGTACGACGGTGATAAAGACAAAGGGCCAGTTTCATAGTCAGATTTAGTACGGCTCAAGTGCGGCGCTATACTAAATACAAGACGTCACCTACCTGAAATTGAATGGAATGGGCCAGTTTCGCATATGAAACTGGCCCAATCCATTCCATTCCAGGTAGGTGACGTCTTGTATTTAGTATAGCGCCGCCCTTGAGGCGTACTAAATCTGACTATGAAACTGGCCCATATATAAAGAAATGCCATTGCGTTTTATCAGTGTAAAATACAACAACAAAAGGAAAGTAATAAATTTGTTACCACTACCTGTATTAAAGTGCTTGAAATATTTAGCATTGATAAATGGTGTACATTTAACTAATTGTATTCTGGGGTATTTCGATAATACTCCACCCTTTTAATTTATTAAAGTAACATGATTTAATAGCTGCAATTTCTCATACTTATTTTAGGAAACCTGAGGGTTTGAACCTTGAACATTTTGTTTTGCCATTTTAGTAAGCTTAGTGCATTATACTACCTGACCACAAGCTACATATACAGTTGAAATTTGACATAAGCTATTCAAGGATAGGCCTATATTAGGATGTAGGCCTACACCTTTGCATTTTTTTTTTTTAACTTTTACATATCGAGGGAATAAAGGCCATATATAGGACGGATCTAGTTTCAAAACGCAAAATTTACAGGAGATTAAAAAAAACTGTATAAAAAGTATTTACTCAATTGTTTTTGCTATAAAATAAAATAAAATACATATTCATTGTATTTTATAATATAGTTATTCAAATTAGAAAATAATTAAATTCAATCAATTAGTTATTAATGATTTATTAATAAAGTTTAGTGGCCTCTGTTGATAGTTACGCCCTAATTTATGTGTGGGTTAAGCAAATCAAACAATTTGTTTCTGATTACTCTATACTATAGCTAGCACACATTAAAATGCAAGTGAGGCTTACAACCATTTAGTGTAATAATTTATAATTAATGCTGGCTAAGCCACTTGAACCATTTGCAAAATATTCACAGTGCAAACAAAACTAAAGTAAAAATGATTATTTAAACCTTTTTTTTATTAAAATTAGGGCTATACCAATTGGTCATAAGGTGTATTTTAAATAGAAGACAAAATAAATAGCCTATCCTCAAATTTTGAAATTATGGTGGTTACGGCCTTTAGCCTTTCTTTGTACCCTCGATAATATAACCCTAACTCTTAAATCCCGCGACCACTGGTGCAGATATCTCCAACGTCAAGGAACCAATCAATGTAAGGAAATTTTGCTCATGTGCGTCTTGATTTTTTTATAGCTAACAACTCAAACATATTTATTCATATATTTTTTAACAGATGACCTTCCTATTAAAAGGCTGTTGAAACTTCAGAGTAGCAAAATAAATTGATTAAATGTTTAGTAGTGTCACAAATATAAATATTATGTCTATAAATAAATATATGCTAGGCATTGTGGCTAACAGCGACTAAAATTTACATAAATTACAGATTTTTATTTTAGCACCACATCTTACCGCCCATTTGGGCTATATGCTTATGTACTGATTATGCTAATATTTTAGGGATTAAGGAGGTTATATTTATAAGAAGTGTACCAACAATTGTGTGGATGGAGTGTGGAAAACCATTTTTGAAAAAATAACCTTAGAAAACCCAAACGAAATCCTAACCTCGATATCCCCGTCATCGGCAGCTAATCTAACACGAGAGTAGCGCGTTAGACACGTGCCCACCAAGGTGGGTGATTACAAACTAAATGTTATATAAATATATGTATATATATTTATATATGTTCTCGAGTAAAAGTTAGCATTGAATCAAATTGTATGTAACTAAATGTGTATAAATAGTTTATGTAAATAGACATAGATATATATTTTGGTTGTATTACCTAACAGTGACTTAAATTATATAAAATCAGGGGAAAATATAAAGGTGTATATTTAATAAATTGAAAATTCCCAAAGCTATTGTATGGATTTTAAACATTATATTGTAGAGATCAGAAAAGCGAAGGAACATCTTTGGTGTAAATACATGTTTTAGCAGCTCTTGGGCTCTAGTTAGGCTTGAAAGTCTGTCAATACTCATTTTTATTCACTGCTACGAGTACACAAAATATTTCATCAACACAAATTTTACATCACTGTACCTCCTCCACCCCCAACGCATAGATCGATAAGGTTTCGTTAATAAAATAGTATAGTAAAGAGTTGTCAGGTTGGTATTAGTTGCATGTCCTGAAATCCTTGAGGAAAAAAAGTTTCCCCCGTTAATACAGCAATATATTCAAGGATATTAGGTGACGCCCCTCATTTATTGATTTATGCAATAAGTACCTCAAAACCTCTCTGGATGGCCTCCTTCCCCTACCCAATCACCAATTCCCCCTCCCCCACATTCTTACGTCTTACCACAAGACTGAGATATCCCTATGTGTGTATCTACAATATTGGGATGGGAAGGAATAAGGTAGGATTTAAAAGAAATGTACTCGAATTTTTGTGAAAAGGGAGGGATGAAACTATTTAGGAAAAACCACCTCAGAATACCTATTCAGGATTTGAATCCATCAGCAGCAAGCAAGACTAGACGAGACTGACCCTTTGTCCACGTGTACACCAGGGTAAGTCATATGAACGTTATAACAATAATAAATGGTGAACGAACTTAAATACTAGATTTTATTCCAGATCAAAACCATTTTCAAACTTCTTTGCATTATTTATTTTGTTCCTTGTACACATACTTATACTAATTGGGATGGTAATATGGAAGGTGCAATTTTGAAGAAGTGTACCTACATTTGCGTGGCAATCTGATTAGAGGGTTGAGAAAGAAATTACGAGTCCATGCAGGAAAAAATTTCTAAGAACGCCCAGGTGATATGTGAACCCCTAGATCCCCATCATCAGTAAACCAGGCAAGACTATACTGACGCCTTGGTCCATGTGTCCAGTGGTAAATATCTCATGTGTACTCCATTTACTCAGAAAAGGTAAGCTTATCTTGATACAGCTTATAGGCTTATGAGATTGGGCCATACTACAATCGGTCAAGGTTAGACTTAAACCTTTCAGAGTAAACGGAATGTACGTTCAAATAATAATAAATTGTGAATGAATCCACCCAAAAGTGTTTAGTTGGATCAAAGTCAGTTTACAATTCCTACGCCTAGCTCACAACACACACACACACACACACATAATATATAATTAACTTATTTATGTCTTTTTACTCGAAATAGGAAATAGGTTAAAGGTATAAAACATGAATGTATTTAAAACAAAATGCAAAATATAAACTAAAATATTCATGAAATAAATGCTTCTAATTGACTTATTTATTTTTTATAGTATAAATAAGACTCGTATGTTGTAGGCTATCCCACAGAAATAGAAGAGGAAATAAAATGTCGGGATATAAAATAAAAACCTGTCACAAAGCGAAAATTCTCATCTATCAACACAAAAACTCAAACCTTGGCAGTAGACAGCACCGAGAAAGAAAACCCTACGTATTCTTGTTAAAATTGATTCTCATTCATGTTCCATGACAGCCAAGCATAACGGGAGGGAAAGGATGGAATATTTCTGTATACATGTGTACGAGTAAAAAAATTACACGTGATTTTCTTTCTTTCCTTCACCCCCCGCTTTTTTTTTCCGAAATGTTATATTTTGTAAGATTCTGATAAGTTTTTACAGGTTTTTTTTACCCCCTACTTCCTTCCTAGATATTGGAACGCCAGTTGCAGAAATCGTGGCAGCGTTGGTCTAACCACATACACAAGCCTCACCGACAAATCTGAACCTGTCACAAACAACAAGGAAGGGGGGGAGGAAGTGCAGAATACTCAACAAATACATCCATATTCGTCTCTTATTGCTTGACTTTCTTTCAATTTATCATAGTTTTGAGGGGAGTGAGGGGGGCCTACTTTGAATGGTTTTCTCATTTCCGATACAGTCACATATTAAAAATAACATATATCTGTAAAATAAATAATAAATAAATGCAATAATGATTTAAAACATATGGATACATTGTTCTATTCTATTAATATATTCATGTGTTTACTGTTTAATTAATAATGATTGTTTCTAAAGATGAGTGCCTTTGAAACACAATAAACATGAAAAAATGGGGAGAGGAGTTATAAAGCGGAGACTTTTCTTTACAATTAAAAATGTAAGTAGGACATTAATTTATAGAAAACATGCCATTATTTTAAGATGGTTTCAATTAGATCCTTAGTTTATGCGATTTGTTTAAAAGTTTAAACAATGTTATGAAGTGAAATATATTGTAGGCTATTATGAAACTATTATTATGCCATGTAGTCAATTTACATGGCAACTTCTTTTAAATTTCTTCTTAATTGAAATAGGCATATACAAACATGATAAATGAAAAAAAAGGGGGTTTCTTTCCACCAATATCCTTAGTTGGCTAATCATAAACAATATTTGTGGTCTATTTTCTTTCGTAAATCTTAAAATATTGCATTTCAAAATTATACTATTGCGTAAAAGATTTAACTATAAAAGTAAACAAAATATAAGTTTGTAAATAAGCACGACTTCTAATAGAGCTGTGTTTGAACAACAAAATAAAAAAAACAATCACATATTAGTGTAACTCTCGCAAGAATAACGTTTTAGTGCGTATAACCCGAACGGGTAGTAAGACGCGGTGCTAATAATATTAATAATAATAATAACGTTTTAGGCTCAATATAGTTCCTGCCAATAATTCACAAAGCTAAATAAAGCTTTAACAATATAAATAAGCTATATGATTTTCCCACAGAAACATGAATAAGTACAGTATGATCAAGAAATCAAGTAGGCTAAGACTGCTTTATAGGTTTAAAATTTACGTTAAGATAGAGAACAAAGAATGTCGGTGTTTATTCAGTCTAAACTAAAAGGTTTCTATATAAATATAATATTTCTTCAGTATATACATTTAATTTACACTTAGTAATTTATACATTTAGTTTAATTTTCTACACTTAGTAATTTCAACAGTTGATTATTTCTTAAGAGTATAGTCGCATTTGATCAGAAACATTTTAAAAGAGAAATAATCCTGTTAGCATTTCATGATGGTCATTACAAATATTCAAGAACGGTTCAGATTTCTATATTTAGAGAATTAAACTGAACACAGGTACTTAAGCAAAATTTAAACTATTTTGGAAAATAGTATTTTATTATAGAAACTACAAAAATATAGGTCTTATTTAGCGTTTATTCCACCCAAATTAAATCCATGTCCTAAGCCTTAGTCTTGAGTGGGAATCATTACGACGAGTAAAAGAACATGGTAATCCTTAAAGCAGTAAGTACTTTCAGTCTTAAAGCAATATATTCGTATATAAGAGAACATTCAAGACCGCAAACTTACCCCGCTAACTTCCTCGATAAAGATCAGTCGACTGATCCGTAAGAACTTCCCAGCCAACAAACCCGAAACCACTGCTCTAAATCTGTCGGGATGGGACCTACAACTTCCTCGTGAAGTATTCACAAGATCTCTGCAACTTGAGACAAAAGTAAGGATGCTGAGTTTCGATGGTTTGGATCTGAATAGGTCAGCTCTTTAGGATAGCTAGTAAATTGCTTCTCCGATCAAACTGTTCTGATACATCGTGTTATAGAATGCTCCCTTAGAATGGTGATGAAGGGAAAGAGGGGCGGAGTAATACTGTAAAATCAATAATAGTGTGGACAACTTACTTTTTTTTTATGAAAAAACTGTTTATGGACTCTATACTTACATAATATTTTGGTAATTTAAGAAGACTGACATAACATTTTACAAGCTATGTTTAAATAATGTGTAAAATTTCTTCCTTGACATTAAAATTATTCAAAATCCAATCAAAATTAATTTGAGTTTTTAGCTTTAAAAATATTTAGAACAAATTAACTGTATTCAAGTAGTTTTTTCATTACTATATAGATTTATTAAATAGGAGAGTAAATATGTTTTTATGTTTGTTTGATTTTAATTTTAATTTTAATCATCTATTTGTGAGAAAGATCAGCAACAAGTTCTTAGATAACATGATTACGTAATAAATTAAATACCAAGTATGACATAAGATTTTCATATTTCAAGATGTAACCATTTCATAAAGTGATAAGGTTATAAATCTATATTGATAAGTAAATAAACTTAAATGAAAGAATCACTATTGTGGGAGATTAATATATAAAGTAAAACTTTGCTAGATTTTAAAGCAACTTGATTATGTATACTTTTAAGATTGTCAAGAAGAATTTTCATAGCTATGACTATACCTTTCGTTTGCTCACTGCCTCTTGCTACTAGTCCGTGCTATCTCCATATTATTTTATACCAGTTAGAAAGAGATGTGCAAGGTGTCATTTTGGAGAAACTGTGTTAGTATTTTTTGTGTGGAGAGAATAGGAAATTATTTAAGAAAAAACACACATTTACAACATTCAACAAAGATCCAAACATCAACCTAAAAGTTACCGATTAAACCAATCAGCCAAGACCGATGGTTTATCTATGGACCCACAGGTGTATAAAATTTAATTTGCAATAAAACCCAGTAAAATAATAAGGGCGTAGTTCGTTCACGTTAACCTCAGTGGTATTGGTGTAAGGTGCTCACCTCAATACCCAAAGTTTATGGGTTCAAACCCAGTAGAGGTTGACTGATTATTCTTATGATAAAAATCCGAAGCAGAACTTCCTTTGGGGGGTAAGTAGGGCCATTGGTCCCATGTTAATTGTGGCATGTAAAAGAACCCTGGAAGGTATGTGAACATACCTGTTTAGGTAAAATTTGTGGGCCCTCTCACCATTAAAATTGATTGTGTACTGATACGATCATTCTGTTCAGAAAGTGCAGGTTAAATACCTCAAATCAATAAAATAAGTTTATTCACAAAGCATAAATGTACTCCAGATTTATATTATTATTCCTTTTACGTTTCAACAGAATGACATGATAGATTGGAAAAGGGAGGGAGGACCACGCCTACGGATGCAAAATTGTCTAATGCACAACAATAGCATCAAAACGCACCTTTCAACGATGGTTGACTACTATTGTGAATTATGGATCTGAGGGGGTGGTTCAAAGGACAGGCCAAATATTTTTTCAGCCTTCTTTAAGAAGTTTATATCTGTGACAAGCGCTTTGAATTGAAGGCGTGGTCTCAACCTACTCTACCAAAATAACAAATAGAACGGATACTGTTTAGTGTACAATATTGATCAAATGAGGTTTCTATAATAGATTACCTTACAGAGGTTGTGATTCCCCGTAAACACACACTATGAGATACTTAATACATAATTTATTTTATTTTATTATAATATCTCACAAATAATCTATGATTCATCTACAATTAGAAGATAATAGTGGGCAATCATTAATGTGGGATTGAAAGTGCAGCTTTTAAATACAAGGAAAAAACAATATAACCTAGCCTAGTCAAACTGTACTTGAAACTAGAAATAATTATCTTGGAATTTCTATCAATGGTCTTTTACTTAAAAAAACCACTAAAAACAATGGTGAAAAGTTTACCACATCTACGGGCACGCGTAGGTCCAATATGGCGAATTTTCTAATATGGCCGTCACGCGAGAGACACAAACTCATATCTTAGATTGTATCTTCTTAGGTACCACATATACCCATGTTTTACCTTTTTTTTCATAATGTATCTTTAATATAAGAATAAATCAAGCTTGTGAGATGAAAATTACAGATTATATTGATCTATCTTTAAAAAATCTTCCTTTTTTTTAAATAGAAAACTGCATTTAATTCATCTTTATTCTCTTACTTTCTTTTCCATGGTGCTTGTTTTAAAATCTTGTTTATTAATTATTTTTGCTTTTAATACTGTTAAACAATCATTATAAAACATTTAACCTTTTTTTATTGGTTTCTTGGTGCATTAATAGGTACAGAATAATAAATTAATTTGAAGTGTGTCTGAGAAATCATTCAGCAACGTAAATAGATCTCCAGTCTAAGCCCAAGGCATAATTAAAAAACAGGAGCTTTCCATGTTTCTGTAGAGCGCGGATTTTTAAATTGAAATCTCCCTTTCAAAAACCGAATGGACTACCTAGTACTTCTCGGGTGTTTCGTTCAAATAAAACACCTTTTGACTAAAATGACCTTTTTTTGTTGAGGGAGAGAAAGATAAATTATTGGTTTAAAGTAAAAACCTTTCATTTTAGAACTTCAATCTTTGAAAAGTGTAGCGAATGTAATAATAGTTTAAGAAATACTTTTTTTTTTTTTGCCTCATGTGGCCATAACTTGTATGCAAGTTTCTATACGTGTATTTGGAGAGTATGATGAGCTTGAAACTAGGGTACCTAACGTACATAATGCATTCACAAATGGATTACACTTTATTAGAAAAGTGACAGGTTTTGAGGAAAACTTTCACCAGATTTGATAATTGAACATGGTCTCACGAGAAACATCAAAGTAAATGGTGGAATGACACAAAAGAAGAATGAATGAACAAAAACAGCTTTTTTGGGTAATGTCTTGCTCAATTTGTGCCCATAGCGAGTGTTTTTTGGTATCAAGCAAGCAGTTAATAATCAACATGTAACCTTGACCATTAATTTTTTTTCATTAATTGCATGTGATAATGATGACACACAGAAATTCCTTAGTTATGTAGAACAGCTAGATGTTTTTGAACCCATCAATGGAAGAAAAGTTGGGAGAATAATAGTTTAACAGACACTGAGAAAACCTTTACTTAATTCTCTTTCAGGAAGATCAAACAGTAAAACCAATTAAATCAGTTTAAGTAGCTAAGGCCAAAGAGTATACCTTTATCGTTGAGCCTGATATACCGTCCCAGTGCCTGCTTCTCTGTGCGCAGACCACTGGTTTCGATTTGAAGTAGGTTTTGTTATTAGCCTTGCACATGCCCTGCCTCTTTATTTGGCAAGTGTGGACAGATGAGTCTGGAAAGTTTCAGCCTGCTAAATACATACCTTAGCAAGTGAGCACTAATATTAACATGCCTGAAAACTTGCATTTTGTCATTGATGGTGGGTGGTTGCTTCATCACCAACCTTGGAGTCGAAAACAAACCTTTTATGAGGTTATTCTTGCCTTTAAGATATATTTACACATATTGGATCTACGCTCGCCCATAAAGTGGTAATTCTTTCACCATCGTTGTAAGCGGTACTTTATCAGTAAGAAACAATTGACAGATTTTCTTTTACAATTACTTCTAGGTTGACGCTTTTTAGCTTAATTTGATTAAACTAAAACTAAAGACTAAACTCTCTCAGTGTAAATAGAATATAATTTAGAACATGAGGCATAAATTTAACGTTCTTTATAAACAGCCCCCTTTCATCACAACATCATTATTTTATATTACCAGTTTCATTAGCCAAGGGTCTAGGCATCACTCTATGACTGGTTGGCTGATGATGGAGAGATTGGGGCTCGAATCTCGGTTAGGTCTACTGAGGGTAGTTCTTCCTTAATGTTTTTCCACTGTCTTCCTACTATCTTTACAGCAATACAGTAGATTACATCTAAAATGCTTCCTTCCTCATCCACACCACATTAGTGATTATCATAAATGCGTATGGACCTAACAGTTATAAGACGCGGTGATTTAAAAAATATGTTATATTAACAGTTATTTATTGATACACTTTCCTGTTTTATGTGAAGAAAATAGATTTTACATCGAAACAGTTATACTGTTTTTATGACATCTGCTTTAATAAAACAAAAACCCTTTTTGGGTCATATTAATGCAATAAAATTAACACACATTCATTATACCTTTTGGCAAATTTAAGCTCGCTCAATCAATCACTTTAAGGAACTGTAAGCTCATTTTTAAATAGTGCGTCACTTTTTCAATTCCATTTTTACAAACTTGATTCTAAATATTAAGGTCTCAAGTTCTGTAATCAATCTGTTCTAGATATACCAAAGGTACACAGCTACCTTTATACTATTATTCTAATGCACAACAGTTGATAAGAATAGTGATTAAAAATCAGGCTACTAGGCTAGCAGATTTTTATTGCTGCTAAAAATGTGAATCTCATAGACAATTAAATTATTTAATAGTGAGATATTGCAACATATAAACTCTAAAGTCATCAACTGATCACAAGGCCCTCAGATGCTGGGAATAGTCATCTTTCGGTGAAGGTTGGTGACATTCCCTTTGTCTTTTGAGGGCTGCTATACAATAATTTGGTTTTCCTTGACGGTAAATAAAAAACTAAACTTATTTCAAATAAAATAACGATCATTTGCGTAGAGATTTTAAACTGGAGTCTGTTTTGATAATATTACTTAAATGATTGTTGCGACTTTTGGTTAGAACTTTAAGCATCAAAATGTCATCATAAGAAAAAAAGACCCACTTGTTATCGTTTAAACCATAACTTTGTTACATATAATCATCTAGTTGAACCCGACTGTCATTTTCTGTTGTGATAGTGAGCACTATTTGAAATGGATAACTAAAATGTTATAACAATGACTTTCTTTGAACAAACTAACCCTATCCATCCTAACTTATTGTGATCTGTCAGTGAAAGAATGTGTGTGTTGTCTTGTGACACGAGTACTAATTTAGCACGACACCTGTTTGGAATATATGAAACTACGTGAGAGGCCTCCTAACACACATAAACAGTTGGGAGAAATATGCATACTTGCTTTACATTATCTAAGTTCTGAATAACATAATAAATAGCTTTATATTAAAATTAATTGTATAGTGACAAAAAATAAAAAGGTTCAGTATATTAAATTATAAAAGCTATAATTGGCCCAAATTGGTTAAATAAGAGAACTTCCGAACATATATCATGTCACACGAGTATTAATGCATAGGAGTAGATTTAGTAGCGTTTTGAACATCTAAAGGAACATTTTCTTTAACAGACGCCTGAATATAGCTTCCTGATGTCTACTGGCCAAATACTGGTGTAAGTGGCTTTGATTGGATGGAGAGGTGGAGAACCACATCTATTCAAGGCTATGATAAGCAAGGATGTAGCCAGGTCAAAATTTCAAGGAGGGAGGGGGGAATTTGGGGGACACAGCCCTCCAATTGTCGTAAGCAAAGATAAATCACGACCG
Organism: Timema podura; assembly: GCA_033556935.1. Classification (NCBI taxonomy): domain Eukaryota; kingdom Metazoa; phylum Arthropoda; class Insecta; order Phasmatodea; family Timematidae; genus Timema; species Timema podura. The sequence goes on along the minus strand of JAVRXN010000011.1, from coordinate 46,844,473 downwards.
TTAATCTCCCCTGAATGCTACCGGAGATTAATTATATGCTTATTAAGGACCTGAATAAATATTTTAAATCCCAAAAATTTTATTATTATTTAAACACTACATTCATAGCAAATGCTCCTTCCCAACTCAAAAATTCACACTCAGCACTTCTTAAATAAAGGTGTGAGTAGTCTGATAACTGGCGTAGGGAGATTATGGTGGGGATAGTAACTGCTCCCCTAAAAAAAGTCAACCCTGGAATTAATTTGCACCCTACTTTGTTTATTTCACTCCCCTCTCTATGTTAGATTATGATACGGTTAAAAACAAACTCCAAATAGCTAACAAAGACATAAAAATTTATTTTAATAAATCGGCAAGGGCCATTCTAAAAATCTTTTAGGGGCATCACAGCTTCAAAAAAAAAAAAAAATCCTGACATAATATCACTTATAGTAGATTTTAGAAGATAAAGTTTTCAAATAAATTTAATTTGATTGACATTCCAATCCTACAAAAAATAAATGGTACGGAACTACGCACGAACTTTCTCGCTCTATTGTTTAGAAACGGAGATATTCAAACAAAATTCGTAATATAATATACACTAGAAAACCCAAGAACAAATTGTGCTAGGGTTTTCATAGGATTGCCCCGAGATTTTTTGAAAATTGACATCAAACCCTAAAATTTAGGGTTGTTTACTGAAGGGCTAAAATATAGAAAGGTCAATTTACTTATAATCGGCTCTAGAGATTTTGATTAAATTTCATTTCAAAACATTGATAAATATTCCAAACAAAATGGCTACCCTCAATATTTTGGCAAAATGACTTTAAGGGTTCCGGTCTGATGAATAAATTCTCATTTTTTAAATAATATCTACGAAACTATTTGAGATATGAAATTACCTATCATTGAAAATATGTAGATCTTTTTATAATACAAATCTTTTAATTGAAACATATTTTTATATAACCAGTAGCTTTCAAGCTATACGCAAATATATATATATATATATATATATATATATAGTATATTATATATAAGCTTTTCGAACACTAAAGGTTAAGTATTGCGACCGTAAAAAAAATCTAACGCGAAAAGTCGATGGATGTCGACGTCTCATGACCTCCCAAACCCTAAAAAGTGGTTTTTTGCAATGACGCCCGTCTGTGTGTCTGCTTAGCCCTGAAAGGAAGAGTAGCTTAGTAAAAAACGAAAGGAAAAAATCGATTTATCAAAATTGGCAAAAACGATTTTGATTAAAATTCGTGTCTAGGAGTTAATTAAGATTATAAATAAAATGGCTACTTTCATTTCCCAGAAAATGACTTTAAGAGTAATATACAGAAGTGAAATATCCTTATTTCCGCAACTATTTGAGATACTAAATAATCTATCATTGCAAATTGTAGTACTATTAAAATTATTATTATTATTATTATTAGCACCGCGTCTTACTACCCGTTCGGGTTATACGCACTTACGCTAATGTGTAATGGTAGGTGAGAAATGAGATGAAATGGAGGACCTACAGTTTAACGTGGAATCCGAAACCACGGTGGAGCCTGGCATCCTCAACTATTAAAATTAAAACACTTTTATTGACATATATATATATTTTTTAAACCAATATTTTTGAGATATTGGAAATATATTAATACAATTTTGTGAGCTTTAGTTGGGAGAGATATTACTTAAGTTTTAATGCAATAATTATCTAATGCCATAGAGTAATCAAACACAATAGGTCTCTCAAAAAGTTTGTGTTATTTTTCCTTTAACCTCTTAGGATAAATGTGTGTACAACAATGATCTATCTCCTTCAGTTTAGACTCAAGTCAATAAATAAATTTTTTATTGGTCAAATCTATAAATGAGAAATTTAATAGAAATGAGATTACTGAAGATGTGAAACACCATATAAATTGTTAAAATTGTAACCGGAAGTCGACATTTTAATACGAAGTTTAACCCTGTGAACCCAATATCGATCTTTTTTTATTGGTCCAAACATACAAATGAGGACATTGGGCCAGTTTCATAGTCAGATTTAGTACGCCTCAAGTGCGGCGCTATACTAAATACAAGACGTCACCAACCTGAAATTGAATGGAATGGGCCAGTTTCATATGCGAAACTGGCCCATTCCATTTTGTTCTAGGGAGGTGTCGTCCTGTATTAAGTATCGACTCGTACTTTAGGCGTACTAAATCTGACTATGAAACTGGCCCATTAATTCTTTAAAAATAAATTATAAAATTTAAAACTGGGACTCAAAAATATTTTACGCAAGTATGGTGCTATTTATGTTTGGGTTTGCTAGTGTATTTTCGTTTCACATATATTACGAGTTTTTCGTAAATATCTCCATTTTTAAAATATAGAGCGAGAAAGTCTGTGCGGAGTTCCGTACCATTTATTTTACCTTATAGTAGAACAAATACAATTTTCCTTTTTTGTTTTTGAACGGTGCAAACTAACAAAGTTATCAAAATTGTTTTTCCTTTTACTCTTTGTTAATATAAAGAACTATTTTGTAATTACTAATGTACTCAACTTATTTTTTTTTTAAAACTGTTTAAAATATACAGGATTTTTTTACTAAACATTTTACTACCAAGAAAACAGATATTTCAGAAACGGACTTCATAATTTCTTCCTTTGAAAGAGAATGATAAATGATGGTATACTATACCTTCTAAGCAAGCAAATAAAAATGAATGTAAAACAGTAACTAACGAAACATGACGGACATAAAATAACAATCACAAATCAAATGTCGAGTTTAAACATCAAAAGGTACTCGGCTCTTGCATCAACACTCTGGGAGGTTTATTTTGAGTGGTTCACTATTCAGTATTTTTGGCTCGGATCAAGTTAGGACTATACACTGAATCAAAATATCAAATTAACAGTTGAAAAAATCACAGATTATCTTTCGGAAAGTTTTAAGGTATTTTTTATTGAAACATCTTATTTTAAAATACAAATGTGGAAAATTTAGTTGTTTTTCATTTTAATAAATGTTTTCTTTAAGTGTTTATGGAAATAAAAATGAGTTATTGATAGGTAATAGATATATTTGACCAAATAAAAGTATCTATCAAAATAGATGCATGCTTCTATGATTAACATATATAGTTCCATGGACAAGAATCTTGTATAAAATTTGGTATAAAATGTCCATACCACTAGAGCCTAGTGTCACGAGGTTAAGTGCTTCAATTGCTTCATGTGCTTCAAATGTTCATATATTTTATTTATAGTTTAATTCAGTAAATGATAAAAAATTAACCTTACAACAAAAATATCTTTATTAGAAGATAATTACAAAAAGTATGATATTTATAATCTTTTTTGGGAGATAAATAATATAGTTCTTTCTTTACTCAGGATTGAGTTTTTGTGAGAACTAATGATGCATGTGACAAATCGTAAATAAATATTTTTATTTTATACTAAAAGCAATAATAATAACTAAGCACGTGAAATACGTATTGCTCACCTTTCTTATAAGCATGCATTGATATTTTATATTGCTATATTTTATTTAACTCGTTTTAAAACAAGGCTTAGACTTTAGAGGCTTAATCAAAGAGGTAGGTTGTTTAGAAAAGTGGAATTTAACCTAGAGTACGTGGACCCCAGGGACTACGTGAAGACATCTTAGGAGGTACGTAAAATTAAATATAAGTTAAGATATTTATATATTTCTCATTTAAAACTTATTATAAAATACATTATTTAGGATGTAATTTATTTTAGATATAAACTATCATAATATGAATATATATATGCACCAAAAACTTGGAGGGTTGACAGTTGAAGGGGTAGGCGAACAAAAAAAGTGTAATACCACTTGCTTAGAGAAAGTGCACTAGAATTAGCGAGGAGAAAGACGGGGATACCACAGAGTTGATTTACACGTAGAGGTACACCCACACTTTACGCGGTTAATATTCATACTTCGACACCGTCGTCACAGGAAATCCCAGTCTGTTGCGAGGGTGACACCTCAGACCTCGTGACCACACCAGTGCACCTATGTATGATGTAGGTAAAAGGGGAGATGGTAGGCATTGAAAAGATGGGGAGGAAGGAGGTATTTGGGGAGATTGTATTGGTAAAAGGGATGTTCATCCTGCAATAACCTTATATCAAGTATCAAGCAGACAGACTACACTCCTGTGTTGTCGCAAGGGGGTTGCGGTAGTATTACACTTGTCATTATGGAGGCAAAGGGAGGACACAGCGCCATCTGTTACCATCTAGCACAAACAGTATATACCCCCTCTCTCTTTCTCTATCTTCCACTCTGTTACACACAAGAGACTGGAAGAAACATCACTCTCCCAGGAATCAACGAGGTAAAGAGAGAGAGAGATATATATGTTCTGGTTATTGAAGGATTGCTCGCTGTTTCACTTAAGATGATATTAGTTTCGATTATTATTGCTTCGCCGCTTTCTCACACCTGCTGGGCCCCTCCCCTTCCCCTCTTTAATTTTATGACATGCGACAAGACTCGCTAAGCTAGTGAACTCATAAGTTACGCTCTTACTTTGGTGCTGAACTGGAGTAGAATTAGTTTAGACATGTTCTTATTGCACTGAAAGTTTAATGTACTATCGAATAAGAGATACTCGCTAGCAACTTAGTTTTCAAACTGACGCCACTAAAATATTGGTGACATGTGGATGAAATTAAAACTAACGAAGTTGAACCTTTCCATAAAAAGAAACGTGATACTGAGGCTTATATCAACTTACGATATACACGAGCGCTAGTTAAACTACCATTTGTCTCAATTAATCACAGATAGCTTTGATGGATTTTTTTCGGAAGGAGAAAGTCACAATTTTTAATATTTGTTTTCATAAAAAGGGACAGAACTCGCTTGCATCTTTCACAAACCAGAACAATAGACTCACCCATCTCAAACGCCGCATTTCACAGAAAGAGATAGTCTCATACGTTGAGCACAGATTTGGCAACACTGGAAAACATCCTTATCCTCCCTCACCCCCTCCTACCCCCCCAACTAGAACAATGAAGCCCGGCTATGTTTTGTGCGAAGTAATTTGGAAAGCTGGGTTTTGTTAGTTGGTACAGAGTGGGTGGTGGCGGGGAGGTTGAATCTAAAAGGGGGGGGGGGAGGGGATAGAGGAAGAGTGGGGTGAGAGCAATCAAGGGTGTAATCTGCACACATTATCAAGTGAAAAGGCAACAAGGCACGACCAACAAGACTGTATATATCCATACAAACAATGGCAGGAAACTGTGTGGAATAACAATCACCAGAGACAGGTTTGAGGCGCCTCTCAGAGAGACATCAAACTCTCTGGTCCTAGCAGCAACCCCCACCACCATCCGTGCCCAATTCATCAGCGCGACAATGCTAACTTTCATGACCGGATACATAATCATAGAAGCAAACACGTTGACAAATTAGGAGATGTAGAGTCTGGGTGTTCAGAATGTCAAGAGATGGGAAGGTGTGGCAGTTGCGTTGGGCTTGTAAAAAAGAAAACCTTTTATTTGATTTCAGTTTTAGTTGACAAATTCAGTTGTGGAGATTCAATGCCAATTTTATTGGTTGGGTCTATATTTTCTCAAAACTGTACGTATGGATATTTTTAAAAGCGTCTCACTACCGGTTCAGGTTTTTCGTACACAATAATTACACTGATACCCGGTTCAATGGTTGACTGGGCCGAGGCATCATTCTCACGATTGATTGGACAGCCTATTACGGAGCGATCAGGGCTATAGTCTCAGTTTGGTGTATTGATGGTGTATCTTCCTAAATAAATTTCCACTCTCCCTCCACGCTAATGTGGGTACACTTTCCCTTAATAAACCTTAATTCCTAAACCCAATTAGTACATATGCGTATAGCCTGAACGAGTAATAACACTCGGTGTTAAAAAAATAAAATAATAAAATAATGAGTTAGGAATGAAGGTAGAAGTTTTGATGAAATGTGCCCAAATCTGCGTTAGTGGATAGCGGGAAACCAATTAGGAGGAAAAACACTCTCAGTACACCTGAGTGAGATTCGAACTCTGAACGTTTCGTCACCAACAATCCAGTCTGACACGGGGGTGACGCGTTAGACCATGTGACCACTGTACGTCTTAATAAAAGGAAGAAGTGGTGGGGGAGTGAGAAAAGGGTACTACCACGATATTTGCCTGAAGTGAGGTTGGTAAACAACAGTATACAAGTCGAAGTACAGATGGTCGAGATACAGCTTTGGACTCTAGGATCAAAGCTAGATAAAGTCTGTTCAGCGTAGGAATTGTTTTCTGAAAGGCCTTTTTTCCTACCAGAAATCTATTATATAGTAGGAATTTGGTAGGAAAAAAGACCTTTCAGAGAGTAATTCCTACCGTGAATGGAGTATATACTGTGTCCTCCATTTATCCTGAAAAGTAGCAAGCGTTGTTAAGCTGGACGCCTTCTAGAGGCAAGGGGTTGCAAGGCATAGCAAGCCACGACGCAGCGGGCGTCCGCCCACTTGACGTGTAAAGGCTAAGCGTGACAAGACATGACTTAGAACGACGTTCACGACTTTCTATTTGTTCCTGAGGTAGTGCTAATATTCTAATGTGGTGAGTGCAACATGTCTGACAGTGAGTCTGAGGGTGAGGTATTTCTGTTAGCTCTGTGGGCTCAGGACTGGGAGGAAACGTGAGAGGTTAGAACGTGGGTGCATGAGATAAACGCCAAAAGAGCTGTGTTTGATGAGCATCATCATCTTTTTCCAGGTCTCTTGAGATACATAAATACATCTATAAAATACCTTAGAATGTCTCAAGAAAAGTTTTACGAGCTCTTGAATCTGATTAAGTTTCTTATCGAGCGCCAAGACATCAAATTTTTTGAGGCCATTACACCTCAAACGAGCTACCTGAGCCAATCGCGGCTCGTGGATTTTAATATTAGGATGGCTGAATTTGGGGGGAGGGGGGAATAGGGGGAACTACCGGAGGGTCTGGAGGGGGGGGTGACATTTTAAAAATTTAAACCCTAAAAGTGTATTTTTAAGGTCATCCAGAGCTTATGAAAATAAAATACAAAGTAGGAAATCTCCCTCCCCCCACCACTCATAAAATTATACATATTTTTAACTTTCAACTGTAAAGATCCCTACTACAACACTGCTATAATAATTGCGATTTGCAAGCACAATTATTACAGTCACAACTTGTGAATGTGAGGAATGCCAGGCCTCCACCGTGGTTCGGATTCCACGTTAAACTGTAGGTCCTCCATTTCATCTCACAATCACCCTACCATTGCACATTAGCGTAAGTGCGTATAACCCGAACGGGTAGTAAGACGCGGTGCTAATAATAATAATAATAATTATTATTACAGCCCGATAAGAAATGCGCGCCGCGTAACACTCGGCTGGACACAGAAACTGGCTGTCGGGGCTGCATTACAGAGCAGCCCGTACAAGCGTCAAATCACGCGAACCTCTCCTTACCCCACCCTGGCGCACTCCTCACAATTACCAACGCGAGCGCATGCGCCAGATAGTCAGCTGGACTGTTCGAGTCCACAGCCCGGCAAGGAAAAATATTGTTGCGTTTCTACTTTCCACCCCATTGCTATACCTCAGTTTTAGCTTTTGTGGTGCTGACTGACAGCTCACAGCTGACTTCTGACGGCTTTGAAAAGCTACCAGACCAAATTATGTATCCCTACACCGAACCATATGATCTGCAAAAACCATGTCTTTATCAGTTGTCACTTATGACAATCAAAATTTAGGTATATACCTAACTGTTGACTGTCAGAAGTCAGCTGTGAGCTGTCAGTCAGCACCACAGAAGATAAAACTGAGGTATAGGCAGGCGCGCAGAATAAGGCTGTAGTGTGTAGTAATCATAAGTGACTAAGACGGACGTTTATTTTAATGTTTATGCAGCTAGTAACTAATACCATGATGAGATTATACTGTTATTCACAAATAGTTCAGATAATTCAGGGAGGGCTGCAGCCCTGCAACCCTATACAACGAGCCGCCACTGATATGAGCCCTCCTGAAGACGTATGAAATGCTCCAAATCAAATATTTCCACGCCTTGTTCCTTCAGTCTTCCACCCACCATGGCATAGGGTGGCACAAGATAACGCGTCTCTATAAGTCCCGAGACTTCTCTGGCAACGGCGCTTGCTGTGGCTTGCTGCGCCTTGCCTGTAGAGGACATGCTTCCATTTGTTCAAACATACTTTTCTCATGAGGACATTTTCTCTGCGTAATGCCGTGTATCCCTTGTCCAGCTTTACTTTGACAGATGACACTATCTTATTAGCTATACCATGGTGGAATAATACAAGATAAGATTGCTTGCTACCTTACAGGGTAGATGATGAGTACATGTGGACAACATTATGTCTCAAGCCATCCCTTAAATTATTTACTTCAGTTAGCATGAAAATGGCTTGTTTGGAGTAAAATAACGCTTTGAATATTTATTAAAAGTTACTATGGTGACCTGGTGTTCTACGGATAAGGTGTCAGACTTTTGTGCTGGGGGTCCGGGGTTCAATCCTCGGTCCCAGCCCAGATTTATCTGATTGCCAAACCATTCCTTCACCTCTGACAAGACGTTTATTAATCACAACTTGTGAATGTGAGGAATGCCAGGCCTCCACCGTGTTTCGGATTCCACGTTAAACTGTAGGTCCTCCATTTCATCTCACAATCACCCTACCACTCACTACACATTATCGTAGGTGCATATATCCCGAATGGGTAGTAAGACGCGGTGCTAGTAATAATAACTAAAAGTTACTACTAACCACTTTGATCAGTGGTCGGTCACATGTCTAGGGGAATCAGGTTCTATTCGGGTTTGTAATAAGTACAATTTCTTCTATTAATTCACCTTCATGTCCATTAGGTGATAGTTGTGTAGTTTTTATGGAGTGCGGTTCACTAGCTGTCTGGGTTATCCGCATGTGTACACTATTGAGACAGGGATGAGGAAAATATAATTTATAGTAACTGTAATCTGTATTTGCTTTAAGGAGAATTGGAAGCCACCCAGAAAATAATACACACTAAGAACACCCAACTGGGATCCAAACTCCGAACTCCCAGACACTAGGAATTTGCTGTAGTGTTAGAGTAACGCCTTATACCATGCGATACTGGGTGTGTGTTTATTTTATCCATACACCCCGGATTGAATCAGTTTTTAAGTCCTGACGTGCCAATATAAATTTTTTTTTCTATAAGTTACTTGTTAACCTTTTTTCCAGCCTATGCCTCTAGTATTTGTCAGCAAGACATTCCTGATCTTCTACTGACAGTGGGGGACATGTAACCAACTTCTAGGGTTAGGCCAGGGGTGCGACTACTTTGTCCTAAAGAGATGATAATGATTACTATATGGTACCAGTAGAAGTCTTAAACCTAATTTAATCATAATTAATAAGACTATAATAACAATTCCCCGTAGGAAAAAATACTTATAGTACGGCTGGGAATCGAACCCAGTAACTCTAGATTAATGTCGAAGAATGCTTACCACTATACCAAGAAACCGGCCACCCGTTAATTAATATAATTAAATAGAAAATTCTCACATTTAAAAGAAATGTTCAATTTGCTATGATCCTAAGGCTAGCCCACCAGGTGCATTATCAAAGAGAAGAAATTGATACTGTTACTAAATTATATATATATATATATATATGATTTATTTACTAATGATACTATGTTAGATTCCGATGCTGTACTTATGTTGCATAGAGGGTTTTTAAAATAGGTAGAAATGAATGAGATACTGACCAGGAGTGCCTTGATTCTCAATCAACGCCTCTTAAGACATCAGACGTTTAATTTTAGTCTGTACGTACATTGCCTGAATTACTAACTTGTACCCAATAAACCGGTAAACATTGTGGAGCGTAGCGCTAAAGGCAACACGCCAAACAATATTTGAACAAGCGTACTATCGGTACATGCGTGCCAAACATGGTGGTGAAATACATGTCTCGTATAAATATCGCTTTACACTATACCATTGTGTTTATCGTGTTACGTATTCAACTCTTCGATTACGCTTCCCATTCTACAGTCAAACAATGACGCCAATGGAGTGTGCCTCGTGTTTTAACTAAATCATAAACTTTGAAAATCGATATATGTCTCCGGTATCGATTTTGTGCGTTCTACGTTGTGCACTTTACAATTTTATGTGGTACGATTTAGTTGAAAAATCAAACTAAGGGAGCTATAGGTTTAGGAAATAACAGTAAATATAAATTATTTCCAAACGAACATCAACCAGCATTATTTGGCAAGTGGTCTGAACGTGATGCTCATCTACTCGAGTTTGCCGAAGACGGAGAGGTCATGGTTTGAACGCCAGCCAGGTGTAACAACGTTTTATTTAAATACATTTATAAATGTGGTCACACTCTCCAAACTAATGCAGATGCACTTCCTCTAAATTCTACCATTTTTGTAAGTGCCCAACTAGAGTGATTAATTATTATAATGTAAGTTATATATCCCAGTAGAAATGTAAATCATGTAATAGAAATTTAACATTAGTTATTAGAATTTATAATACTATGTATTTTATTTGGAGTAGTTAAGTTAGTAAAAATATATATTTCTTAAAATTGTCAGGGATAAGTATTCGGAATGGTTGTTTGCGCCATCCAGTTTCCTCAAATTTCAAACGTACGCTTGTCGTGAGTAAATATTACACGGGGAAAAAGTAAGCCTGAGAAATACAAAATAAACATTTTAGAAACTGAAACTCCATAACATCTGTCGCTTTTGCCTCTGCTTTAATCTCTTTAACGTTCTTAACTTTTATTTACCCTAAAATATCCACCCCTAGTTTTTTAATACTTTTTTTTTAAAGCAAAGTTCTTCCACACTGATTACCCTCGTTTCCCTTCTCTTTATCCAAGGTAACAACTTTAGCAAATTCTACTTCTTCCCGCCCGCTTTTCGGACAAGGTCGTTATGTCAACCTGGCCAATGATACCCTCTAGGCTGTGTTAGTTCTTTTCCTTGTTTTCGTCCCTTACCCCTTTTTTCTTTTTCATCTCAAGCCCTTCCAACCCACCCCTTGGAAAGTCTTTCTACTCTGATTAGCCACCCCCTCTACTCCTCCCCTTTGCTTGGTCCAGACTTTTGTAGCATGTAAGAGAAGGACGTAAGTTCGTTAATTGAATTCCGGACACCGCCTTGACTTGGTATCTTCCTCTTTCCCCTCCTCTTCCTTTATATTCTTCTTCCTGACTCTCAGTAGCTCGACTTCATGGCAAGTGACAGGACTCGAGGAATCCTCTCCCGAGTGATTACACTTTGTTCTTGATACAATTGGGGAAACTCGAAATTCGAACAAGCGCTCACAAAGAATGGACTGCCTCAGTTGCAAGTTGCAACCGAAAAGGAATGGCAGCATGGTTGAATAAAGCTTACCGAATCTTCTATTGCTGTAGTTTTTATTTGGTGTACTTATTATTATTATTATTATTATTATTATTATTATTATCACCGCATCTTACTACCCGTTAGGATTATACGCACTTACGCTAATGTGCGATGGTAGGATGATTGTGATATGAAATGGAGGACCTACAGTTTAACGTGGAATCCGAACCACGGTGGAGGCCTGGCATTCCTCACATTCACAAGCTGTGTACTTATTATTTTATTACATCATACAACCCATCCGGTACAGCCACATACTTACACTAATAGAGTAGAGATGATGAAGGTAGAACTTATAGGAAGGGTGGAGAGAGACTTAAAGGTCAGTTTCGTAGTCGGACTTTGTTCGCCTCAAGTACATTTCTAAATGAAATACAGGACGACACTAACTGTACCTAGACCAGAATGGAATGGGCTAGTTTCATATGCATAACTGTCCATTCCATTTGAGCTTAAGTAGGTGTATTCTTGAATTTAGTGTAGCGCTGCACTTGAGACGTACTAAGTCTGACTATGAAATTTACCCTAAGACAATTCAGAAATAAATGGTACGGCGCACTCAAAATCTCGAGTTCGATTTTTCTGACGATCACCTTATTTTCTCTACCTGTAAGATAGAGAGAAAGTAAAAAGCTACCTTGGTTCACTCAAGCGGGACTCAAACCCCAACTTACACTCAGCTATCATCACCGACCAACTAAAAAAGATTAATATGATACCTTTAGCCACCTATCCACTGGTGCTATTACGTGCTTATTATACAATCAAACCTAATTATGCAAATCACTGATATGTAACATGGCATTGCGCCAAATGTGATCCCACACATTGTGCAACCTAATTATGCAAGCATTAGTGAGAGATGTCTCAAGTGGTATGTTTGACTTTAAATTATTACATGTGTTTTGAATTAAAATAAATATTGTAATCTGAAGTGAATAATATGAATTTTATTTTTCCACAAGGAATCTTTATTTCAAATGTCAATTCCTACGAACTTCACTTTTCACTTTCCAAAAGTATTAGACCAAGCATTAAGTTCTCTTCAGAACTTTATTTAATGATGTTTACATCCCTTATGTTACAAAATTAACCAAGTGTACTCTATGAAATATGAACATCGAATGACCAAATATTGTGCGATTGAGTCAAATAGGCCCACATATGATTCCAAATGTTAATCACACACAAATCAAAATTTTGTGTTGTTTAAATGTTGTGCATTATTCAAGCTACTATACATGTCGACATTTTGCACAACAGCCCTGTGCGCAAATTATTTAAATTCTACGGCCTTAGGGTTATAACGTGTCACATACCAATAACTTAATTGCAGTGCATTTTCACTCAGTGAAAACTCAAATGGGGTACCGCGTGTCTGGAATAACGTTAGGGTAGTATGGAGTAAAGGTATGGAGTGTTGTTAGAGGTTATTGTAGAGTTATGTGTAATTCATACCTCTAGCACAACAACAAGTCGTCCCCAACCTTTTTGTACCTTAGAGCAAACTAACGTTGGTGCGGCGGGCATCAATCACTTTTTCAACTAAATTTATAGCCGAACATCATTCATAATGCAAATAACACACACACAAAAATACAAATTAAAAAAAAAATAGTGAGTTTAAAATTTAAAAGAATATTTTTTAAATTCGCATATAAAATAACGCAAATGGTACACACGCAAAGTTAGTCCAAAACCAGTTAAAACAATTGAAACAATTTTCACCAAACCAGAAGTCAATGTCTATAAATAAAACAAATACTGGTTTATTTACGATTTAACAAGAAATATTTAACTATTCACCACCATTTTGGTTCCTAGGTACATTTTTAAATATATATGTATTCTGTGTTTATTCAGGCAACGAATCTAAGGTAGACCCATGTCAAGATATTTATTTACAAAGGAAATAGGAAGTATTAGCATGGTATTAATGAGTATAATGATAGTTCCGAGTAATAAAGTACACTTTGTAAATGAGCCGGCAAAGAAAGAGAAATGAGAGGAATGGATTGGAAAGAGGGGGGTTTCAATCAATCACTAACTTCTTGATAACAGCATACCTGGAGATAAGCACAAACTTGATTTTTGCTGGAAAAGTGACTGATTAAAATTATAGGTCAATAACTTTTCAGCTGTGGTCAAACACTTGCAGGCAGATGCAAAAGGTTAGGCGGACGCCATGGAGCCCGCGGGCATAGGGTTGGGAACCCCTGCTCTAGCACAATGTGCTCTTACCTTTCATGACCTGTTGACCAATATGCATAGTGAAGAAAACATAGCGGGTCACAAGCAAAATAAAAAGTAACGAAAGTGATAACTGATAAAAAAATAAGTAGCACTTTAAATTTTTAAAAGTTAGAGCCTGTATACAAGTACAATATATTAGGACTATATATATATTAGCACCGCGTCTTACTACCCGTTTGAGCTATATGCTTAAGTACTAACTACGCTAATGGGTTATACATAGCTAAGGTTGAATCTATAGGAATTGAACCGCATTTGCGTGAAGGCAGAGTGGAAAACCATTTAGGGAAAACCACCCCTAGTCCACCCGACCAAGATATGAACCTCTATCTCCCCGTTCTCGGCAGTCTAGTTCAACACGAAACAAGCACGTTAGCTAACTACGTCACCGAGGCGGGTCAGGACTATATCAATATAACTATTGGTATAACTGAGCCTGTCCTTTGTGCCGCAAGTTTATCGATAATGCAGGTGGGTTCTACACCCTTTTCTATTATTTACTTAAAAAATAGTTGATATTGGTGGGCCAGAAGAAAACCGAACACTATTAACAAACAAATGTTGGCATTAAAATTAGCCTATACGTGATCCCTGAATCACCCCAACCACCTGAACCACAAACATGTTTTGAAACTGCATACAGTGATCATAATCTCGTGTAACATTATTTTTATTATTTTTTTTATCGCCGCGTCTTATTAGCTGTTTAGGTTATTCGCATACATTATAATCACTCTAATGGAGTAGGGAGGAGAAAAAAAAGGAATTTAATAGGTAATATACTTGCATTAACGTGGAAGGAAAGTGAGAAATAATTTAGGAAAAACCACTTCCAGAAGACCCGACTAGGATTCGAACCCCGATTTCCCGGTCTTCAGCAGGCCTGTCTAAAATTAGAGTGATACCTTAGAGCAGGCATGTAAAACTCCCGTTTGTAGCCCCCGAGTACGTTCTGTGTGGCTCGCCAGTGATAGTTGAAATACTTGAAATTGCAGAAATAAAGCACAAAATAGGATTTTGGAGCTGACGTAAATTCCTGTTAATTTCATTCAGGTTTCCAGTCTTAATTATAATGCAATTTGTGTAGTGCATGAACGAGTGTGGGTATGTATGTACTATATTTGGGCATTGGGTATGATACATTTAACGTATGGCCCCTGACCGAATCCGCAAGAACTTATGTGGCCCTCAGCCAGGGAAAGGTTGGACATGCCTGCCCTAGGCCATTCGGCCAATTAAGTTAGTTTTATATTAACGGACCCATAAAATAGTTTTGTTCTTTATTAAAGACTGAAAAGTTACAGAGAAACTGGAGGGTCAATCCTAGATTTTAACAAATAATGACTAATATGAATCAAATCTAAATTTTAAACTTTACGTTACCTGCTTTTGTGGTGGCATAGTATAAGGCGTCACTCTTGTGTTAGACTAGATTGTTGATTACATTGAAATAGGGATTGTGTTGTGCTGGGGTGACCTGTCCAGTCTACGAATTAGCCAATGTAAACTTTAACGTGAATTGAGGACGGGGAGATCGAGGTTTGAATCTCGGTAGAGTGAACTGGGGGGTTACTAGATGGTTTTCCACTCTCCCTCCACGCAAATGTGGGTTCACTTCCTCTAAATTCAACCCTCCCAATTTCTAATCCATTAGCGTAATTAGTACTTAAGTATATAACCCAAACGGGTATTAAGACGCGGTGCTAAATGCTAAATATTTAACGTGAATTATTTAAAAACAATATAAATTTTCAGTAAAATTAAGTATCAGTGATTTTCATACTAGTTTAAGAAATAAGACTATAGCTAAACTAGTGACTTTCTTGACTCAACCCTGGTCAAGACTCACGATTTCCTAGGTTTAAATGTCAAGCTCATTTAGCCTGGTTTCCTGGTGATGGAGAAGTTTAGGTTCAAATCCCGGTCGGGTCTCTGAAGGGTATATTTTTTAATAAATCATATCCCATTCTTCCTCCATGCAAATGTATGTACATTTCCTCTAAGTTTTAACTTACCCACTGCTACATAATCAGTATATATTTATATATAGGCGTATAAACTGAATGGGGTGGACAACAAATTATAATATTTGCAAGCTTTGTGTAACGTGCTCTGGAACCGGTCTGCGGAAAGTCGCTTGTAAATCACTGCCGTAGACTACATTTTCGTCTTCATCGATACTAAGGGCCAGTTTCATAGTCAGACTTAGTGAGCCTAAAGTGCGAGTCGATACTAAATACAGGACGACACCTACCTAGACCGAAATGGAATGGGCCAGTTTCGCATATGAAACTGGCCCATTCCATTCAATTTCAGGTAGGTGACGTCTTGTATTTAGTATAGCGCCGCATTTGAGGCGTACTAAATCTGACTATGAAACTGGCCCTATACCATAAATATATTTATAAGTGATGCTATCAATAACAATGACTCAATAGACGTGATCACGGTCGAGTATGAAATTATTGCTACCCCGACTAAAAATAAGTATTCTGTATTGTTTGTGAAAATTTAATTTTTAGAAATCTCCTCAGAATAAAAGGGCCATTATCTTCTTGAAAAACATGGTTTACTTCGCAGAGATACAAAAAACATCTCACTTGCCAAATTTTAAAAGTAAATTTTCTTTTTGCTACCGCATTTTACATTAAGATTGTCAACGGATTAGTTTTTTAATAGGCTTTGCAACCTCATTAGCGTGAATAGATGAGTAAGCCAAAACAATAAATCGTGTAATTGAAAGCCTTTTCCATATGCACCTGATCAGGATTGAAAGGCCGACCTCTATGCCAATGGCAGACAAATACAATATGAGTATAACGCCTTAGACCACGTGACCACACTAGTTTGGGGAGTGGGACTAGGACCATGAATAATGCGTGAAAGCGTGTACATGAATAATTTTGAAATAGTGTGTATTAATCTTTTTTATAAGACTGATGGAAATTAGAATAAAATATTTCCCACACACCTCTCCTAAATAATGATATAGGGCTTTGAGGCTATGTGATCCATCGAAATATTGCTTCTAAATTTAGTGTTATTAAAG
The DNA here is from genome assembly GCA_033556935.1 of Timema podura. Lineage (NCBI taxonomy): Eukaryota > Metazoa > Arthropoda > Insecta > Phasmatodea > Timematidae > Timema > Timema podura. Next base: position 46,827,710 of record JAVRXN010000011.1, on the reverse strand, counting down.
AGAAATCCACGCGAGAACTTCATTCGAAATAATTCATACATCATGTCATCCCTAAGCGATGAAAAAAAAAAGGAGATAAAAATGGCTACTCGTTGAAATCGTGAAATAGACAGGGTTAAGAAGATGTTTCAAAACAAAGCGATGGTGAAGTAAGTACATGGCGGTCAGGCGGTCATTACCATAATGAACCATGCGGCCTGTCTGCGTGAACAGCCCCCAATTTGTCGTAAACAGCGCTCGAGACGTTGTCTCGAGTGAAAGATTGAAGTGCCACACGAGACATGTAATCATACCGCGAGATCTCGCAAGGGAAATGTTTTTACTGAATGATTAGTGGGGAGGCAGATGGGATTAGACGTGTTGAGCGTCTCTCATACATATGGAATAGCGAGCTTGATTTCAGGCCTCCCCAAAATAAGCTTAAGCATTTATCTTGGACGTTCTAAGAGCATTATGTATAGCAACACAAACTAGATTAGTCTAAGACAGTAGGCCAAATCTAAGCACCAAGCACTAGGTATAAACTAATTGACTAGCAGGACACACACATGTAGAGACAGGAACAAAGGTTTCGGTCTCATCTTGTATGATTTGACAAATACAAGGTCGGGGTTCAAATTTGGTTGTGTCTAATTAGTTAACTCTTTTCCCCCTTAATGTTTCTCTCTCTCTCTCTCCTCTCTCTCCACATGAATTATGATTCTTTTTTCTATAAATAAAACTATCTTCCCTTGATGAGAGAATAACATTTAGCACCAGTGTATCCACATTAGCGTCGAGGGACTCGATTTAAAAAGAAGAAAAAAACACCTGCCTACATACACCGGCTGGGATTCAAATCCTGCTCTATCCCGGTCAACTTCAAGTCGGATAAGACCAGACTAAAGCCAGATAAGACCAGACTTAAAGCTTTTATCCAAGTGCCCAACCATTGCGGGCTACTCCTTGGAACATATGAGACGACTGCGCATGACTCAACTCGTCACCTGAACCACTCGAAACGACTTACATGGTGAACGAAAGCCTGCCTGACGTCCACCGTACCACATGTCCGGGTCTTGATTACTAAACTCCTCGACGAAACCTTGAACACCGTCACACGGCGCATAATAGTCCCGCTCGCCGCCACCGCACAGCAGCGCCATTATTAAAACAACATAAAACAGTTTCACTCCGTCCACTGGCACAATCCAGACACTACTGATGCCACCGTCAAACGTCTACCCTACTCAAATACTTACGCTCACTTGATTTCATTCCCCATCACACACAATATTTGATTTTTTTTAAACTTATTTTTTTATAAGAAATAATAACATAAGGAGAGGACAAAATTAAGAAAGTAAGTAGAAAAAAAAAGTTGTTTTTTGGAAAAGAACCTTCAAAAGGCAAGGTATAACCACGCTTGCCAGCTGGTTTCGTCCCACCTTCGTGCTATAATAACCGATACACCGAAGCACGAACTAGGCTTGGAGGAACAAGTTGAATAACTCCAGGTTATCTTGAAGGTCTTTCTTTATTCATTAATGTAACTGTTGCTACTCGTCGGTTCCAATGCCTTTACCTGCTATCAACGACTTCTATTAAATTAACCTAGGCAAACATGGAGAAGAGGGGAGGACGGGAATTTTTAAGGAGTTCCATTAACACTCGCCTTAAGAGAGTATAGCCAACAACATTTTTGAGGACCATTTTACCAAACTTATCGTTGACCAAAAATATAAAATGGGGTTTTTATAAAGTTTCAAATATGTTCTTATGAAATTATATTGTTCAGAATTAATTGTTTATTTTAAAGGAGTTTTGACAAATAGTAGGCTATCTTGTCATTGTGTTTTTTCCCTACATGTTTTGTATTGTATGCATGTTTGACTATAAATATTAGATGTTCAAAATAAAATGGAACAAATATCAATAGCCTGAAACCCGCTATAGTAGACACGTGGTCTAACGCGTTACTCTTAGTTTGGCTAGACTGCTAAAATTGGGGAGATCAGGGTTCAATCCCGGTCGGGTGCACTGAGGGTGATTTTCTTAGATGGCTTTCCACTCTCCTTCCACGCAAATGTGGGTGCACTTCCTCTTAATTAAACTTTCCTAATCCCTAAGCCATTAGAGTAATTAGTACATGGAGTATAGCCCAAATGGGTAGTAAGATGTGGTGCTAAAAAAAATTCTTGAAATACTTAAGGTATTTTGTAAAAAAAAAAAGCACAAAGAAACATCTGAAAATTTACGTATTTGGACAAATAATCTTTTAAAAAGGATCATCAATTTTTAAGAAAGTCACAACGGTGGTCACGTGGAATAAGTATTAATAACATTCTTGCACTATGATGTTGGATTCAAGTGATTGGGAGGTCAAAGTTCGAAGACTATTTAAATGAACCAGGTGCGGTTCAACAAGTGACTTAATTTCCTTAAAAGTTCCCTGTGCTTTATTGATTTTCCAGGGGAGTTTCTATACTTTCAGATACTTATAAAATAGTATGAACAAATAAAATTCTCAAAAAAAATTTACCAAATTCATTTGTAGATAGAGTTGATAAACTGGTTTGGTGATATTCATTGTAAATTATAGTAAGGAGATAGTTATAAAAATATTAGTACAAGGAAATATTTTAAATGCTACAATTGTATATAAACTGATATATATTATATAACTATATATATAACACCTTTATGTCATTTAAATCAAGATTGAATAAATGTATTTAAAATACAAAAATAATTTTATTTTGAAATTCTTTTTTGACCTTTTATTCAAAATAATTTTTTTTTTCATTTTCAATAAATTTATTCAATCTTTATTCAAATGACGTAAATTTGTTTTACATATTTCAGGTTATATTATTGAGTGTCACATTTAAAATATTTTCCTTATACTAATATTGTTTATCTGGGATAGATGGGAAATTATCGCTGGTACCAGCCCGATCAAAAACATCAACCACCCATGAGGTTCCACACACACAAGAACATTTGTCTCATTACCGTACGAATCGTAAAAAAAAAATAAAAAAATAATAAGAATAAAATAATTTTGTAATGAAAGTAATTTACGGCAATCTAAATGAAAGTAAAAAATAGCAAGTGTTTTTAGGATAGAGCAACGAGTCTCCAATAAGAAATACATTGTGCTATCCTTCGCCTTCATATCAACTGAACCTCTAAATGACTACAGTATGAGGTCATGTCTTTGAGGACTAGAACAAAATGAGATGACTTTGATGGGGAGATTTAATAATTGTTTGACAACCTAATTTTTCAGGGAGGATAGGGAAGGTTTAGGTCATGTATTCGAATCAAGAGTGCTTAGTTTTTCAGTTCACCTTTTCTTCTATGAAAAAGCCCACTATTTGAATCTTGCAGTTAGATTCTCGAGTATTCCAGTATTATTTTTTTTAGTTCTTTGTGACGTCCCCTGTTTTTCAAGACACAAAAATGTGTCTATATTTTTTTCGATACTCCTGGTTTCCGAGGTGCATGTCAAGTATGTTTCTCTAAAAAAAAAAAATCTTGCTCCTATGCATCTTTGGACTAAGCCACTAGCGTTTTTTGTTTAATTAGTGCGATTAGCCTGGATGAAATTCTGGTCCTTTCATGCCAATGTCATACTCAACATCCATTGGTTGTTTTAATGAGGTTTTTCTTAAAGAACTAATTATATCCATAAACGACTTTCAAAGTAGCTTAAATATATAAAAAACACAACACCCAGTCTTTCAACCATCAATAATTACCGTGAAAGTGTAAAATCCAATTTTACTATGAAACATTTTTTTTATGAACAAAGGATTGTATCAAAACAGGAATTATAATATGTTTAACTAACTTAGTATAGAGCCTTGTACAAAATAGCACTAATGGTGCCAAAAGCTGTGCAAAGTGAGGATGTTACCCAAGGCCTCAAACCATGGACCTCTAAGCCTTTATAGGTGACCTGGCGGTCTAGGGGTAAGGTGTCAGACTTCTGTGCTAGGGGTCCGGGGTTAAATCCTCAGCCCCTAGCCCCTAGACTGCCAGGTCACACTTAATTTCACATGTTGACACTTTTTTTATTAATAAAACTCAAACTATAAGAGTTGCTAAGGAAAAGAGGCTTGCCGGAATATTTCTAATTAATTTTGCTGTAAATCATATTTTGAAATAACGCATCGTAGAATTAAATATTGCGTTAAGTAAGAGCTGAACGTCTGCGTGGCAATTTCTCGCTCACCGAGGCGACACCCTTAAGGGCAACGTTCTTTGCCGAAGGGCCGAACAGCTCACAATCAATATATCGACCGCGCCAACACATCCGTATTGCAGGCTTTCAAACTCTGGCTATTGCCAATCCAATATCTTACGTGCAGAGGGTTTGAGACCGTTACTTTCGGCGCAATACATAAGAATTACTCCCGAAAGAAGGGAAGAAAAGTAGAAGAAAGAAAGTTGACTCTCTTGTCGATACTGGTCGATAGAATTTATGATTGGTAGATAATGGAAAGTGATCTTATGCCTTCATCAAAGATTTAGAAGGAGGTTATAGGAAACTTAGGGCCATCTGCTCACACTTGAAAGCCTGCTCTCACCCCCTCACCCTCCTTCGTGGTACACGTCTAACAACCCATCCGGGATAGCCTCAGAGCTATACTAATGGGGTAAGAATGAGGAAGGCATAATTTAGAGGCAGTGTACCCCCATTTGCATGGAGGTAGAGATATAAATTATCGAGGAAAATACTTAATTACACCCATCCAAACTCTGAGTCTGACCTATTCACCAACAAACAAGGCGAGACCAATGCCTATGTCGGCGTGCCCACTGGTGCGAGTAGTGGAGATACAACGTTGTATATTATAACACGGTGTATTTTCTTCAAGTGTGTAGTGGGGTGCATTTATCTATGTTTTTGCTTACAGAATTAATATTTTACTCTAATATTTAATTAGAGCTCTTATTTAAGTACGAAAAACTTAAGACATTAATTAAAACGAGGTCAAGAAAACTTTTCCTTGAGAATTTATATAAAAAACTAAAAGGGTTTTAGGATATTCAAAATATAATAGCTTTGATTTGAGTTATTAGTTAAATAAAACTTGAGGTACAAACTAAAACGAAGTCAAGAAAAGATTTTCTTGATAAATTTATGAATAGTTTCTAAAAAGGTTCTACAAACAACCAAAATGTATAGTTATTTAAAAGGTGTGAACTTTAATTTGAGATCAAATAAAACTTAAGGATCAAACTAAAACGAAGTCAAGAAAACATCGGCCTGATACATTTTTAAGTAGTTAATAAAAAGGATCTAAGAACAACTTAACTGGTTATTTAAAAGGTACTAAACGTAACGCCCTTATTCATAAGTTGGAGGTTTTACGTTTCACCATGAAACAAAAGGTTAAAAGTTTTAATGTGTATCATTCTGGAGAGAGATAAAGAGAAAGAGAAAGGTGTTAAAACTCGTGGCGTCACTTACTCCGGCATCATTTACAGGTAGCAGATAAACGAAGTCTACTGTGACGTAGATGATGACGATACTCAGATTTTAACTGTCGCCTGTAGAGCTGTAAGTAAGGATTTCAAACTCGTGTCGTTTAGTTACAACTGTTATTACAGAACCAGGTTGTTATTACTACAACTTGTTAACGACAGGTTAGGGGATTATGCCACCACGACTAGGTAGTGTGTATATGTGTGTGTAAGTGTATGAAATGTGGAACAACTTTGAAGCAAGCACAATGTTGAAAACTGCGCCATATAGAGGTTACACCGATGACGGAATGATTCAAGTTTAAATTAGATCTTTGAACCTAGGCCAGTTTTAGAGGTCAGAGGTTAAGAAATGATAGCATAATTATTGAGATTAAACCTTAGGTTATACTTTGCTATAGTCAGGAATGATTTAATGTTAACCACACAACTTAAACTCTGACATTAAATAGAAATAATTTAATATCAAATTTGTCACAAAACAATATTTACATTTATTGAGAAAGACGACATAAGGGCCAATTATGCTCCAGGTCATATGAAAGTTGTGACCTTTTATTCATAAGTTTAAAATAAATTATCTTAAAATAATTAAAAAAGAGTTTTAAAAAGGAACGATTTCACAGAACACACACAAAAACATGTAATGAAAATAAGCTATGATCAAAGATATTCGATTGTTTGTGACTTTACCAATTTTTATGTTTTTCTCTTTCCGCAGTATCATGTATATACAATACATATAAAATAAATGTATAGAATCTATATGTATGTATATTTATTATAAATATTTAAGAAAGTGTTGAATGAGCTACACATGATTTTCTCTTTATATTTTAAATCTTTTTCATGATAGGCCTATGTTTCATAATTATTACTTTCCTTGCTGATATTTCCATAAAATAAACCATGTTAAACTTTGCATTCTACAACCAGAGCCAATATCAATTACCGTAGGATTAGCAGATAATTCAATATTATTTTATAAGTCACCTGTTTGTGGTGTTAGCGTCATCGCTGGTGACGAATCCATCTAAAATAATTGTATATATACTAACATTAACATGATAAATGATAATACATAGTGAAAGTAAGAGCACACAGTTTTTTTTTCCCCAGGCCTAACCTTGACCACATCACAATTCATTCACAGCGGCTTAGCTGTCTTAGGTTAAGCTATTTTTTAGTCTTGATCACATATGATCCTATTATGTTGATATATTCAAATTTAAAGGCGTTAGTAAAAATAATCAGGGATGAACCGTCTTATTCGAGGCAAAATATACTTATAGAAGGTCTTATGGTACAATTTCCGGTGAGGAGGAGAAAGGAATCATGTGAGGTTTGGTTTCCATTTCTTTCCTAGAGCTAAGATATATATGTTTACCGTTTAGTGCTCCACTTTCACGAATCATTTTGTGTACATTTGTAAGAATGGTCGTTGAATTTATATATTCTAGCAAATAAAAAAAAATAAAGTTGGGTGAAATTTTAAAACTGGTTCCATATCTCGCCCTTAGAAAGCTCCAGTCCTATGGCCTTAGTTATGGAAGATGGGGGTCACAATATATTTTATTCGTTATTTACTTCAAGTTTACATGTTGGCTAGAAGCTAAGAGAAATATTATTATTATTATTAGCACCGCGTCTTACTACCCATTCGGGTTATACGCACTTACGCTAATGTGTAATGTTATGGTGATTGTGAGATGAAATGGAGGACCTACAGTTTAAAGTGGAATCCGAACCACGGTAGAGGCCTGGCATTCCTCACATTCACAAGTTGTGATTAATACACGTCTTGTCAGAGGTGAAGGAAGGGTTTGGCAATCAGATAAATCAGTGCCCGGACCGAGGATTGAGCCCCGAACCCCCAGCACAGAATTCTGACACCTTACCCCTAGACCACCAGGTCACCCTAAGAAAAATAGAAAAGTAGAAACTTAGTAACCGTCAAAAAACATTTAACGGGGTTGTAAAACACTAACGACCATGGTAGATAGGTATATGTAGATTATTAAGAAAAAATCAATCTTATCCTTCAGGTTGGCGATTTTTGTGCGTGTGTACGTGTGCGTACTATTTTCAAAGGAAGGTCTTTATTTGAATCGTTACTTGATCTACTTTCAGATATTTGTACGTCGGTTCATGTGATCTGCAGCAGTCACTTTTGATATGTCTTATCCAAGGGCGTAAAATAAAGATAATTGTTCAAGGGGAGATTCTACTGTTGGAGATGTGCGGTTGTGCTGCGCAGTGGTCTCGCCTGCCGGGGTTATAACACTTTGTGTGGGGGCTGTCAGGTGGAAAGGGGGAGCCACTAATACAACTCTTCACAGGGATGCTGCCCCTGTTTCTGATCTCTTTCGTTCCTCACCTTGTCTTGAATCACCTTTTATATTCCTTCAGAGAGGTTTTTTTTTTAAGTCCCCCAAGTCTTGATGTAATGATTTGATAAACTTTTGTGTGTTGTGGAAAAATGAGTGCACCCTGGTGGAGTGAATTCAGCTCAAATTTCAAATTAAAAACGTATACAATGTGAATGTTTGAAAAGAATCGTATTATCTTTCACAGCATTAGGAAATCTGTTAGACTTTTTACTCGTGCATTTCATGGAGGGTAAAAACCAGTTTATTTCTAGGTATGTAGTGTATGAAAATTATTGTTATATGAGCCAAGTAAATAAATCATTGCTATTTAAAACAAAATTAATTCAATTTATATAGTATTACCAACAAGAGTGGGCTACGTGGTCAAAGTCGTCCTTCTCGTCTTGTCTGGTTGGACAATGATGGGGTTATAATCCCAGACGTATGTACCGAGGTATTTATTTCCTAAATTGTTTCCCACTCTATCTACTTGCAAATGTAGGTACCTTTCTTCTAAATTCGATATTACTCATCCATGCCTCATTTGTGTATATTTTAGGAAGGTCAAACACAGTTCACACACAAAATATCTGGCTATAATATTTTTTTTAGCACCGCGTCTTACCACCTGTTCAGGTTGTACGCATATGTCCCAATTATGCTGTTGGTTTATGGATGAGGAAGGTGTAATTTAGAAGAAGTTTACCTGCATTTACGTAGAGGGAGATCGGAAATCAAATTAGGGAAAACCACCCTCAGTATAGATGACTGGGATTCAAATCCTGATCCCTTGTCTAGTATAACATGAGAGTGACGATTTATATACCATGCAGCCACCGAAGCAGGTGTGGCATCAATTGAATCTTCTATGAAATATTATTCCATATGTCATTAAGTTTGAATAAACAGACTGGCACAATAATTTTACAGAAAAGGTAGCTGAGAGACTATATCAGTTGGTATTTACTGTGACAGTGGTATCGAGTTCGATTCCAACTATGGGCGAAAGATTTTTAGATGGTAGCAATTGGCGTACCCCCTTTTACATAGAGGAAGCCAGATATCGTATATGAGCAGAGAATATAAACTTTTTTTTTTCTAGTTTAGTTTCTAAATCCACCCTTGAGGGAAGTAAATATTCTAATATGAAGTTAGAAGCATACAATGTAATTTTCTAAAGTTAAGTTAATTTATGAGTATTATACTAGTATAGCTAGTTAAAAAAAAAAAGGACGTCATTAATGTGCCCAGCAAAAAAAATATAAGAAAACGATTGTAATTATTATTGTTTTGTGTTAAACTTTACTAAAGGCAACCTTATATTATATGAGGTTTTAACTTCATGTTGGGTTAACTGCAGAGGATGGGGAGCTCGAGGTTCGAATCTTTGTCGGGTGAACTTGTGGTGGTTTTTCCTAAATGGTTTTCTACTCTCCCTCCATTAAAAAGCGGGTTAACTGCCTCTAAATTCAACATTCCCAATTCATAACCCATTAACGTAATTAGTATGTAAGCGTATAACCCAATGGTAGTAAGACGTGGTGCTAAATTAAATTAAATAATTTAGGTTTTACCTAATTAATCCATTTGAACATTTAGAGGTATAAGCTCATTAATAATCAATTAAATACAATGAAACAATGACAATGCACACCCACAATAGAATTATTTCAGTCTCACTCTCAGAATTGGGTGAGACCCTCAACAGTGGTCACATGATCTAAGGTGTCATTCTCGTCATAGTCGGGATTGCCGGTGTCGGGGATATTGAGGTTCTAATCTCAGCCAGGTAACTTTACACACTTAATTTACCTTTTTTATTCATCCGCTAACACGGTAAAGCAGGTAAACTTTCTTTAAACCACCCTACTTAAACCTACTCTTTAAATAAGCCAGTGATAACTATGCTGTTGAACATAATTTAATAATAAAACGAATTTTTGACATCGTAGAATGCATTACTTTGACTAGGATAAGATGGTTTTGATTCATTATCGGATGTAATGAAGTTATTTAAACCTCCTCCCCCTAAAAGTCTCACACTATCCTCACCCGGTGTTTTATCAAAAAAATCTGGTTCATTTTCTTAAGATTCAAACTTCCTTTACTGTCCCTTTATAATTTGGGAATTAGTCAGTTATAGCTAAAGAGCGAGGAGTTATTTATAAACTCAACTTCAGGGATGTTAAAATATCCCCCTTTATCAATTACTGCAGTAATCAGATTGTATCTTGTCAAAATATTTCACCTGAACAAGATGATTATTTCGGTGACATCCAGATCCTTTTGTGAAACCATGCGAACTTTATATTCCATGCTAATGTGTAAGTTATTATAAGCGGAGTAGACTTTTACATAATAACAGATTTTGTCAACACGGCGCTTAATATAATAGGATTGAAACTAATTGTGTCTAAATATGGCCGGTCATAAATGTAAACCGAGATGATGTTAAAATGAGTGCTTTCAGTGGCGCTTGGCAAGGTAGGATTATTAGCGAGTGGGATGACCATTATATATGGTGATATCCGAATATCTTGTTTCCCTCAAATGTGGATGCTAAATATTTGACCTCACCAGGATTCATACCAAAGTCTTTTATAAATTGAAATAAAGCTACGAGAGGATACAAAAGCTCAACCATTGCCCAAAGCGAAGCCAAACCGCAATGATGATAATAATAATATTTATAATTTAATAATAATAATAATAAATAATAATAATAATGTATATACTCAGTGTATCCTGAAAGATTTCAGTACTACCTTGACGACTATACTGGCCCTATATTTATAACCAATTCCTTTGTGAACCAATCAAGGTTTTTTAATTCTTTTTATACATTTTAGGGTCCACAAAGAGCATATAAAATAGATAATTTAATCTCCAATATATCTACCATAATAACACTTGAAATTTTATTTTTAATGCATAACATAGTTTATGTATAATATCTTCCTCCTTTTACTGTGTTCTTATCACAGGAAAGAAATCTCTTAGCTCAATTCAAACTTTTCCCTTCTCTCTCTTCCCCCTTTTCTCTGTACTACTCATCATTCAATACACATCCTACAATTCCATTTTTACAACGCTAAGCCTACTTCTTTTCCTACCCTCTATTTTGGTATAGTCTACCTTCGCCTCTCTTTCCCCTCTCTACAAAAAAACAACCTTTTTTTCCTCTGTCTTCCTCCCATTTCCTCAAACTATGAATCTTCAAAGCAATACCCCCTCCTACCCCCTTCTAAAAAAAGTTCTTTCAACTTTATGTATCCTTCCATATTTCTTTGTTTGCCTGAGCACGCACGCACAAGGCGGTGGTGGTGGTGAGTTTGGTCTTTTTTAGAGTTTTTATCTTTTTTAAGGCCTACCATATACCATCTGCTGCACCGTGGATATCATGACGTCATACAATATGGTACTCAGGTAAGGGGTTAAATAAAAATCTAGTTGGCTGCGATGTTCGTCCAGGTTAACCTCTAGGAAGCGATTATTTAGGCCCTTTTCAAATTAAAATTTTAGTATTGGAATTACTTGACGGACCCTTTTAAACACAAGACCTGACTATATTCGTAAAGCGTAAGTAGATTATAACTCTACTCCAAGAGTTCAAACCACTACATTTTATTATTACCTAGTGTATTAATTTTAATATTCACTTTCAGCATATGACTTAAAAATTAGTAAAATATGGCCTAGAGATGTGCATATGAAAACTATAAGTGGGGGACTACTCCAAAAAGTATTTCAAAATCGGAAACATAACTTTCAACTGTGTGTTTTTATTATTATTATTATTTAGCACCACGTCTTACTATCCGTTCGGGTTATACGCTTAAGTACTAATTACGCTAATGGATTAGGAATTGGGAAGGTTGAATTTAGAGAAAGTGAACCCGCATTTGCGTGGAGGGAGAGTGGAAACCCATGTAGGAAAAACCACCCCCAGTTCACCCGACCGAGATTCGAACCTTGATCCCCCCGTCCTCGGTGGTCGAGCTCAACACGACTAGCGCGTTAGCCAACTACGCCACCGAGGCGGGTCTTAACGGTGTGCACGTAAACAAAGTTATAAGGTATATCTACCTCAAATTACCGGTAATGGGGAGGTTGGGATTCGAATCCAGACCAAGTGCCCCAAGGTGATTTTTTTTTCTTGAATGGTTACCCACTCTTTCTCTCTCCAATAAAATGGAGGTACATTTCCTCTAAATTCTACTTTATCAATCCTTATCCTAATACATGCAAACATCCTGGATGAATAGTTGACACGGTTAAGTGCCAAAAGTACTACACCTTCGTTATTATCTCGAGATAGGATTCGTTCATGGTCACAAGACTTTCTCAATACTCTCTAAATAGAAGTAAAAACGTTATTAGCAAGGCTTTCTCTTTCATTCTTTCTCCCCTTGTTATAGGAGAAGCCAGATATCGTATATGAGCAGAGGAATATAAACTTTTTTTTTTTTAGTTTAGTTTTGAAATCCACCCTCGAGGGAAGTAAATATTCTAACATGAAGTTAGAAGCATACAATGTTTTACTTTCTATGTAAAAAAATATCAAAGTAAACATGATGGAAACCTTATCGAGTTGAAACATAAACAAATAAACAAAAACATAACTTTCGCGAACGGGTATGTAAATGAATCTTTTTGACCTTAAAGCGAGTTATAGTTTATTTAATCCAATACAAAGAACTAAGGTTTTGTAAGCATCGGCTTTCCTTAAGATTCTACTGTGGATTATGGAAAAGTGCGACTTTACGTTTACAGGGTGATGTTATAGTCCGCAGGCTTATAAAGTTCGCATTAAATAACATTTTTTAATAAATTAGAATTGTGATGGATTAATAAAGTTTTTGTTATGCTAGATCACACAAAATATATAGTAATAATAAATAATAATAATACTCAACACCACGTCTTACTACCCGTTTGGGTTATATATACTTAGGAACTAATTACTCTAATGGGTTGGGAATTGGAAAGGTTGAATATAAAGGAAGTAAACCCACATTTTCGTGGAGGGCGAGCTAAGACCATTTAGGAAAAACACTCCAGTTCACCCGACCGAGATTCGAACCTCGATAACTACGCCATCGAGGCGGCCAAAAAGATACAACAATATTTTAAACCAAATGCGAGAATCTAGCTTGATTCCCAGGATGTATAATCAACTTTTATATCCACGTGGTCAATTAACACATATCTTACTCTAGTATGTTTTACGTAATCTGTCCCTATTCTTGTAAGTAGTATATAGCGTTCTTATTCTAGTTGGAAGCATGCAATGCCCTCATTTCAGTAGGTAGTAGGTAACGTCCTTATTCTAGTAGGTCACACTTAACGTATTTATTCTGGTAGGTTGCATGTAACGTCTTTATTCTAGTAGGTAGAACGTAACGTTATTACTCTAGTGGTGCATGTAATGTCCTTATTCTAGTAGGTAGCATGTAACGTCCTTATCAGTAGGTACACGTAACGTTCTACTCTAGGGTAGCATGTAACGTCCTTATCTAGTAGGTAGCATGTAATTCCTTATTCTAGTGGGTAGCATGTAACGTCCTTATTCTAGTAGGTAGCACGTAACGTTCTTACTCTAGTGGGTAGCATGTAACGTCCTAATATAGTGTAGCATGCATTGCTTATTCTAGAATAGAAATAACGTCTTTATCTAGTAGGTACATGAATTCCTTATTCTAGAAGTTGTAACGCCTTATTCAGTAGGTAGCATGTAATGTCCTTATTCTAGTGAGTAGCATGTAACGTCCTTATTCTAGTGTGCATGCTTGTCTATTCTTAATGTAAATAAGTCTTTATCTAGTAGACATGTAGTGTCCTTATTCTAGTGGTATATGTAGCTATTCTATTTGTAGCATGCATTGCTCTCATTCTAGAAGATAGTAAATAACGTCTTTATCCTTGTAGGTAGCATGTAATGTTCCTTATTCTAGAAGGTAGTATATAACGTCTTTATTCTAATAGATACACTGTCTTGCCAACGTTTATAGTATTCGGGTTTAAGATACATCTGTAGGCATATTTTTAGGACGAGATTTTACAAATCATATAAATACTAAATGCATTTTGAAAAAACTTGTGAACGTTATAGGAATAGTGCGTTTAATCCTTCATCTAATTTATTTTAATACCCTTAAAAATGTTATGTCATCGGTGTTGCAAGATTAATAGAGAAGTAACAATTTACTCTTTTTTTATCAACACAAAAATAGGTGTGTATACAACTTTAAAATAATGCACAGTACCGTTTTAAGTAAAAGTCTAAGTCTTGTATGGTTATTATTCCATATTAGATTGAATATTACACTCTTTATTTATTTTTCTGAGTCTCTCTTTGTTTCCTTTTAACCTCTCTTCTATTCTTTTTCTTTCGTTATCTATTTGGTAAATCAGCTGTTGACATCAATAAAATGGCAATTAAGCCTTGAAAAAAATATTCCCACATTAAAGAAAATGAAATAGTTTTCACTTGAACTAAATAAAAATAAAACCACGTTGAAAAAATAACACTTTTTAAAAAAAACTTTAAATTGTGTAATACTGATAATCCGACACCTTAGCTCAGTCGGTAGCGTGTCTGTCTACTGAGCTAAAGGTCCCGGTTCTGACTCCCAACATGAACAAATAATTTATCATTGGTGAAATGTGGGTTTACACTTGACACAGAGATGAATTAACGCCCGTGGACTTGATGTTGTGCCTGTCCTAGCCTTAGTTAAATTATAATGCATCTGAAGCTACGACAGACCTAGCAAACCGGAATCAAGGAAAATATATGGCTTGAATAAAAAAAACTGACCCAGACCACAGGCTAAGAGTAATGGACGTAAAAAAAATGCGTGGTGCTACTTTTGCAGAAATGTGGTTTTAGTTTAAAATATAAATGTATGAGATGCAACTTTAGCTAGGTAATACACTGCAATAGGCCTATATTATATAAAAGTGACTCAGGTGAATATAAATCCATAATTAAATAGGTCATCATACCTTTTTAAAAGTGTGAACGCTAGTTGATGCTTTACCACTGGAGTGAAAGAATCACTTACCTGAAAAAAAAAGAGAGAAAATATATGAAACACATTTTTAATAAAAAAAAATTTAAAATTATTTTAAATTAATTGCATGAATGGATTAAATAGGAATACATAATATATGCGAGATGATATTTTATTTATTCCTGTACATGTAAGATATTTTACTATAACTTAGCACTTTAATATGTTGTATTATCCAAATCTCACACTAATTAGTCTAGGGGTGTAGAAAATAATAGCTTGAATTTTAAGGAAATATGCCAAAAGCTTCTCATAAGGGCACATAAAAACACTCATAGCAACACCAGTGCCCTGGCAGGGGTTAAACTCTTGCGAGTCATGGTCAGTCGTGCAGAACACAGCACCAACCTTGCCTGTAAAGTTGGTGTTGGCCAGCAACAGATAAAAAAATTGCAGTTCAAAGAAATTGTACCGGTATTCGACTGAATAGAGAATGGAGAATGGAGAAATCATGTCATAATCTCTTCCAGTAAAATATAATGAGTTCAAATCACTATAATTCTAGTGTAAGAGACACACTCATGTGGTTAAATTTTGGAATATGGAGTGTTTTTTTCGTTGTAGTCTTACCAGGGCTGGTTCAAGTATTTGGGGGATGGAGACCACCTGCAAAATTTGGGCCCCATGACCTTCTTTTTAAATTAATATATATTTTTAATTATTTAAGGGATTAGGAAGGTTGAATTTAGAGTAAGTACGTCCAATTTGCGTGGAGGGAGAGTGGAAAAAACACTTGGAAAGCCTCCTCATTACACCCAACCGGGATCAAACTCCAATATCCCCGTCATCGGCTGCCAATCTATTGCGAGAGTGACATCTTAGACCATGCATCCCACGAAGTGGGTCTCAAAATTATTTTTTCATCATGCAGTGAATTTGCTGGAAGATTATTAAGAAATTATGTCACAAATAAGACCGACATTTTAGGTAGGTTGGGAAAAGTGATTGACAGATGTGAGCCTTCTTTTTTTCACTGTTTCTACTTTCTTTTGATCGCTCGGAAAGAGAGGTAATGTGATCATAGGGGAAAAAATGAGCTCGAGATTTTGAAAATGTCAACTTTTTTGACCCCTAAACCAAAAAAAGTTATTTATGCGATGCTGTTGTGTTTATGTCTGTATGTCTGTCTATAGCTCGCCCCAGCGCCGAAAACAATCTCTCTGTCGGGTTAATACTTGGTAGGGTTTTCATAAGTTTCTACCCAAGGAATTATTGGAATTAGACATCTAACCCATGAAATTAAGGGTAGTTTAGTGAAGGACGAAAGGATAAATATCTGTTTTCTCTGAATCCACTTTAACAATATTGATTAAATTTCGTAGATAGATTTAATATAAAAAACCAAATGACAGCTCTCATCTTTACATGAAAATGACTTTGAATGTACTCTATACAAGCGGGTATTTCCTATTTTGACATTATCTCCGCAAATATTTAAGATATGAAATAACTTATTGTAAGGTTGTAGTAATATTAAAAACAAAAAACCTTTCTTTGAAATATATTCTTATAAAATCAGTAACGATTATATATATATAAATTAAGGTCTTGATTATTGTGCTCTTTTATGAACAGAGATATTCTTCTTTTCTCAAAATGTTTTTGCAACAATGTATATTATTTAATTTATATTTTTTGGTGGTGTTTTTCTACTATAATAGTCATTGTTTCACTCCACTCATCATACGAGATTGACGTCAATATTCCAACTTTTAGGTTAAGGAGCGAGAAAGTCTGTGTGGTGCACCGTACCATTTATTTTTCTTTCAAATAAGTGAATTTTATTTAATTTTCACAATTTAACTATATTATATCCCATTTAACTTAAAGAGTTTGTTTCATCCCAATTTAGATTTAAACGTTCTTTAACTATACATTGAAAAAGTAAAAACACAATATAAATATGAGGTGACCTGCGGGTCTAGGGGTAAGGTGTCAGACTTCTGTGCTGAGGGACCGGGGTTCAATCCTCGGTCCCAGCACAGATTTTTCTGATTACCAAACCCTTCCTACACCTCTGACAAGATGTGTATTAATCACAACTTGTGAATGTGAGGAATGCCAGGCCTCCACCGTGGTTCGGATTCCACGTTAAACTGTAGGTCCTCCATTTCATCTCACAGTCACCCTACCATTACACATTAGCGTAAGTGCGTATAACAAGAACCGGTAGTAAGACGTGGTGCTGATAATAAATAATAATAATAATAATAATAATAATAATAATATGAATATGACTTAAATATTTTATCTGTTTATTTATGTCTTCCATATTTTTCTATACATACACATATCAGTAAGTTATAGTGAGAATAGCACTTTAAAAGTATTTAAGATTACATCTAATAAGGGGGGAAAAAATGAAGGTGGAATTTTCGAGAACTTCAGTCCGGACCATTTGGAGAGGGGACGTAAAATATCATTAAGGGTGAACGTCTCTTATTAATGAAGTCAGATTGGACCGGAACTCAAACTCCTAACTCAAAGTCAGGCACACAATTCATGTAGTCAATCTCAGCCGACGTAAGGTGGGGATGTAGGGAACGCGAGAAAGGGCCAGTGTTTTTTTTTTTTTTTTTGCAGTTGTTATGACAAAACATTTTATTGGACAAAACTAATATAATATTGCTCCAGTAAAAACATAGAGTTTAATTTTCTTCACATGGAGTTATCAAAAATTGTCACGAGCATAGTGGCATTTGATTACAAACTTTTTTAAAAAAAGAGAAAAAGCTGTCATTAAGTTCCAGGACATATTTGAAAAATATTCAAGAAATGTTGAGGTCACCATTGAAGAATTATTTGAATTTAAACGGTATTTGATTTATTTGACCAAAAAAAATCCTTTGATATAAAAGTTCAAAAACCACTTACCTTTCCTCGCGTTCCCTACATATATCCCCTATATGTTTTCTGGTGATGTAAACAAGGAAATAAATATGAACATTTTAGCTAGCTCTAATATAATACATTGTCTAGCAGTGTTACGGTTAAATATTTTTCTAGACTTTTAAATGATTATAGTACTTTTATTTTGTTTGTTTTATTATTAGGGACAAAATTATTTATCTAAAGCTAGTAACCATAGAAGCCTATATACTTATTTGTTAAAGGTGACATTTTTCATCTGCAGGATGTAAACCATTATATATATTATATTACGTTCATAGTAGACATAAAGGTCTCATCTAAGTGATCAGAGTCATTCATGGATTGTGCATGCATAATTTATTAATTGTCACTAAAGTGATTAAGATTTTAAATCGTGTATTGAAAGTCCCTTCAGTTCTGTAAAAGAAAAACTCTTTTAAATATCTTAGAGTTAAAACTCATTTTTCTGACAGGAAATATCATAATCACTACTAAACGTGACTCAAACCGAAGAATCATTAAAACAAACATCATCCCAAAAAGTGTCGATTTTGTTTTTTAATTAATTAAATACAAGAAGGCATTTAATTGAAATCAAACAAATTGTTGAATCTATATGAAAAAAGCTTTATCACCTTCAGTTGTATGTGATATTTAGAAGCATTTCATACGTGTGACCCGCCTCGGTGGCGTAGTTGGCTAACGCGCTAGTCGTGTTGAGCTCGACCGCCGAGGACGGGGAGATCGTGGTTCGAATCTCGGTCGGGTGAACTGGGGGTGGTTTTCCACTCTCCCTCCACGCAAATGCGGGTTCACTTCATCTAAATTCACCCCTCCCAATTCCTAATCCATTAGCGTAATTAGTACTTAAGCGTATAACCCAAACGGGTAGTAAGACGCGGTGCTAAATATTATTATTACATAAGTGTGGAGTGTGTGTGCCTATTTCGGAGGTAGGTATATCGCTTGTCCCACCCGGTTTAAAGTAATTACTTTGTCGCAATGTGTAATGGCGGGAAAGAATAATATCAAAGTGACACATGCCTCCCTCATATTAAGTGCAGGGGGTGAGGATTAAGGATCGCATTAGTCATCCGACACATTTAATTTCTATTCTCCCGAGATGCAATCATCAGTTGTAACCTTATGGCTAGTGATTCAGTCGTATTCAAACCCCGGCTTTGTTAAATATGCATCCCACCATCAGGTGCTGCATTCGATGAGTTGGTGGAATGCTCCCCCTTGATCCATTCTTTAATTTAATGTGAATTTACATGTTCGATGAAAAAGAGACGGAGAGCAGGAACGTAATCACAATACAGGCTCTAAGCCAATCACAAGATTTCCGCTCCATCAGCTTTTCTTTAGATTTACTGGCTTTGCTCGAGATCTTCTACTTTATAAACCAAATCAAATTTATGGACTTACATAAAAAACAAAAACAATGTGCTTGCGCGAAAGGCCAGCAGAAAGCCTCATGTGAGGGGATTTGAAATAGCTCTTTAAATAGAAAGCACCTTCAAGTGTGTGAATTTAGCTTTAGTCTTAATTCAAATTCATTCCGCATAGAAATTTAGAGCAACCGAGGTAGGGGGCTCAAATATTAAACAATTAACGTGATGTGTCACTTTCTATCATATTACTAAAAAAAAAAAAAAGCTGGTATTATTTTCGCATGGAATGTCAGAATATATCCTTGGAAAGAGGACTGAAAAACTATTGGAAAAATCCTAATCTGGAAAAATCTCCAGCATACTCAGCCGGAATTAAAACCAAGTCAGATCACGAACTCCTGAGTCGTGGTCAGAAGTATATTTCACTTAAAATATATTTATCTAATATAGAGACACAGAACAAGGAGACTGGATTTTAATAAAATGAGTTATCAACATATACCCTAAAAAGAGAATGGTGATCACCTAATCAAAATATTTTTTAAGCAGTTCTAAGTATACAATTTTAGAAAATTCTGTAAATATATCTCCTTTTTTACTATAAGAATAAATGTAAGTGGTTTATGTCGTTGTCGTACGGAATCGGCCACCAAAGAGCTGCAGCAAAATACGAGAGGGCAAGCAAGCAGCATTTGTAGGTAATAGCCGGCCGGACGGCCCGGGCCTAGGCGAGCTTTGCAAAGCACGTAATAACTAGCGGGACAATGAGAAAACAGTAAACGCTCTATTTATTCCCTTTCTAGAGGCACAAAGCGAGACAAAAACCCCTACCACCCTCTTCTTACCCTCCACGGACGACTACTTAGCCAGAACATTTGAAACATGTTTGAGAGAAAGGGTGAAAAAAAAATTTACACTGGCTATGTGGTGTTCCAAAAATATAATTTACCAAATGGGCTGACCATAGAATGTGACAAGTGGAAATTTCGAGTCAAAACGATAATTGTTTTTAATTAGTTATAAATTAATAATGGGGACAAATCAAATCACATTTGTAGATCATAATAATATTGTTTTCATTAAGTTTTAAAATGTTTTTTTTCCCCATATTCCAAACAAAATATTTTAATTATGAAACAAAGGTAGTTTTTATATAAATAGTCCTACAGCTGTGTGCTGTGCCAATAGATTAGTAAGTGATTTATGTCGTTCTCTATATTTTGCTTTCTTTTAGTGTTAGTATAAATTCTTTCCGCATGCAATCTTAATGACTATACAGGGCTTCACTTGGGGAGCAGGGAATAACCTAATTTTTATGATAAAAAAAGGTTTTTTAATGTAAATCGTAAATCTAAAGTCTATCATAATCATAGTCTACTCATTATGGGTGACCAAAAATATGACCTGGAATTCAACTTTGTGCTCGTACAATCGTAAGCACTATCAATATTGGTTGATGTAAGATAGCCAAAGATTTTAAGTATAGATGATGTTGAATTTTAAAGCTATCCCTGTAAAAGCTTTTACGAAAAGAACCACATTAGTCATAATTATTTGTGGCTTTCATATTTGTAGCCTATACTTTGCCTTCTTGGATTGAAAAAATGTGAGAGGATAAATTAGTTTTAAAGCCTATTGTTTATTAAAATTTTAATGAAAGTTCTATGTTGGTACTATTGCAATTTTGAAGTATTATTTCTTATATGTTCAATGGACAAATCAGCGTACATCCCGAATGGGTGGTAAGAAGGGGTGCCAAAAAGATAAAATAAGACAAATCTGACTTATCTAAGCATTATACAGACGCACACCTCAGAAGAAATAATAGTAAAGAGCTATATATATTAATCAATCTTTTAGATACATTTATATATTTAAAAATTTATTTGCAATAGTAGGCCTACTTTATAGATGCATGCGTAGTTTTTATTAAATACATTTAGGGTGGGGAGGGAGGACCAATGGTGAATCACGTTAAACTACTTTCCCTCCTACCTAAAATGAACATAGCCGTCATTCAAGCCATGACCTGTCCATCAACAATAATAAGTACATTGTGTGAGTCAATTGAGTTGATGAAAACTCAATATTCCTAAGAATTAAATAGCCAAAGCTATTATTTATGCTTTTAGTGAGGATTACTCCATCTAGATATCATAGTCTGAAAATTTAAAAATGACACCTGGACACGTTCCTAAGATAATAATGACTTTTTTCTAAAATTTAAATAATTATTTAAAAAAAATATAGGTTTATTACTCTAAGGCAGCTGAGTATTTTAATCCTATCAATCATCTAAATATTTTAATACTTTACTCAATAAGGGGATAAATGAATGTATCAGTGAGTCTTATATTTATGTACTAATATATATGACTATTAATGATTTAGATAATGTGTTAGAACACATTAAATAATAAAGCTAATAAGTATTAAAAATACATTTATTTAAATTTTTTACCTACTTATTGTCCAAATTCCAAATAAGACCTGATAAAAAATTTAAATTTTAGTTCTTAATAATCTAGTTAGAAAACAAACAAATAAAGAGATATGCTAAGTATGTATTTATGTTGATAAAAATATATGAAAATCTATTAAACCATTGAGAAAACAATTTTAAGATGGAACGAACTTATTTTGGGTACCCGTCATTTGGCCTAAAGGCATTTGGCCTAAAGTGTAGGCTAAATGCCTTTAGGCCAAATGCCTTTAGGCCAAATGCCTTTTAGGCCAAATGCCTTTAGGCCAAATGCTTTTAGGCCAAATGACTTTAGGCCAAATGCCTTTTAGGCCAAATGCCTTTAGGCCAAACGCCTTTAGGCCAAACGCCTTTAGGCCAAATGACTTTTTGTAAAGTTAATTTTTAGACCATTTATTAAAATGTGTTTTGCTGTCTCCGGAAACATTCGTTATGATTTGTAGTGATGCTAATAGATGGCGAGGTGTGTAGTGTTTAGTTAACTAGTATATACTACCGTTTCAAAATACGTAAGTCTTTTCTCAATTTACTACTTCCCAAGGTATAGCAGCACGTCCATTAACCTGTAGTACCACTTTTGTATATGTTGAACTTTTTACATTGCCAAGGTTTTATACTAGTTTTTGTACCGTTTTGTACCAGAAATAAAAAGTTTTGTACACGTACCTTTTCTATTAATTAGCACATACATGTGGTCACACCATTTTAATAATTTTGTTTTATTTTGAATTTTGAATTTTTTTAAGTGCCAAATTATATTTTATTAGTCTTTCTTAGTATATTTGTTTATTAATTTTGCTAAATGAATTAATCAATCATTCTTTTTTTATAATCATATTAACTTACTCGAGTTTGCCCACGGCTTCGCTCACATTTAAGATGGGTAAATTATCTTATTTCTAGCAAATCATCTAAACCAGGTTTTCTCAAACTCTATGCTCTTGAGCCTTACATGAACATTTAAAGTAATTGTTAAGACTCTCTTTCTTAGAATAAGATAACTTTTTTACGTTAAAATACAAAAATGAGACATTTATTATTTAATTTATTTCTTTATTTTCTGATAAGAGCTTTGTAGAAGTTTATTAAGAATAGTAAAGATCTGTAAGATATTAATTAATTTTATTGCTTCATAAGCCAAACAGAATATTAATTTTTTAGTTAATCATAATTTAGCAAGTCGAAGGAAGTGAAAAATTGGTTCACACCTCATTTGAAATCCCCTCACGCCTCGCAGTTTGAGAAACCCTGATCTAAACTACCAAAAATACAATTTTAGACACGTGTGAGGCGAGAACTTTGTATGTTGATGAATCCACAAATTAACTACTACCTATAAGAAGTAAAATCAATTATATATATATGCAGTCTTTGCATCAATATTTGCTCGCTTACGCGGAAACATTGTTGAAATGAACACCAAAAGATATAGTTTAAATTTACTAATTAAACTTGAATTAATTTGAAAGAATCACTCTAGTAAGCACCTCAGCCTATCAAATAAATTGTTCTGTTAGTAATTGTTTCTATTGGTTTTTGAAAATTTTCCCTTCTCCTCCCCAATCATAATTTCTCTATTCTCTAATATTCACATATAGGCCTTCTATGTGGATCATACCGGCCTGTAAAAATCATTGATTTCTATGATATAACTGGATGGACATACACATGCACATTCCAAGGACAAAAGCGTGACGCTCAAGTGTATCATCTGCTACACAGAGGGGGGAGGGGGACAGATTTAACTGTTTCTTTAAATGTTCTTATGCGAAAACATGTCTCTGATGAATAAAAGTGTTATTGTTTGAAAATAGTGAAGTATTATACCACACTTTCCTGAAGAAACATTTACATTAAAGGATATACAATCCAGTTTTACATGTAATACTGTACAGATATGAATAAAACCTTAGATATTCCCATTTCTATGTATTTATCATCAATGTTGTTTACAGACTGACACGACTACACTTATATTTAAAGTTGATATTTAGCTTGTATATTGGTTTCAGAAACCATATTATATTGAAAGTTCTATAAATATAATGAACAAGGTATCTTAAAACTTGATTAAATTTGTTTGAATGACAAAATTTGAATAGTTGCCATGCATTCAAACTATCACTTAGGTTATAGGCTTGTGGAAAGTATTATTATAATAATGCCTGTTTTTTTTAAGTTGGCTCATATCTTTCAGAAACCATATTATGTTGAAATTTCGATAACTATAATGAAACAAGTCAGCTAAAAACTGTATTACATTTGTTTGAATGACACGCTTTGTGTAGAAGTCTTACGTTCAAATGATAATTTAGATTATAGGCTTGTAGGAAGTACATTATCTACTAAACCCTGATTTTAGTAATAATTCCAATCTGTAAGGCTTTATTTCGTACCAAAATAATATCATATATATAATATTTTGGTAGGATGAACGGCAATTTAGAACAGAAGTAGAAATTTCCTTCTGTAAGGTCTTTTATCCTGACTAAACACAACTATAGGGTAGGATTCTGGTACGGGATAAAGCCTTACAAGTAAGCTTCCTTCAAAAATCATCTTACATATTAGGCTACATCAACTTATTTAAAGAAAAAACTAAACAGTTTTGAACTTTTATATGCTCTTCATAGCTTTAACTAACATATTTATTTAATTTAACCACTCACACATTGATGTTTCTCATATATTCAATCAGATTAATGAACTATGTCAAAATGACACATTGCCTTGTATGGGTAAAAGAAAGAAAGAGATACCCGAAAGTTTACTTATCTCTTACACAATGGTATGCAGACGACAGCTCGAAAATTTCAGCCACAGATTTCCATCAAGTTATACTATCGAGATCAATGGTAAAAATATCATTTACTAACTTGTCCTGCTTATACACGGACCAAAATCTTTTACGAAAGTTTATCTTTATTGCTTCATAGGATGTATAGTCAGCCTCGTGACTATCCATCCACACTTCAGCTTCACCTACTAACTTTGAATTAAAAAATGCTATTTTTTGTGCTTAGGTGAGTTTACTATTTTCAAAAAGTCTATCCATCTTTTTCAAAAACTGTACAGCATGCACCCTATCATTATTTCTACTGAAGGTGGGTACATAGTCCATTAATTGATTCTGGATGCTTGTAATAGGTAATACCAAGGCACCAGCAGTAATTAGCGTCCCTTTTTCCACTACTTCGTCATATTTTGACTTAGCCTGTTCTAGTTGTTGTTGCATTTGTTCGACTGTTTGTAACGTCTTGTCCACAGTTTCAGTCAAGTTGTCCTTAAATTTGTCCAATTGCTGGTCAACTATTTCCTGTAAGTAAACATCTGGTACTGTGTGTCCATCAAAGAAATCATTTTGGAATTTAAGGTTATCACTACATTTTGGTTGTTCTTTTTCAACAGTCGCAAATCGTTCTGTTAAATGGTTTACCTGTTCTAGAATTTCATTTTTATTTTTATCGCAACTTTCCTGAGTAGTTTTTCCTTTGGAATTTAAAGCGTCCAGTTTAAGCTTAAAGTTTTCCTTTGCATTTTTAAGTTTTTTTATCTGCTCATTCGTCTGTTTTTCTGACTTATTACAGTCTTCCCTAAGCGTCTATAGTTCGTCCCTTACCTGCGTTTGGTCACTTTCAGTCTGTTGTATTTTCTGTAATTTTTTGTCAAAGTCGTTTTATACTTCTTGAAATTTACCCTGCAATTCTTGTTCTAACCTGTTGAATTGTTCATTTACACCCTTAAAATTTTCATCAAACTTTGTATTTAAATTCTGATTATTTTCTTTGATTTCTTTTAACTCCTGGCTATTTTTTTTGTAGCTCCTGTCTAGTTTTTTGTAGCTCCTTGCTAGTATTATCGAACCTTTCCTTTATTTTCTGATTTTACTTTTCACTCTTTTCACTACTCTCTTTAATTTGCTGACTTAACTTTTCACTCTTTTCACTAACCTCTTTCATTTGCTGCACTAACTGCATTAATATTGCATTTAGGTCATTTGCTGATGTTTGTTGAGCTACACCTCCTACCTTTGAAACATTTTCCACCCCCCTTAAGTCTTCTTCTTTATGAACTATTGGTTCAACTACTTTCTCATGTTGTTCACTTTGTTCCTGATCAGATAGTTCTAAACAAGAATAGTCTTCTACCATTGGTTGGGAATATTGCGTTAGGGGAGGATTATCCTCACTACTACTACTGTCTGTCTCTTCCATATTAAATGAAGTTTTGCTGTTGATGACTTACGTGAGATTTTCCTTGCGTACCTCACCTGAAGTCTAGAAGCTTTGGACCTTATTCTGAATCTACCTGGTTTCAAACTCTTCCCTCTGAAGTCACCTGGTTTGGAGCTTCTTCTTCTTAGTCACTTTTTTCTTGTTTTTTTTTTTTGCGTAATAAAGCACTTAAGTTGTTTGCGGCACTTTCACTGTTCTTTGAGCACTCACTTTCTCGGGTTGTGAACTGGATTTAATTTTATTATTTCAGTTTATCAGGCCCTCCACGTTGGGAAGCCATTATTGTAACGTATAAAAGTTAGCCTGATATATTAATGTTCGTTCGCCACCATTAGGGTGATATTTGATATAATGATTGAATTGAGTCCAAGTTTGCTATCCTGTATTATGGTAATCAAAAGGGGATAATGTCTTATTTTATAAATTAAAAGTTCTGGTCTTTTATAGTTTTTTTATTTTAAGTAGATAAACAGTTTTTGCTAGATATTTCACACGTTGTAAATATTAATTTAAAAACCCGACTATTGTATTATGTGTATGTTAATTCCCGGCACGTGAAATTTATCATAGACCCAACCCACACGGCTCCTCGTCAGGATTGCAAGTGAAGAGACGCGTACTTTGAAGTAGGTACATCTAGTGACATCTCCTTATCGAAACTTCCCAAAAGAAAGAAAGGTGTGGTCATCCAGGTGCGTCTCTGTCTACAAAACTGAGTTCGCCTTTGTTTGAAAGGCGTCGCCATACCTTGCAACTTAACACAAATAAATCTTACTACCTGCTCGCATTTATAATATCATAATTTTGAATATATATGTGAATAATAAATTATTTAGATGTATTTATTTAATGCGTCACTATTATATATATTAATTATTAATATTGGCTTCCACTTTCATTTTGCCTTTCGAAATAAGTTGTCAAAAGTCCCCGAGAATGATGTTTTCTTATTGTTTTTCGTTAACTTTATGACCGTGAGATATATTAACAAGGAAATAATATCGGAAATCTATACATAAAAAAGGTGATATAGTGTTTTGTGAACTGATCTAGTTGTATGTATGTAGGGTAGTCTCAATGTTTTTAGAAATATTGTAACTACCTTGCATCAGTTGTGCTATCTATATTCAGATGAAACAACTAACAGTACTTTTTACTTTCCGAAGATAGCCGAAGGTTTTAAATTTACATTTTAGGCCAAATGCCTTTAGGCCAAATGCTTTTAGGCCAAATGCCTTTAGGCCAAACGCCTTTTAGGCCAAACGCCTTTAGGCCAAACGACTTTAGGCCAAACGCCTTTAGGCTAAACGACTTTAGGCCAAACGCCTTTAGGCCAAATGCCTTTTAGGCCAAATGCCTTTAGGCCAAATGACTTTTGGTTTCATTTTTAGGCCAAATGCCTTTAGGCCAAATGCCTTTTAGGCCAACTGCCGCGTCCCCCTTATTTTGACAGTAATCATTCAATTCGCTAGTAAAGTATTTACAAGAATGTACATTTAATTCTTGTTAAAAATAAAGAATTTTTCTAAATATGATTCCCAATTTACCTTCCCATTAAAAAAACCCCTGAGACATAAGAAAATAATTACTTTAAATACTTAGAATTTTTACGAATAAAAGTTTAATTATCGCAAACATGTATTCTAAGGCACGTAGCATTGATTTAACTAGGTCACTCGCACGCGTTCTATCTAGTATCCATATATATATGGTAGGGGCAATTCTTCTGCATTGCGCCCACCTCATCCCCTCCTCCCGGGATTCCCACCATTTCCTTCCTTCTCCAGCAATTCGTTGCTCCTCCCTATATTAAGGCTATATTGTAACAAAAATATCGTAGGGGTGTAGGGAGGTATATGGGTGGTTTAGGAAGTTATACGTGGACGCTCATAACTTTCTACAATTCCCACCCCCCCACCCCCCAATCCCCTCTTTCCTGCGTCGACTTCCTCTAGCGCTAATATACCAAGGTCTACTCCCTCCCCCCACTACTCCCTGGGGGCAATTCGGCCCACATGTTCGAACAGAAAAGTCACTCGAGTTTTTCTGTCATTGATTTCCGACCCCACAGTCCACCCCACCCCCTTGTCAGTCTCTCTTTCTCTTACCCTCCCCCCTTCCCTCGCAAATGGTAGATTGTCTGTAGAACCTGTAAAGTCCCTTTGTCTGCAGGGCGCAAGGGTTCTTCTACCTCCTCCCAACCCCCTCGTATATACGTCTTCTTTCGGCCATCAATAATGCACGTTTTTTATTGGTCTACTTGCTTGTCTCTGTCACGTCTGACATTACTTGACTACAGTCAGAGTTTGGGCTCAATAGAAATAGACTGTACTAAAAAAATAAATATTTAAAGACACACATTACATTTGAGTACCATACAAAAATGTTATTTCTAGCACCGAGTCTTTCTAATTATTCAGGCTGTACTCTTAACTAATAATAATTACACTAATGTATTAGGGATGAAGAAGGTTTAATTCAGAGCAAGTATAACAGCATTTTCTGGGAAAGAGAGTTGGGAAACATTTAGAAAAACTAACTTCAGTACATCCAACCAGGATAGACCCACGATATCCCCATCATCGGCAGTCTGGTCTATTGCAGATGTAGCGCCATAGAGTATGAGGCCAAAGAAGCTTTTTTTAAATGTTATTATACTTGAAACAAAAAGGAGGTTACTTGCTGACTGGTGTTGATGTAAATTATATAACCAAATTATGCTAGAGGAATGAGGAAGGCATTTCAATAGACCTAAACAGCCGCTCGTAGCAAATGTTTAATGTCAACTAAGATCTTCCTTACTCCTTTTCGGTTACCTTGAGTATGTTTAGTTTTTAGTTTGACTTGAACGTAACGAGCATGGTAGACAGTTTTGATGCATACATAAAGTTCCAGGCACTTATTAATAATTTGTATATACATTATGTTCGATACGTGTTTTTAAGTTCCAAATGTAGTCAACCTCATCTTCAAACGAATACAATATTGATAACTTTTATCTCCCAGTTTTAGGTGAGTATTCATCTGTGTAATTCAATAACCTATGGCTAGGCTATCTCTAGAGAATATTGACCACACACAAATATTTTTAAAAATCGATAGCTGCTTTCAGATGACCCACAGTTTGGAAATGGAGATATATTTTTCTCTTTATTTACAGATCATCGGAAATGGCATTTTATTCTAAGATTTTTTTTCCACTTCATTCGAGTAAAGGCTGTATTTTACTTAAAATAAACATATTAGCAGGGTCATCAAACTGTTAAGTAAGATGTACAGCAAAATTGTTTGCCGGACATTGCAAAATACTTCTTAATGCGTAGGAATCGTGGTCTGCTTTACCTGTAGTGTAGAGGTCAGGGTTCGGATCCCATCTGAGTGTATTGAAGGTGATTTTTCCGAGATAGTTTTCTACTGTACCTCCATGCTAGCGTAGATTTATATTTTTTATAATTTTACCTTCCCATTAGTGCGAACATGCAGATGGGTAGCGATGCTTCCAAGCAAACACAACATAATTATATGAACACAATAGTTAACTCACTTGTGTTTCTGATTGACTTATCACAAGCCAAAGTGATTGGGTATACGGTAGAGATTAACGATAGCTAAACAATAGTGTGCGCTGACGTAAGCTATTGTAGATAGACAATAGTGCGTGTGCGATTGATTGCCGACGAGCATATAGACCTCAAGACACTCAAAGAAAAAAGAGTACCCGGAAGTTACTTTCAATATCTGGGTACATACACCCCTCACTATTGCAGTTATACTTGCGGAAGTCCCGACAACATATTATATTGCACGCAGCACATGTGTAATAAAGTACAAAAATGGTACTCAAGCGCTACACACACAGCCATATACACACCACTCGGCTTATTGCTGTGCACAAATTCTCGCGTAGTTTTCTTTCTCCCTCTTCCCCATTCATAACGTCACATGGAAGTAATGGGATGCTTGTTAATGCCAAATAATTTGGTGTAGGCCCTATAGTGTGTTGGTATTACTGGGCATATACATGTTCTACACACATGTTCCCAGAATAGTGAGCATAATTTGATGGCCAGAACTTCGTTATTATATTGGATTGGCTATATGACTAAAATTTACACAGAAATTAAACATGTTATTAATAATATGGGCCTGTTTTCTTACTAAATATATTAAATTAAATGCACATATAATTAGGTAAACTTGTTTCTCTTTGATTTATCAAAAATGAGTTTTGTAAACTTTTGAATTCCAAATGAAGATTATGTTAATTAGAATAAACATGGGCCGTATAGTATAATATTAAATTATTATATTTTTTACTAAAAGTGAGATAACATAGGCCAAATCTATATATTTCCTCTCTTTAATGTTGCTCTGAAACTACCCCTCCTTCCCTCTTATTTACCTTTTCTCACATAACCACAAAAAATAGGAGCATCTAATTTATGTTGATTTTTTACTATGATTAGCAGTTTTATTTGAAAAATTCCAGCATCAAATTTTTAAAGCGCATATTTTAATACAATTATAATTGAGTTAAGCATTTATTTTTTAAATAATGGACGTTTGAAAAAAAAATGAGGCTCCAAAGTAGATGCTACTTTTATTTATAAACAACAAAATTAATATTCACATGAGCTAGGAATAGTTTAGCATGTGCTTAATGAATCTATATTGATAAAATGAAGAGTTTGTGTATCTGTCCATCATGAGTATTGCGCGATGTCTAACGCAAGCAGAGGGCTGAGATTTAAAAATTATCAGCCACTGAAAACGAACATGTTCACATCGAACCAGGAATTTTGAAATTTGGATTGGACTTTTTTAAATAAATTAATTATTTGGTTGGAAGAAATAAAATATAGAGATTTTTTTCTGCTATTTTGAAACAAATAAAAGCGTTGCATGGAGTAACCACGCAATCCATTGCGTCGTTACCACGAACAACGCCAGATACTTCTATTAGTGTATTATACACCTAGCTTTAATAATTTTGCACGATAAAATGCGTAGAATTGAATTCAAACCTCACATCACTTTTCGGGGTGACACTATTTACCCGTCTCATGTTTTATTTTAACTTTTTTTTGTCTTGGACAGCTCTTGTTATATCTATAAAAGTACACCTATCTCAATTTTCGTCTTTTAGTCTTAGTTTGTGCATATTGCATTCTACTTTCTGCGAAACGTTTAAATATTTTATCCATGTGGTACGTCACATTTATGTCAATATGAATGCTGAGAAAGAATCGTGTATTTAAAAATTTACAGCATTTTATATGTAGACCAAAATACGTAGAGCATATAACACATATCATGGAGACATGTCTAAAATATATAGTCTATTACTATTTGCGTAGCTGTCAAGTAAAATTACTTCCCGCTAGTAACCTCGAACATAACGATATTTCAGTTTGTGATAGAACCGCTTTTTAACGTGGGTTGTATACAGGACTCGTATATATAATATAGCTGGCCTAATCCCTGAGGTATATATTATCACATATAATTTAGTAAACCTCTGATAATCTTAAATTTCATAATTCTTTTATAATTAGGTACAACCACTTTTCGTGAACACTTAATAAAATATATGGCAGTAAATTTGGTCATTAATTTAAGGTTAATCTTTAATATTAGTAAGAAAGGCTTGCCTTGAATCTTGTAAAACTATCCCCTAGCAACTTTGAATATAGTTAGCTAATTATAGCTAATGTAAAATATAAAGCAGTGACCTGCATACGTGGACATACGGACTACACGTAAGGCTCGTCTCATCTGATTTGCTGGTGACAGGGAATCCCGTTTCAAACCCTGACAGAATATAGTGACAGTTTTTTTTCCCCCTCTTTCACGATCTCCCTACATACAAATGCTTGAACACATTCTCAATTCTGCTTTCCTCGTCTTCATACCGCTTATGGATAGCCTAAGCGTGTAGTAGAACTTGGGGAGAAAAAAACTAGTCCCGATGTGAGATACGTAGCTTGACGTATCAATAATTCAATGAATAGGTAGAGTTTTGAATGCTAAATAGCCCACTTCAATGGTCAAATGGTCTTAGGCGTCCCTAGCGCAGACTATAGACTGCCAATGACAGGGAGATCATTGTTTGAATCCCGGTCGGGTGTACTGAGGGTGCCTTTTCTTTAATGGCGAATGTAGGTACATTTAATCTAAATTCAACCTTCCTCATCCTCAACACATTAGCGTAATTAGTACATATGCGTCCCATCTGAACGCTTAGTACAATGTGGTGGATGGAAAAAAGTTACAAAAGTTTCTTCCGGAGGTAAACCGACTATATGTTGTATGCCTATACGACAAAATTTAACATTTTATTAATATTTCATTTGTAAAAATTAAAATTAGGTGTTCGTCTAAAATCGTGGACCAGCTTCTCAAACTTTATGACTATAATAGGGTCTATCTGATCTGAAAGTAGCTGATTATCTTAATAGAATGCATTGACTGAAGCCTTTGTACTCATATGAGAGGGAAATACATTATATCAGTGCCGATTAACTGGGATATTAGATATACGATAAAACTTTAGCCAGAAATATAAGAGAAGTAGTTTTCTGCATTCTTGATTTAAAAAAGCGAGAACAATTATATTGGGGAGATACGAAAAGATTGTCAAAGAGTTTGATATAAATGTTAAGATAAATGCATTTCAGAAAAAAATCAATTAATAATATTCCACCTCAGCGGTCTTGGGGTAAAGTGCTAGCCTCAGGACCAATGTTAATGGGTTCAAAGCCAGCTGGGGTTGACGGATTTTTCTCGATCGATATAAAACCGTAACAAAACTTTCTTCGGAGGGAAAGTAAAGCCGTCAGTCACATGTCAATATTGGCATGTAAAAGAACCCTGGAAAGTATGTGAAAATACCTTTCTCAGTAAAGTTGTTAGACTTTTTTGCTCTAGATTATAGAAAATTTTCGTGTGCTGAAATTATCAGTTAGTCCAGAAAGTGTACGTTAAATATCTAAAAATATATATATCATTAAATAATTGCAAGAGCCTATAATCATGGGTGAAATTTCAGGCACCCTTACTTTCTGTCGGGTTTACCAGC
The DNA here is from genome assembly GCA_033556935.1 of Timema podura. Lineage (NCBI taxonomy): Eukaryota > Metazoa > Arthropoda > Insecta > Phasmatodea > Timematidae > Timema > Timema podura. The sequence goes on along the minus strand of JAVRXN010000011.1, from coordinate 46,794,730 downwards.
ATATTTCGTCTACACTAAAGGGGTATGGACGATAAAGTTGGAGTTCAGATTAAGTGTTCGCGTATTTGCGTTGAAGGAGACTGCTAAATTATCAAGAAAAAAGCTACTCAGTATACTCAACTGAGATTAAAACCCCTACCTCTCCATCACAGACAAAACAGACCAGATGAAACTGGAGTGTATACCATTGTGGGTATCTAGAGATTAAGTGATGTAATAGCCTTGCTATCAATACCCGCATGTTGGGTTGATTCCTTACATCAGGATCTCCTCCAAGAATTTATTTTCAATTCGTTAGTCTAAGAAGTGGGTAGCATGAGTTCCATTAAAAATTATCAAGAATTACGATCGTTTCACTCTGCAATGAGTGACCTACCTTAACTTTCAGTCAAGAGTTTTGTCCCACCCGGCCCAAATATACATAACTAGCAGAAGTACCCGGCGTTGTCCGGTGTAAACACGCAATAGGTAGCATGGCTAACCTGTGCAACTTTTTTTCTTTCGAACGGGCCGAAAAAATACCTCTTCCTTTTTTTCATACGACCCAGTTTTAAATTAATTAAAAAAAATCAAATCAAAATTCCGGCTTCTAGGTGCACATGTACGTGCACAAGGGCTATTACTAGTTTTTAAATTTCAAACCTTGTGTGTGCGGTAGATATCGCGCCACGCTCATGAATGAAATATAAATAAAACTCTTCATTTTATTGATATACATTATAATTGTAGGCTTACCCCTGAGATGGATAGCAGGATTTTTTTTAAAAAGAAACCTTCATTAAATAAAAAAAAATATTGTCAGAAATGATCTTAAAAAATTATATATTATTAGTACTATTTTTATAGGTATTAGTAATATCTATAAAAAGTGACAGAAGTATATTGGTAGTGTTTAAAGTTACTTGGTGGTCTAGGGGTAAGGTGTCAGACTTTTGTACTGGGGGTCCGGGGCTCAATCCTCGGTCCCGGCACAGATTTATCTGATTGCCAACTTTTCCTTCACCTCTGACAAGACGTGTATTAATCACAACTTGTGAATGTGAGGAATGCCAGGCCTCCACCGTGGTTCGGATTCCCGTTAAACTGTAGGTCCTCCATTTCATCTCACATCACCCTAACTTTACACATTAAGTGCGTATAACACAAACGGGTAGTAGGACGTGGTGCTAATAGTAACCATACAGTTACCAGTTCTTTCGATGAAAAGTGAGTGGACTGTACATTGTTGACCCCCCTCCCCCTCACCTAAGAGGTGAGCTATTTACACTAGACTTCGAACAAAATCATGGCTACCTTTTGTGATTGTGACTTTACATACACATTGAGCATATAATATGTTTTAAATGTTTACATATTGGTTTAGCCAAATTTTAGGGTCATATCTATTACAAATCCTTTATTTTTATTTTAAAAATACTTAACGATTAGTTTTTCAACATGTATAACTATTACGACACGGCTTACAAGCTAACTCAACCTTAGAACAGTACATCTAATAGACCCACTATGTATACACCCTCCCTTGAACCTAGTTATTGATTGGTCAGAAAGAGTTCACATACCACATAATTATTTTGTCAGTACTATCTGGAATCGAGGCATTTCTCTTATAGATGTGGTAGACCAAGGCAAGGTGAGGCTCATCTGGTATTTATGCCACTGAAGGGGAGGTAGGAGCTTGAAACCATGACGTTTGTACCGCGGGTATTATTTGTTCCAAGGTGGTTTCCCCTAAAATGCGGGTACATCTATTATATTTTTATTATTAGCACCGCGTCTTACTACACGTTCGGTTGTACGCACTTACGCTAATGTGCAATGGTAGGGTGATTGTGAGATGAAATGGAGGACCTACAATTAACGTGGAATCCGAACCACGGTGGAGGCCTGCATTCCTCACATTCACAAGTTGTGTTAATACACGCCTTGTCAGAGGTGAAGGAAGGGTTGGCATTCAGATAAATCTGTGCGGACCAAGGTTTGAACCCGGACCCCTAGCACAGAAGTCTGACACCTTACCTTAGACCACCAGGTCACCTACATTATTACACATTTTACCACATTCGTCCCTATAACTATTTTGCGTAAAGCAGGACGTTATTGAGAGTGGAAAAATGCCATTATGATCCAAGATAGTTTAATTTATAGGACATCATATTTTTTAATAAAAATCAAAATTTAATTTACAAAGATTCACTCAAAGGACAAAAAACAAACACCATTCCTAAAGTTTTTACTTGAACTTTTGTGTATGGTGACAGCTTGGAAAATTTACATGTTTTAATTCGCCAAACCATATGATATGCAAGACCATATGTGGAGTTGTTATTTTTGGCATTAAAAACTTTCACAGCAGTTAGTTTTAAAAATTTTTTTTGCTCTAACCGTTTTTAAAATAGTGAAACACGTATGAAAATAATATTTTATTTTTGTGGAAGTGGAGTATGTGGTTCACTTAAAAATGCTTCTAAAATATTGTGTTCTCTTCATAAATTAGGATGGTGAACCAGCTTATACAATGATGGTTCATGACGTTATACCATCTAAATTTGTGTTATGCACTGTTTAAAAATAAAAACGCTTTATTTTGGTATAATATTTTGTTTGGCTCTTTCTATAAAAGTGTTTATTATTTGGTGGCAATTTATAAAAAAATAAAAGTGTGACTATAATACTTTTAAATTATTATTTCATGTAATATAATGTATCTTGTTTCTACAACTGCAAAACAAAACACTTACTTGGTCTATTAATATATATTTTTCTTTAAATGAGATACGAAATTGCCAATTATACAGAAATCCTCAGGTAAGTATTATTATAATCGTTTGACAACACATTTTATTGATAATATAGTATTACTAAGTAAATAATAATTTCTTAACGTGTTGATAAACGTAACTTTCAGCAATGTTTGCGATAAAGAACCTTCTGCTATACCCTGATTTTGGTTGTTTGGAAGAACTGTAGAGAAAACTCTAACACCTTTCTTTGTAGCCAACATTGATAACATTTTACTATATTATTAGTGTTTTTTACATGATATTGATAATATCTATCAAAAGTGACAGCTATAGATAACATGACTTGATGTATGGATATATTAAAATTGTTTTAGTAACTTTAGTAACTAACTTCTACTGTTCTAACTACCAAAAACATACTATAGCTGTCACCAACTCTCCTACCGTAAATAGTATATAGTTCTTGTGTCCACGTGTCTGTTCAGCGTAGGAATTGTTTTCTGAAAGGCCTTTTTCCCTACCAGAAAGCTATTATTAGTAGGATTTTGGTAGGAAAAAAGACCTTTCAGAGAGTAATTCCTACCATGAATGGAGTATATAATGTATCACATCTGTAAACGGATATATTCTCGGGATTTTATTCACTTCTGTATCGTATAGTTTCTAGTACAGTCCAACTTTCATAAGAAAGGCCTTATTTGACAGCTAGAAGAATTTCTAGATCTACTTTCATGAATTCATACGTCAGGTCGTGTGATCTTCAGCTGTCACTTTTGATAATTAGGGTCAATAGTTATACGAATGGTAATTCCGTTAACAGTAGGCCTTGCTAAGTACATCCTGTTTAGAAGTTAGGGGGTCGGGTTATCATGTGTTTGCCCCAACCCTCTCAATCATGCCATGCTATTATCGTTACGACAATCACAAGATTTCTCTTGGCAAAATTAAAAAATAAATCCTCACCCATGAGCTTGATATTATTGATTAATTCTTAAAACCATTTGAGTAATCATTATATTGAGAGAACTGGATAGCCAGATTGAAAATATTTGTGCTTAAATCGTTCGGCCTAGTTTTAAAAATATCCTTGCCAATTCTCGTTAAAATTTGTCAACTTATTTTACATCCATCGCCATAGATGAAAATTAGGAGTGTAGTGCTAATAAATGACATGCAATTTACTGCAGATATGCTAGATGTCAGCATCCGCTCTCTAGCTAGAGAACATTCTCTAGAGAAAGGAGATAGTAACATATTTTTTTAAAACGAGTTGTCCCCGTGATTTCTCCGTGGGACGAATATAACTAAAGGCTGACACTCCGGATGTCCGCAATGATGAAGTCACGACTTGGGACTGCTCACTTTATCCCCGTCACTTTGGGAGGGGGGGGGGGAATGATAGCACGTGATCGTTGCTCTTAATATAAAATATATATAAAAAAAGAGACCTGAAACCTACATTGCACTTTGTTCCCTCTCTCTCTCTACTCCCAGAGTAAGTTCAGGGACCAACCCAAACTCCGGTGGAAGTCGATCGCTGGGGAAATCTGAAAGACCATGTGTGCCACCCCTCCACCCCCCTCTTCTTCCTCAGTGGAAATCAGTTGGCGATGCCACTAAAACCCCGAGAGACGCTGGAAATATGATCTACTCTTTTGTCCATGTCACCTATATCGATATATCGATACTGAAACTCTATTCTTTTTGCGTGTCTGACACAGCGGGAGTTTATGCCTTATTTCAAGTAGATTTGAAACTTTACAAGGGTTGGTTCTTTTTTACTTGCCCAAGAAGGGTTTAACACTGGTCTAAAAACATCCAATGTCTTTACTTTAGGTGATACGTTCAACATTTTATACTTTACTTTTTTTTCTTATTCAAGTATTTTATATGTTACAAAGTATTCAATTGTTTAGATTAAAATAAACATTCATATTAACTAAAATAGTTTATAAGACTTTAAGAATTTTCGAATTTTTAAAAGGGTGACCTGGCGATCCAGGGGTAAGGTGTCAGACTTCTGTGCTGGGGGTCCTGGGTTCAATCCTCGGTCCCGGCACAGATTTATCTGATTACCAAACCCTTCCTTCATCTCTGACAAGACTTGTATTAATCACAACTTGTGAATGTGTGGAATGCCAGGCCTACACAGTGGTTCGGATTCCACGTTAAACTGTAGGTCTTCCATTTCATCTCACAATCACCCTAACATTACACATTAGCGTAAGAACGTAATAACCTGAACGGATAGTAAGACGCTGTAATAATAATAATAATAATAATAATAATAATAATAATAATAATAATAATAATAATAATAATAATCGAATTATTAAAAACTGTTGCAAATAAAAAAAATTAAGTTATCTTTCTACTCGTTTGAGATACATTCATTTTAACTATCCTAGTGAGGAAAGGAAGAGGTAGGTAAAACTTATAGGAAATGGAGACGCATTTAAGTGAAATGAGAATGGAGAACCAATTTGGTGGAAAAAAATCCCTTTAATTAGAACCCTTGCATTTCCCAATAGCATCAAACTAGACTAGAAAGGCCTGACCATAAGTCCGCGTAACCATAGATGTGGGTGCTCTTGCTAATGTTTTGAAGAATGTAATTCAACAAGAGCAAAGTCCTTCAAGCCCATGGCCTTGTTATTAGAATGGTCGATCACTATTTATAAACGGGTTTGTTCTCCTATCCAATAATTAAATATCTACACATTGAGGGTGGGTGAGCAGTGTCAGAGGTATTTTTCTAAATTAAAATAGTTTATAGCTTGTGTGCTCATATATTCTGTGTGCCAAGAAATTAAACTTTAGCTAAATCAAATTTAAAGTATAAACCAATCTTGTATTTTATTTTATTTGTTTTTTATATTATTTGTACATATACATATATTAGGGTGTCCCAAGATACAAGGTAAAATTTTTTTTTTGCAAAGTCGAATACGCATACCCTCTATTTTTTTTCTATTTTACCTCAGTAACTTAAATAAAATGTATTATTGCAATAAGATAACGGTAACCCGTGCCGACTTTACTTCAAACTTGAACGTGAGATCTTGTACGGGGAATACTATGGAAAGATTGTAAAATGTATGTTTCTTTGGTACATAAAATATCATTTTATTCAAAGCAGATATTTATTAACATATTACAGTAAAAGAAACATTACTGAACATATTTTCGTTTCAATGATTGCTTTTTACAGTCTTGTATGCAACGTAACAAAAATTGTTTTTGTTCCTCCTCAACCTATTATACCATGAAAGTCCTGCATTAGTTTTACCGCTCTTTCAGCTGTATCGTTCATTGCTCTAAGTATTGATATCGTCTTTTTCGCGTCTAGAAAAGAAGCGTTATTCTCCCATGAAGAGGGGTTCTCGTTGAGAAAACTATCATCAATTTTGAGTCTAGAAAACAATGAATGGCTTTTGACTGATATGAAATCATCGATGCATTTTTCTGTAAAAAAAACAGGTAACGATTACGTGATATAAATAAATAACTAAATAAACAATTACAAAATCAATGTATCAAACTCACCATACAATGAACCATCAAGTTCTTCCTTCGATAAAATGTATCTTTTCTCATGGGTCGAGAAATTTTCTCTATGTAAATTTGCCACCATTTTTAATTTTGTTTCTTTGTCCACATCATCATCAAAAAGTGCTAATACTGCTATTTCATCAGTCAAATACCATAAATTCTGGAGAAATTTCTGTAAAGCAGCTTTCGAGATATTTTCATTCACATTTTCGTAAGCTTTCAAAGATTTCAAAAAGCACAAATCTTTGTAGGGTGCTTCAACTGCCAAAATGCATTGAAGCCATGGTTTAACATAGATTGTTACGATAAACAAGCAGACATCTAACAGTGTTTTCTTATCCTTGGTGTTTAATTTCAGCTGAGAACTAAATAACGATAGTTTTAGGGAGTAAATCGCTCGGGCCATCCATCTAGCTTGGTGCATGGCACCCGGAGGTCTGATTTTAATTTTTTTTTTCTGCATCTCCACCTAAAAATACTATAGAAAGTTCGATCAACTCTCGATAGTCTTCTCTGACCATAACATTTTTAAGTTCATCTCGGTAAAAGTCAAGCAAATTTTCAAGTTCGGGTACAGTTCTGAACAGTTCCACTGTTTCTCTATAGCACTGTATTTTAGTGGAATCGATGTTTTTCCAATTCTCTTTGAGCTTTTTAAAGAGTGGAATATTGGGACTTGTTGTCACTTGTTTAATTTTCACTTCAAATACGGCCTTTAACACCAGTTCGTATACATGATGGTGGCAAGCGAAAAAAAGCATTTTCCTATCAAATTTTTGATCAAGGAGCGTACAAGCACCATTAAAACGACCTGTATTCGAAGCCATAGTATCACAACAGAGAATTTGGACTTTTTTTTCGAGATTCCAATATAAGATCGCCTTCCAAATAGCCTGTGCCTGTTCTTTGCCTGAAGAATTATCCAGTCTTGGCACAGCAATAAGTTGTTCTTAAAGTCCATATGAAATAACTATAGGCAAGCGTTCTTCTTTCGATTTTCGAGCACTCAAAGCAGGCAACAGTTTGCCATCCCAATGTAAGGTCACTACATCCAGTACCTCGTTTTGAAAATCAATTTTTATGTTTTCCGCGCGTTCCTTCCGTTTTTCTGTTCGGATTCTTTGAATTGAAGACTTACTTATCGGAAATTCGTCAATGTTAAATCCAAGTGCATCAATAGTAGCTTCAAGAATAAACACAGAATCTCGCATACTTAACTGACACCTGTCTAATGCAGCAACTAACTTTGGAGTAATAAAATCTTTCCTCAATACTGATTTACTTGTCCCAGGTTCTGAGCTTTCGATCAGTGTTGGGAAATCTTCTGAAACCATATTTTCACTAGAATTCGAAGAGGAATATTCTTGCAATGGTTCGTATGATGCCGAGGATGTTAAATCGGAGATATATTTCATTCGCCGATAGTCTTCTTTGACAGCTCGAAGTCGCGCCCTTTCCTCTTTCTTGGCCAGTTTTTTATCCACTCCACCTAAGTGACCGGGTTGGCCCGGCTCTCTTTGGCGCTGCAAGAACATCCTATCTTCCTCCATTTTCATTAATTGAAGTGCATCAGCATGTGTAATGTCGAACAAATTGTCTAAATTACTTACAAATTCTTGTTGTCGCCGCTTGAATACGTCTTGTTATTTATTTGCATTTTTTTGTAAGTCTCTCCAAACTTGATACATATTAACAAGCTTCCTCACACAATTTGGCAACGATTTGGTAGGTATGCGTGCCTTTTCTCAAAAGATAATACATTCGCGAATAGCGAGATTTGCACTTTCATTAACATATAAATTCACTTCACGAATATTGTAAAACAAAACTGCGGGAACTTGTCCATTAGACGGAAGTTTTGAACCCGTTATTTGATGTTTTATATTCCCTATTAAAAATATCACTTTTTTAGAACCACACAATTCCACTTCCATGTTCTGTTCACTGATTAAAAACTACATTTACTAACAAAACAACTTGGAATTATAAGCACATTGACACGTAGACGTGCGCTGTCCTGAGTGAACTGGTACTGACACGTTTCACGGGTTGCACAATCTCACTATCGAAGCATTCCAAAACCTTCCTTTTTCTTTTTTTGTTTTATCTTTACCATTTACAGCTGTTGGGTGCTCCGCTACAGACACGTGTCGTCAGCGTTCGCTCGCTTAAGTACATATGTACTGACTGACACGTTTAGATGCAAGTCGGCACGGGTTGCCGTGGTTCAAATTACATGAAACTTTATTTACAATTGTTTTGACATAAAAGGAAAAAAATAAGAAGGTATGCGAAAAAAAATAATTAATTTCATTTTTTTGGGACACCCTAATATATATATATTATTTGTGCAAATATGTATATATATATTTAAAAAAAACCTTCAATTTGAAAACGAATTTAATGTACAGCTAAATCTGACAGATATTTTTATTGAACATTACTTATATAGATAAGCGACTTTCAATACAAATATCTGCTATATTATATACATTAAATTAGTTTCCAAATTAGAGGTGTATATATATATATATATATATATATATCGCTAGTATCAGAACTATAGAAGAATAAATTGAGCTGTTTGTTTCCTACAGCAACGATGCGTTAAAATATTAATCTGACAATATTGATTGTTGATAGGTGTAGAGAAAGAATATAATAGATTCAATTTGTTTTTAAATATAGTCTATGATTCTTTTTTACTTTCTAGATAACTTACAGGTAGAGAAAGTATTGTGATTGTTAAAAAAAATCGAACTAGAGTTTTATGAATTTTTACGTTTCTTGACCCCCGAGTCCGAAAAAGTTGTTTTTGAATCTCCGTCTGTTTGTCTATCTGGTTGTCTGTCTGTCTGTACCTTTGACTAGATCCTAAACTTTTTTACCAATCGGGCTAAAACTTGGTATCCAGGGTTTTCATAGGGTTGTCACGAGGGATTTTAGGAATTAGATATCTAACTCTAAATTTAAGGGTAGTTATACTATAAACATAATGGCTACTCTCATTTTATCGGCAAAATTACTTTAAGGGTTTAGGTCTGATACGTAAGTTCTCATTTTTTATCATATCCCCGAAACTATTTGAGATATGAAATTACTTATCAAATCAAATTGCAGATATGTAGGTCTATTAATAATACAGATATTTTATTTGATATATAATTTTATAAAACCAATAAATTTCAAGATAAACGCAAATATGATATCTCTTTATCTTTTCAAGTAGTGCGACCGTAAAAAAAATCCAACCCGAAATGTTGATGGGTGTCAGTCAACGTTTTATGACCTCCCGAACTCTAAAAGTCGTTTTTGTAATTCATTTTGTCTAACCCTAAAATTAAAAATAGTTTAAAATGGCTGAAAAGAGAAAAAATCGATTTTCTCAAAATTGGCTCTAACTGATTTGATTAAAATTTGTATAAAGGCGTTGATTAAGATTATAAACAGAATGGCAATTTTTTTTACTAGGAAAATTACATTTAAGGTACTTTGTAGAAGCGGAAATTTCCTTATCTCTGCAAATATTTAAGATACTAAATAAATTATTATTGCAAAACTGTATTATTATAAAAAATAAAAAGCTTTTAATAGAAATATATCTTTATAAAACCAATAGTTTCAGGGATATTGGCAAATATATTAATACAATTTTGTGATCCATAGCTGTACAGAAATACTACTTTAGTTTTAACGCAATTATGCTATAATTCCATATAGTAAGTAGATAAGTAAGACTCTCTAAAAGTGTATGTTCTTTTTTCTTTAACCCTTTAGGGAAGAGTTTGTACAGCAATGATCTATTTCAATATTTACCTCTTTTTGATCTAAATTTATAAATGAGGTATTAAATTAAAATGCTATGACCTTAAGATATGCAACCCCTAATAAAATGTCGAAAATTATAACCGAAAGTTGAACTTTTAATACGTGGACCCAATATCGATTTTTTTGGTCCAAATATATTAGTGAGGACTTTAATTCGTTGAAAAGAAAATCATAAAATTTAAATCCGGGAGTCAAAAAATGTTTAACGTAAGTATAATGCAATTTTTGCTAGGGTTTGCTAGTGTATATTATTTCGTTTCACATTATCATGAGCTTTGAGTAAGTATCTACATTTTTAAACAATGGTGTGAGAAAGTCAGTGCGGAGTTCCACACCATTTATTTTTAAATGTTCTTCAATGACTAAATTTTAGTTCAAACTTATTCAATGTGAGTTTGTTTGATGCTTTTAATTTTTAATGGATGGTGAATTGGTCCAATTAAAAGTGTAAAAATGAACATGACAATCATCCCATTAAAAGTATTTGAAATGTCAATTAAACATATATGTTTCCTTGAATTAATGTGGAGTACAGTTACATTGTATTGAAATATTTGTGAAACGACGAACAGTTATTGGTCTATCCACGTATTCTCTGCTAATCCTGAAAGTAATAAATTTATATTGATTAGTCTCACCATGGCTTGCTTGCTTACTTACTTTATGGCTTTAGTAACTCGAAAATTCATGGCCGCACTAACAAAAGTATGCCACCTGTGCCTATCTTGAATTAGTTTTATCCAGTCCACCTCATGACACCCTTTCTCTTTCAGGTCCATTCTAATGACATTCTCTCTGCGTCTAGGTCCTCTCAATGGTCTTTTACATTGGGTTTTACAGTCAATACTATGAAAATAGTTATATATTCTCACATTCGGGCTGCGCGCCCTGCCCACCGTAATTTACGAGACTTTATTATCTGAACAATGTCTTGTGATGAGTACAGTGTATGTAACTAATTTGTATGTAGCCTCCTCCACTCGTCAGTATTATAATAACTTTTTGTACCAAATATATTTCCAAGCAACTTGTCTTCGAACACTCAATATTTGGTTTCGTCTTGTAAGGTATGAGACCATGTTCCACAACCTTAGCTAATGTAATGTCAGTGTAAGCTACAGAGGTTAGACTGGTACCTTTCGTTATAAGCGGAGTGTACTTGATAACCAATGATTATGTAAGTTAATAGTCGAGGGGGAGCTTTTTTGATCTCAGAAGATACCTAAAATAATTATAGGGGTTGAGGTTTACCCTAGTGCCAGGGCGGTGTTCTTTTTATTTAATAGTATATTTAGAACGAGGGTTAATAGGCAATTAATCTAAGCTCTAAGGGAATTAAACCCTCACAGTCATGATGAGAGGATGAATACAACTATAATGAAAACCACCACCAATAAATTAACAATATATTTTTAAATACGAGCAAATTCCTCAAATTGATTCTCGCAAGGTTTAAGTCGGTAATTCTCGCACCATACCAGATTTTCAGTTATGGGAAGGTTAGGGTATGAATACCGGTTGAATAATGCTGTTTTTTTTAAAAGGCTCAACCCTTTATCTTTATGAAAATTTGGATACATGTAATTTCAATGCTTCCTTCCTTTCTCATCTTTACTTCCTTAGTGTAAAGGTACACATAGCCCGGATGGGGGGTGAGACTCGGTCAAAAAAAAAATTACATAATGTAAGTATTTGTGGTGTTTCCTATGTTTTATTGGTGGATGTTATCATTCTGTAATATTATTTCCCATGTGGGTAGTGGTCAGGGAGGAATACGAACAACCTGAAGCTAGCCAAACTTGTTGCAGCCCACACACGCTGATGTTACCTTTTCTTGTGGACCAGGTGAGATGATGCTTGAGTTGAAGTATAGACAGGTGCACAAAATAATCCTTTTTTTCAGTCACTGGTAGAAATTATGGTCATGGATTGCCAAAATGTAGGGTTCATTCAAAAGTGTTTTGAAAATTATTGTAATTTCATTTAATATTGAGATTTAAAGTAAAGTTGCAATGCAAATTTATGCTAGAATTTGGTCAAGTCCTCCTCATTCTAAGAATCCGATTCTAGGAAAAAAGATTAATATAGGAGGAATTAGAAATATAAAAATTAATTAATTAATTAATGGCGTGTTAGGGCTACATTAATCTGTATCTCAATTTGCGGAAATATTAGCCAGTACTAATGTATCTAATGTTCCCAGGGGACGCCTGTACGTACTAATCGTACATCCTTTTCATGGAGGCTCCTTCCATGTCCCGATGAGATGAAGGGATGATAATAGTGAATATGAAGATATGGACACACTGACGATCTTAACCTAAATTAAGACTAATTAACTAAGCCATGGTGTCCATGGGAATTATTTCCCTTAGGAGAAATATCCTTCCATAACAGCCGGGAATCAAACTCGGTACCTCTAGTTCAGCTGCCAGGAACTATGATCAGTATACCACTGGGTCTGTTAAACATATAATATAATAATATATTATTATTATTAGCATTGCGTCTTACTACCCGTTTGGGTTATACGCTAATGTGTAATGGTAGGGTGATTGTGAGATGAAATGGAGGACCTACAGTTTAACGTGGGATCCGAACCACGGTGGAGGCCTGGCATTCCACACATTCTCAAGTTGTGATTAATACACGTCTTGTCAGAGGTAAAGGAAGAGTTTGGCTATCAGATAAATCTGTGCTGGGACCGAGGATTCAAGCCCGGACCCAACCTATAATAATATAATAATAACTACATTTTAAATGTAGGTTATAATTTATTAATTAATATTTATAACTTTCGTAAATGCATTTTATAGAAAAATAAATGAATTTGGATCTAGCTGTTAAGTTGATCACGCAATTATGTAAAAGCTGAATCACCAATAAGCATTATTATAGCTATAAAAGGAAATGCAATTAAACATTTTTACTAGTTTTTCATAGAATTCGAAAATTTCTCGAATCCTTGAGTCTCAAATATCTTTTGAGGATTCGAGGATCTTATCCCTACTTCCAGCCAAAGAACCAGGAATTTACAATTTTGAGCTATGTAATAAATTTATATTATTTTAGAAAGCACCTGGGATCGAATTTTACAACTAATCATAGATGTATGGGTTTAATATCTGAAATAACTATTTGCTAAAAATTACAAATATGTTTGTAAATGTTTGTAAAAAGGAAACACTTTATACTATTTTTACACGGTGTAACATGTGTGTAATGTTTCATTAAATTATAAAAGAGCTAAATAATTTTTAAAACACATTAATTGGTCTAGTTTTTATATAGTAGAATCAAGTAGTAGTAAAAGTTAAACATTAAAAAATATACAATAAACAAGTGAAATGAATAAGTATAAGTAATTGATTTCAAAAATATATTACAAAAATAAGCTAAGCAATAGGTTGAGGCATATTATTTTTAAATTTATTGAATCTTGGAGTGAAAAGTTTAATATCAAACTAAGCTTAGGCTTGTATCGTAATATGATTAAACACCTTTTAATTGAAATTAAGTGTATCATAAGAAAAATTGCACGCCACAATCGTATGTAACTTTCTAATCATTATTTTGTATGGATTAAAATCAAATTTTCAAAAATTGGATCAGCATAAAATAATTTCTTCTCCAAAATAGAAGTATTCAGTATTGTCATGTAAAACACTACTCAGCTATCCAATCTGAACAAAACCTTTAGAGCAATTTTCAAAAAAAGGTATTATTTAAAGAAATACATTTTATCAAATTAACGTTTATTTTAGAGCTATACTTTACCACGAATTATAACTACATAACATCTAAATATCAAGTTTGATCAAAATCCATTAAACCGTTTTGGATGTATCCTTGGTACAGACATAGGCCTATATACAAATGGGCAGAAAGTATGGCAATACCATCTTGTTCAATTTAGTGAGCATGTAAAGTTTCAAGATTCACAGTAGTTTCAAAATAAAGTTCTCACGACCACAATATTTCCTCTTTATGAGAGAAAGAGAAATTCATCAAATAGTGCTAATTTTAATTATATATGAGTGTGACCTTGTGAATAGCGGTCCAATGAAGATCAAATAAAGACACTTATATAATAGCATATTGATTGAAGGATTATTTTTGATTTATTGGCCTGGCTGTTTATTAGAATTATACTCATTTTTTAAATCAGGAGGTAGAAATGAAAATCATTTAATAAAAACCTTCCTCGCTATATTTAGCCAGAATTCAAACCTCTTTCTCTTTGTCATCGGCAGTCTAGTCTATTGCAAAGCCTACGCCTTAGCATAAGAGCATACAGCACCGAAACTGGTTGAAATGGTTTTGTTGGGCATTGTTTGCTTTAGTATAAACACAGACCATTAACGACTTAAGACCCACTTCGGTGGCCAAATTGTCTAAGTCATCACTCTCGCAATAGGCTAGACTGTCGATGACTGGGATATCAGGGTTCAAATCCCAGTTGGGTGGATTGGGGGTGGTTTTCCTTCGATGGTTTTACACTGCCCTCCAAGCAAATGTGGATGCACTTACTCCAACTTAAACCTTACTCATACAAAATACATTAGAGTAATTAGAACATAAGCGTACAACCCGAATAGGTAGTAAGACAGGGTGCTAAAAAAAATTAAGCTAATTAGTCCAGGTATGCAAGAGGAAGAACATGAATTACATTTAACAAAATCAAAATAGGTTGAAAGAGGGGAGGAAGAATCTCATTTTGAAATAGAGGTTTGTCTCAAGAAGCTAGTCGGATGTGAACCACAGACCAACTCAAACTCTCCGTAGTCCCAAAGCTACTTTAGGAGCTAGGTCAAGCTAGTTTGTAAGCCACGTGCTATCATAACTTGTTCAGAAAGTTCACGTTAGATAGAACTTAAGACCACAAGTTGTTCTAGACCACAAGTTGCTTCAAGATAACGTCCTACTGCATCTTTGCTTCCACTCAAATTTATTGGCACAGTAAAGTCTCTTAACATGGAGTTGAGTCCACCTAAGACACCAATAAAGGACGTGAACCATTTAACTGACTCACAAGGGGACATTCATTTTCTAGTTTCTTTCTCGTTTTGTCAGTTGACCTTGAGCAAAGAACACATCTCCGGATACTGCAAGGTGGCTTGGAGGATATGTGATGGGACAGGTAGTGAGAGTATGTATCGTACGTATAGCTCAATTTGATAGAATTGGCATTTTAAAAGCTCACAAACAAGCTTTATTTCAGCTAAAATTAATACAATTCTACTATTTTATTAATTTTATTTCATAGTTATTATTATTATCAATCAAACGTGACCACACCTCCTTCTGTGGCCGCATGGTCCAACGCGTCACTCTCGTGTTTGATTAAACTGCCGATGACGGGGATATTGAGGTTTGAATCTCGGTCCAGTGTACTGAGTGTGATTTTCCCTAAATGTTTTTACCCTCAGGCTCGATGCAAATGTGGGTACACTTTGTCTAAATATTACCTTCCTAATCCTTAAAACATTTGTGTAACTAGCTCATAAGCGTATAACCCGAATGGATAATAAAACGCGATGTTAAAAAAAAAGTGACTCCTGCAGATTACATTACTTGGCGTATGAATCCGTGGAAGTAGATATAAGGCAATTTTCTAGCTATCAGATAAGGCCCTTCCTATGAAAATTAGCATACCTTTGCTTTTCATATAAGCTCTTTGATTGAGTGATACGGGAAGCCACATAAGGCCAATAAAATGCGCTTGAATCAAGAAGATACGAATTAAAAGTTATGTAAATTGTTTAATTTTTAATATAAAATTGTTTTGTTTGTTGTGTGCTGATTTAGTAATGTTTACTAAGCCAGAAATTAAAATATGAAATACAGTAAGCCAAAAGACTATATCTAATTAATACTATTGCAGAGACATTCAGTAACCTAAAAAAAACATTTAAGGTCCATTCATAGCAAATTATCATGGCGTGCTGAAAATAATGCCTCGTAATTTTTTTGATAGTAATTGGTGTAGATATTTGAATAAAACCAAAACGTATAACTTTTTAGTGCTTTAGTGTTCACCTCTATTCATTTATTTTTCCACATAATCACCATTGCGGTCAACACACTTTGTAAACTTTATATTAATTTAATGACTTTGTCACTATAGAATTTCACAACTTTACGATGTAACCACAACTTCAACTTGACTTGACTCTATCGTCCAACCGAAGTGATGTCCTCAAAGGTATTCTTAATTTTATGAAAGAGTGATGATCGACGGAGCCACGTCTGGATTGTACGGTGGGTGACCCAAGACACTGAAACGAAGGCAGTGAATCTCCTTAGTTGAACTCGCACTGGTATGGGGTCATGTTTTCAGTTTTCTTTGCATCACAATAAATTACAGAATTGATGGTTGTGCCTTTAGGCATGAATTCTGAACGCACCACACCTCTAATATTCCCAGAAAATCATCAGCATGACTTTGCCCGCTGACATTACAGTCTTGAAATTTTTTGGTTCTGGCAATCCTTTGTTGGGGTAC
This sequence comes from Timema podura, assembly GCA_033556935.1. NCBI lineage: Eukaryota > Metazoa > Arthropoda > Insecta > Phasmatodea > Timematidae > Timema > Timema podura. The sequence goes on along the minus strand of JAVRXN010000011.1, from coordinate 46,778,101 downwards.
TCCATGGATATTATGTTGTTCTCTAGCTCGAAATGATGCACCCAGCTATCATCTCCCATGATGATGTTTTACAGGAATACATCGCCTTCATATCCATGGCACAGCAACTGTTGGCTAATATCTACCCGCTTCTGTTTCATTTAGAGAGGGGGAATTCGAGCTACCCATCGCGCATACACCTTTTAATAGCCAGATCTGCAAACATTGATTGCAATCAATCACGTGAGATGCCAGTTTTATTTTCACGCTAGCTCTTGTTGATAAACAAGGCGATTCTGATTAATTAGTTCGTCCAAACGATTCCGGTGAACTGGTAGCGGTTGGTGGCCTTCTACTCCGTTGTTTGGTTTGTCACTCGGTCTGAGAATGGTTCCTTCTAGCTTTCTCTCGCAAGCACATGCAGTCCAACGTCAAACGGTACTGACGTCTACACAATCATCTTCACGAAACAACCGTCATTCATAGGTGAATGTCAATCGGTGACACGTTTTCTTCAGTTAATAACTCTATCACTGCAGGTTGTTTCATCCACACTGACATACCCGCATTACACTCCACCGTGTTTACAACCATTATAATTCATAGAATTCTAATAGCAGAGGTTGGAAACTTGGCCTCGTGAGGCACGAAATACTAAAAATTTGAAAGCATACTATTTTGTAATCCTACGTCTGCTTATCTGATAATAAATAATTATGTTTCAGCCCACCCATGTATCTTTACAAACAAATTTACTACTAGCTTAAATATGTATTTTTAAAACTTTAGTGCAAGTGAATATAATACATTTCATTCCAATATTACTTGGTTTTAGGGAGGTGTGAACACAGAATTGTCATTAGAAGGCTGAACTTCAAATAAAACTAAAAACTAAATTAAGATGGAAATATAGGCCGAGAACCTTCTATAAAATAAAATTAAAAACTAAAATTATAAATTAAATGAAATCAGTAGCCTATTCATAAATATTACATTACATTAGTAATTTACAATTTTAAATAAGGAATGAAAATCTAAGCAATTAACCTTAACATTCAATAATTACTCAAACATAATAAAAATATATACTTTTTAATTTATTTTTTTCATTTCTACTTATATTGCCAAAATAAACGTACAAGGTTTTATTCTAAATTTCAATTTCTATATTATTATGTTTCGGAATACCCTAGGGTATATTTGATATGGTTATTTAATTCTAGTATTGATAGCTGTTTCTTTAACGAACTATTATTTTTAATTATAGTATAAATCAATTTTCAGATAAATGTGAAAAAGTAAATTAGAGTAATTCACGTTTTGTGAATCGTTGTGAGTCGTTTAATATGAATTTGGTGAACATTTTATAAACATTAGGCTGGGCCATTAGCTACTTAAAACTATAAATCAAATAGGATAGAATGAAGAAGTCTAGTCTTAAGAAACCCACGTGAATAAAAGATGTTAAACTCCATGATAACCCATATTTTATGAAAAAAAAAGTGTAAGTATGGATTTATGGTAGCTTACCTCTTGAAATACAAGTCATTTTTATATTCAGTCGATATTTTTATAGGAGCTAATATAAACTAATTTTTTATTTATTCTTTGTATTTGGATGTAAAGATTTTATAGACGCTTAAATCATGAAAATATCCTATCTAAATCTATGGGTGGAAACATATTTCTGCCCCAACACGCTCGATTGAAGAAAATATATATCCTCGATGTAGGCTACCCGGTTGATATTCTGACTTTGACCTCCATTCAGACGGTAGTCAATTCTACTGAGAGCCTAACGTCTTAGAGTAAGTCAACACGTGAGTCAAAATCATGAATGTAATGTAAATTCCTTTACTCCTTTTATGAAGCATAAGGCTGTAACAAGGGTCGGCCATTCAAGTACATTCACTGTCACACTTATGAGTTCGTCCCATGACTCTCCAAGTTTTCTGCCTTCTACATTGACAATCTAGCCCCAAGTCATCCTTGACCTGCCCGGACGTCGATATCCTTACGGTTTTCAGTACAAAGCTTCTCTTGAGAAGTTATCCTGGTCCCTACCTCCTCAGTGACATGATTGCCGATGCTGTCATTAATGCAAGTAATTAGCTCTTACAATGATATACTTTTCTTTTTTTACTCGACGCGTCTCGATATACTTTTGGTTTATTCACTTAATAACTTATTCAACAAATGGGTTGGGGTTTGAGTAAGGCCAATTTTAGAGGAAGTGTACTCACGTTAGTGTAGAGGATGAGTGGAAATCAATATAGGGGGAAAACACATTTATAGCACCTAACTGGGATTTTAACCCCAATATCGCTGTCATCAGCAGTTCAGTATATTGCGAGAGTGACACCTAAGACATGCCAACGAAGCGGTGATGATCTACTTATTGAGAACATACTTTATGGGTTAATCTAGTTTGCATTTATCTAGTAGTTGGTTGCTAGTCGGACAATCCTTGATGTTTCTTCCGAGACTCCTGGTGCAAGAGTACCTGTTAGGTGTCTTCCTACACAAGAGAGAGAGAGAGAGAGGAACCTTTCCCAGCTGCGCCACACCCTAGGAGTGTGTGGGATTCACACATGAATACCTTACCTGCCTTGACGTCGGGCTGCAGGCGCCGGCTTCCGACAGCCTTAGCGGTCCGTTAAGCCCGGTCCGTGGGTGATAAATCACGCACACAATCGGGACAAAAAAAAAACATGCATGAGTTTTTATAACACTCGTATGTTACTATAAATACGTATCCGTACAGTTGGAAGAGTTGTTTTAAGGCATTAAGCTCGCAATAAGCTTGGTCTCCATTGTCAGGGTGTTTGGGTTCCAACCCGCATTGTGAAATTTTAATATTAATGTGGTTACCTTTACTTTATCCTTTCCTCCTTATCATTTTATCTTAAAGTTGTTAGTTTTTTTAATCACTCGTATTAATACCTGTTAGAATATATGCATATTGCTATATGATAATAATTAATCTACTGTGGTAGGGATAGGAAGGAAGCATTTTAGAGGTGAAATATACCCGCATTTGCGTGGAAGTAGAATGGGGAACCACTTAGGAAAACAATCCTCAGTAAGCTCGATGGGGATTCGAATCCCAATCTTCCCGTAATCAGGAGGCACTCTAACAAGAGAGTGACGCTTTAGACCATTCGGCCACTGAAGCAGGTAAGCGTTGGTTAATCACCTTGTGTTAAACATACAATTACTACTACTACAACTACTATCACTAGTATCTGGTACAATCTATATTTTTATTTACTAATACTAGTGAGTTTTGGAAACAGTTTTTATTTGGTACATTTCAATTAAGAAACTCTTTAAGAAATTAATATTTCTAGCCATTTAGTTATTTAGTTATGAGCCCAAAATAAATGGGCTGCTTTAATCGTTTTGGTTTGTCCGGATGGAGAGGCTAAGGTAAAAAACTTTGCAACCGAATGAGATAAGAACCCTAACTCTTCGCCAATGACAAACCATAAATAACTGTAGCTGCCCATTTATTATTGGCTTATGTACCAACTAAAACCAAATTACTAGTAGATACATAATGCCGGGTACTATATTTACCATCCCTTACCTTATAACTTGCAACATTATGTCGCAAAGCAAAAGAAATTTAAGGTACAAACAGAACAACAAAGAGTATCAACCCTTAATCCCCAGTAAAAAAAAAGTGAAATAAAAGGGATAAGCACAAATGATAAAAGTATACTCCGGCCCTGACACGTTTTTGACCCAATATATGAAGTCTCATTTTATTTCGAGACCGTGCAATCCATGGTAGCTCTAGCCGCGACGTGTTGGGCTGATTATGAACTAAAGCCAGGCAGCTAAACACGTGGTACACATCGGCAGACACGGCGAGATGAACGCGCGCGCGCGCACACACACACACACACACACACACGTATACACATTCTCACAGAGGTTCAATATCACCCCGTGCTGTGCATCAACGGACAGAACAAATTCCAGGACAATTGACATGGGAGGGTTGAGGAAGAGAGAATAGGGGTTATAGTATGACAGAGAGAGAGCTCAGGGACATGTCTCGTTTGAAACTAGAACAAAATATATATTTTTCCCGTCACGGCTAAAAAGCTTTCAAATATTTAAAACGGAGCATGCTGAGCATTTTCCTGTGAAATGGGTAAAGGGATAAATGTGATGCTCGTGTCTGCATGTGTCATCTGTGTGTGTGTGTGTGTGTGTGTATGTAGCTTTCATCCCTTTTGAACTAATTAATGAACTTAATCCAACTTTAACCCAACAGGAAATACTGGTTTGGCTTTTGATCTTCCTTTGGATCACCCTTCAAGGCAATGGCTGTCCAAAGTTTTTTTTTTGTAAGTTCATGAAAACAACAATATTATTATTTTACTTAGTCTAAGTAGAAAATCTAGGGAAAGCTAGTTAATTCGCATAATCTTGGAAGGAGGATGAGAAAACAGTAACTATAAGTCACATGTGTAATAAAACCTTAGTGCACACAACCAAGAGTCGAACCTGACTGTAACCAACAATACAGTATTGCACGTGGAGAGATGAAAAGTGGACCAGGACAACAATGCATCTAACATTTATATAATTTGACAGAAACAAAATTTTATTTAAATCAATGAATGTTTTTATTATTTTGATGGGTTTACAAGCAATTCATGTTCCCTGGTATAACGTTGCAAATGTAGTCCGCAATAAACTCAATATTATTTATTTTTAAATGCCGACCTGGTGTAGAAAAATCATTTATGCAGTACAAAAAATATTATAATGACATAATACAATAATACGGTAAAAAAAAACATGACCTACCTCGTGATAAATATAATTTAAACCTCATCTAACACCAAGTGTCAGAGTATTTCATTAGCTATTATTTATTGGTATATTCTTTACCAGCATTTCTAGACCTCTTTCCCTCAACATATTTCCATTCTCAAATATTAAAACGCCACTTTTTGCCCCTAATCTGGTGATTTCTCGTAGTCAAAGACAGCTTAATGTCGGCAGACATTGCAATTTCAATTAATGGTACAACGTTGTTCCAGGATAGCCAATTTTCAGCATACTACTATCCGTTCTTATTTGCAGATTACAGTGCCATATTTTTGTCAACGTGTAAACTTGCGTCCCAAGCAACATGGTTCCAATCGGAACAAGCTTTTGGGGAAAATGTGTGAGTGTGTTATGACGTTCTGGCCCAATCTTCAATTATTATTATAAGTTTTTTTTACCATGTCTTACAAGCCGTTCAGGTTACACACATATGCACTAATTATACTAGTGTGTTAGGTATCAGGAAGGTTTAATTTTTAGAATGTGTACCCTCGTTTGCGTGTAGGGTGACAATAAAACCATTTTGGAGACACCCTCAATACACCCGACCGAGATTAGATCCACAATATCCCTGCCATCGACATTCCAGTTCATCGCGAAAATAATGCCTTAGACAATTCAAGCCCCGAAATGGGCCACGTTTGGTTAAACTTAGCACAATTTCATGTATTTTACTAAGTGTTACGCAAAAACTAAACAGGTTAAGAAATAAAACTAGCCTACAACGTTCTGAAATAAAAGAGGGTGTCCAAATTGGTTCAACAATTTTGAAAAAATGAATATATCTCATAACAACAGTACTAATATTATAAATGTCATAAATATATTTATTTTATTTTTTCCGCAGGCAATAATTGACTGAGTAAAAGGTTTCCGAAATAAATAAAAGTTGAATAAAAGTTACTATGTTTGGATTCCAAAAAGTAGGCCTACAACAAAACATCGAATCAGGTTTACACAATGTTCAAGCTAACAAGGATCGAAAGTGTCACACAATTTTTGAAAAGTTTGACCAAAATGGGTTTATATTTTAGGAAATAGTTTCTACTTTTTTTGACAATAACAGGTAAAATCATAGTCTTCCTTTAGGACACCATTGCCTTGTAGTGATTTGCAATTTTTACCATATGATACGCTAAGAGACAATTTGTAAATCTATAATGAATAAAAAAGAATCGTGTTCGAAGTTTTCCGAAGTTTATGAAGACGCTATAATATCAGAATGTTCATACTTAGCTGGGAGTAGGCTATTACATTTTTTGGAAGCAAGCCTGTAAAAAAGAAGAATGTGTATTTACAATCTATATAGTAATTATAAACTTTAATAACTTATTTTAAAATAGTATTGTGAGTTTTAAATAACATAGCTAAGGAGTAACCGAAATCCAGAAAGTATGGCTTAGCGCAAGCGAGCTAGACTGGTGACCCCAACACGGTGGGTTGCGAAATGGGGAGGAGGGTCAGATATAGGTCAGATTCCCCCCCCCCCCCCATGCGCACCTGGCTATGGTGGTGTGGGTGAGGGGAGAATAATACGTACTCCACATTATAATGTTTTACCACATTCTCTCTCTAGGCAAATACAGGTGAATTCAATTAAAGTTCTTAATCCTATCCTCCTTTGAATCAGAGTAAGGGTTCGGCAGACTGACAAGCGTGCGAGTGAGTGAGCGCGCAAGCGACTGGGTGGCCAGACTGGCGAGTACGTTATTAGCAGATATCTCTCGATAGTTGTTGACGAAGAGGCTCCAAATCTTGGCTCAGTGAACTGAGGGTGGTTTTTGTTGTGGTTTTCTCGTCCTCTCTCCATGCTAATAGTGATTCTTATTTGCAAAGGCCTACTTTGATAATATTGAAGTATTTAACATATCAGTTTTACATATATATACATATAGGTATGGTTTATAATCCAACCAATAAATTAGGCCGTTAGTAGCAAGTGTGCTAAACCTATCGATAGTAATAAAAATGACAAAATGAGAAGTTTACCTAGCACTCAATGAACCAACATACAATAATATATTGCCTAGCGCCGGTAAACTAGACTGTACCTGGTCGAGCGCACGCGCTTGAAAAATAGAAACAGTTCTATCTTTCAAGCGTGCGCGCTCAGTCACTCGCTCCAGTCTGGCCACTCTCATTACAACCAATGTGTTCTATTTTATATTTTAGTCGCTCGCTCGCCCCGTCTGACCGTCCCCTAAGTAGTAGATAAACTCAACTGGTAGACACGTAGTATTAAAAAATGTAACTAAACACTCACATTTCCTATCGACTTTGGAATGTTAGACTACTCGAAATAAATGTGTACCACTACTAAATGAAAGTTTTAAAATAAAAAAAATTAAATTTAGAGTAATGTGCAGATAAAAAGTAAATCAAAATTTAAAAATATATATGTACTAACATTCTTAACTAATTTTACCTGTATTGAAGGCTATTTACAAATCTTCCACTTTCATTAACAAACACAACATATATATATATTTAACTAACCTAACCTAACATAGTATAAGTTTATAAAGTTTAGCAACCCCAAATTTACTACAAGTATTAAGTCACAACGCTAGGTAAACATTACTTTTAAATCGAACGCGGCCCAATAGTTCGTAGGTTATTATTTGGTTGCCATTCCAATTTTAATTAGGTTAATTTTTTGATCAATTTTGTGGCTCACAGTTTAATAATAAATTTTCAGAACTGACATAGGTAAATAGTTATAAAATGGTAAAGCAATATAAGTAGATAAAGTATTATGTATAATCGAATACGTAATTAGTATGAATACATCAATGATGTAATACAGGATGATAAAACATAGTGAATGAGAATATTCTGGTAATTATATATAATCCATTCTTTCAATAGTTATATTTAAATCATTTTAATTTGTAGACTAACTATGCCATCAGCTTCCACAAAATCATTTTTTTTTAAGCTGTGGAATGGAAGCAAACAACTGACTCTCTCATAATTTTGAAACCAGTTAGGAGAAAAATGGTTTTCCGCGAGGCAATCATTTATCACCCTAAACAATAATTTATTTCTCTGTTTGCATGTCACTGCTAATTACTAATCTGTAAAGTACACACTAAAAGATACTTTATTTCTTCATAATGAATAAAGTGGACACAAACGTTCTGTTTGTCAATTATTGACAAACGATTTTTTATGCAAGAGTGTAGATTTTGTAATGTTTGTTATTGACATTTTACAAACAAACACGTAGATTTTGAATATTTTGGTCCATTTCTACATGGTAATATGCTTAATCTATGTTGGTTCTGAAAGGCGGGAGCATATTATAGCATTTAGAAGTTATACAATATTTTGTACTTCAATATTTACAAGAATTGCAAGACTATTTGAAATAAATTGATTAATAATTAACATATATTTAAACATATTAAAAGAGGCTGTAGATGTTCGCATGAGGCGTTCACCCGGACAGTAATTTTAAGAACGTGATCAATGAATACACATTACAAATTTAGATACTAACAATACAAAGCGACACACAAAAATATTTGTCAATAGTGACAAAAATACAAAATTTATTAAGACTTTTCATTACTTACAAGGTCGACTATCCCTCTGTGATTGATTACACTTTTATTTATTTTAGTACATACTTCATGGGTGGCACTTGGATCTAATATGCTTTTTTACTTTCTCTCTATCTTACAGGTAGAGAAAGTATTGTGATCGTCAAAAAAATCGAACTCGAGATTTTGATGAATTTTGACGTTTCATGACTTCCTGAATCCGAAAAAGTGGTTTTTGAATTTCCGTCTGTCTGTCTGTCTGTCTGTCTGTCAGTCTGTCTGTCTGTATCTCCAACTAGAGCCTAAACTATTTTACCGATTGAGCTGAAACTTGATATCTAGGGTTTTCATAGGGTTGCCCCGAGGGGTTTTTGGAATTGGATATCTACCCCTAAAATTAAGGGTAGTTTACTGAAGGGCAAAAAGAGAAAAAGTCGATTTTCTCAAAATCGGCTCTAACGATTTTGATTAAATTTCATTTATGAACATAAATAAATATTCCAAACAAAATGGCTACTCTCAATATTTCGGCAAAATCGTTTTAAGGGCTCCGGTCTGATGCGTAAATTAACATTTTTTATAATAGCTCCGAAACTATTTGAGATATGAAATTACTTAGCATTACAAATATGTATATATATTTATAATACAAATATTTTATTCGAAGCATATCTTTATAAAATCAATAACTTTCAATATATACGCAATTATATATATATTTTTAACTTTTTGGGCATTAAAGCTTAAGTATTGCGATCGTAAGAAAAACTAACCTGAAATGTTGATGGATGTCGACGTCTCATGACCCCCCGAACCCTTAAAAATAGTCTTTGCAATGCCGTCTTTCTGTGTGTCTATTAAAACTTAAAATTAAGGGTAGTTTACTGAATGGCAAAAAGAGAAAAAGTCGATTTTCTCAAAATCGGCTCTAACGACTTTGATTAAATTTCATTTATAAACATTAATAAATATTCAAAACAAAATGGCTACCCTCAATATTTCGGCAAAATGGCTTTAAGGGCTCCGGTCTGATGCGTAAATTAACTTTTTTTTAAATAGCTCCGAAACTATTTGAGATATGAAATTACTTAGCATTACAAATATGTATATATATTTATAATACAGATATTTTATCCGAAACATATTTTTATAAAATCAATAACTTTCAATATATACGCAATTATATGAATTTTTTTAACTTTTTGGACATTAAAGTTTATGTATTGCGACCGTAAAAAAAAAAACTAACCTGAAATGTTGATGGATGTCGACGTCTCATGACCCCCCGAACCCTAAAAAATAGTCTTTGCAATGCCGTCTCTCTGTGTGTCTTAAAAAACTTAAAATTAAGGGTAGTTTACTGAAGGACGAAAAGAGAAAAATTTGGTTTTCTCAAAATCTGCTTAAACGATTTTGATTAAAATTCGTATCTAGGCGTTGATTAAGATTATAAATAAACTGGCTATTTTCATTTTCCTATGAAAATGATTTTTAGGGTACATTACAGAAGCGTTAATTTCCGTATCTCCACAACTATTTGAGAAACTAAACAACTTATCATTGCAAAATTGTAGGACTATTAGAAATAAAAAACTTTTATTTGACATATATTTTTATAAAAACAGCAGTTTCTGAGATATTTGCAAATATATTAATACAATTTTGTGAGCTATAGTTGTAAACATATACTACTTAAGTCTTAACGCAATAATACTCCAATGCCATAGAGTAATTAAATATAAGTAGGTATCTAAAAAAAGTATGTTATTTTTCCTTAAATCTCTTAGGAGAAATGTTTGCATAGCAATGATCTATCTCCATTTTAGAATCAATAGTCAATATTTACATTTTTTATTAGTCAAAATGTATAAATGAATAATTAAATATCAATGCGATGACTTGAAGATCTGCAACACCTTTTAAAATGTTAAAATTTTAACCAGAAATCGAAATTTTAATACGAAGTGTTGACCCTTGTGGAAGACATTAAACTGTTTGAAATGCTCTTAGGTGGACAAAGATGCGCCTCTTTTCTCATTGATTCTATATCATTGTATATTATTTTATGCGTGTTCTTATGTGGAGGGGTGATGATACAATGTACATTATTCCGTTCAGAAATCTTACGAGTTTATAGAAAGAGAGAGAAAGTCTGTGCGGTGTGCCGTACCATTTATTTTACTTTCTCTCTATCTTACAGGTAGAGAAAGTATGGTGATCGTCAAAAAAAATCGAAGTCGAGATTTTGATGAATTTTGACGTTTCATGACTTCCTGAATCCGAAAAAGTGGTTTTTGAATTTCCGTCTGTCTGTCTGTCTGTCTGTCTGTACCTCCAACTAGAGCCTAAACTATTTTACCGATTGAGCTGAAACTTGATATCTAGGGTTTTCATAGGGTTGCCCCGAGGGATTTTTGGAATTGGACATCTACCCCTAAAATTAAGGGTAGTTTACTGAAGGGAAAAAACAGAAAAAGTCGATTTTCTCAAAATCGGCTCTAACGATTTTGATTAAATTTCATTTATGAACATTAATAAATATTCCAAACAAAATGGCTACTCTCAATATTTCGGCAAAATCGCTTTAAGGGCTCCGGTCTGATGCGTAAATTAACATTTTTTATAATAGCTCCGAAACTATTTGAGATATGAAATTACTTAGCATAACAAATATGTATATTTGTTTATAATACAAATATTTTATTCGAAACATATTTTTATAAAATCAATAATTTTTAATCTATACGCAATTATATATATATTTTTAGCTTTTTGGACATTAAAGCTTAAGTATTGCGATCGTAAAAAAAACTAACCTGAAATGTTGATGGATTTCGACGTCTCATGACCCCCCGAACCCTAAAAAATAGTCTTTGCAATGCCGTCTGTCTGTGTGTCTATTAAAACTTTAAATTAAGGGTAGTTTACTGAAGGGCAAAAAGAGAAAAAGTCGATTTTCTCAAAATCGGCTCTAACGCTTTTGATTAAATTTCATTTATAAACATTAATAAATATTCAAAACATAATGGCTACCCTCAATATTTTGGCAAAATGGCTTTAAGGGCTCTGGTCTGATGCGTCAATTAACATTTTTTTAAATAGCTCCGAAACTATTTGAGATATGAAATTACTTAGCATTACAAATATGTATATATATTTATAAATACAGATATTTTATCCGAAACATATTTTTATAAACTCAATAACTTTCAATCTATACGCAATTATATGAATTTTTTAACTTTTTGGGCATTAAAGTTTAAGTATTGCGACCGTAAAAAAAAACTAACATGAAATGTTGATGTATGTCGACGTCTCATGACCCCCCGAACCCTAAAAAATAGTCTTTGCAATGCCGTCTGTCTGTGTGTCTATAAAAACTTAAAATTAAGGGTAGTTTACTGAAGGGCGAAAAGAGAAAAATTTGGTTTTCTCAAAATCTACTCAAACGATTTTGATTTAAATTCGTATCTAGGCGTTGATTAAGATTATAAATAAACTGGCTATTTTCATTTTCCTATGAAAATGATTTTTAGGGTACCTTACAGAAGCGTTAATTTCCGTATCTCCACAACTATTGGAGAAACTAAACAACTTATCATTGCAAAATTGTTGGACTATCAGAAATAAAAAACTTTTATTTGACATATATTTTTATAAAAGCAGCAGTTTCTGAGATATTTGCAAATATATTAATACAATTTTGTGAGCCTTGGTTGTAAACATATACTACTTAAGTCTTAACGCAATAATTCTCCAATGCCATAGAGTAATTAAATATAAGTATCTAAAAAAGTATGTTATTTTTCCTTAAATCTCTTAGGAGAAATGTTTGAATAGCAATGATCTATCTCCATTTTAGACTCAATAGTCAATATTTACATTTTGTATTGGTCAAAATGTATAAATGAATAATTAAATATCAATGCGATGACTTGAAGATCTGCAACACCTTATAAAATGTTAAAATTTTAACCAGAAATCGAAATTTTAATACGAAGTGTTGACCCTTGTGGAAGACATTAAACTGTTTGAAATGCTCTTAGGTGGACAAAGATGCACCTCTTTTCTCATTGATTATATATCATTGTATATTATTTTATGCGTGTTCTTATGTGGAGTGGTGATGATACAATGTACATTATTCCGTTCAGAAATCTTACGAGTTTATAGAAAGAGAGAGAAAGTCTGTGCGGTGCCCCGTACCATTTATTTTCTAAAGTGACACATGTTCTGAGCTTTGTGGTAGCCAATTTAAGTTAATTATTTACTCTATGGCATTAGGAACTTAAAATATCACTGCTGCACTTACAAAAGTACGCCACCTGTCCCATATTTTAAACTAGTGCTATCCAGTTCACCCTATCTCTCTCAGATCCATTTTAATATTACTCTTCAATATATAGCAGATCTATTCTAATGTTACTCTCCAATATTAGTCTAGGTTTTTACCCAAATTATTTATGATTTTAAGGAATTTTTTCCAAATACTAAACAAGCGGGCATAGAAATATAACATCAACCTTTAATCTTGAAGCATTTAAAGTTACTTTAGTAAAACATTTGTCTATACTTTGCTAGTTTTGAAATCCCGTACTACCGTCGGACTGGGTGTATAATCCAATTTTTGCTGTCGTGGCGCGTATCCAAAACAAAAGAGTGTTCCGCCAAAATGTTTGGGTTTTTAAGTGTATCATTATCTTAAAACCTTGAAATTTTGTAAAAGAATGCAGCAGACAGCATAGTAGCTTAGCTGAGCACTTTCGTACATGATTTCCAATACCTATGTAGGAACTCATTCATAATTGAGCTTGAATAACACCTCTCGCCAGCCAGATGTAGATAAATACGTCGTTTTCACATTTTTTTTCGTTTACTGTGTCCCACTACTTGTTCAAGCGATACATATATTTATCAACCACGCTAATATGTTAGTGAATATGAAGGTTGAGTTTAGAGGAAATGTACTCATATTTGTATGGAGGAAGAGTGGAAAGCCACTAAGGAAAGAAAACCTCAGTACACCCGACCGGGAATAGAAACCCTTATCTTCCCGTCATTAACAATCTGGTGTACTTTGAGATTAAATTGTTAGAGTAACAAAACGGATTCCTGTTGAATAGTAATAATCTGCTTCAACATTTTATCAAAGGCTAGTTACAGACCTAGTTGTATCTTCAGTGCCGGAGCTCTTATAGCCTTTTCAGAGAGAAGCTTTGATATGAAAGGTGATGAACGGATAGTCTTGAAACAAAATGGCAGACGTAAATTTTAATATTCTTATGTGATATACGGATGTCCAAGCTATGTCCTAAGCAAAATTCCAGTGCAATCAGAGTGATGGTTTCTGCGGGAAAGCGTAACAGACAGAGACAAACTAATATATATATATATATATACAATGATAATTTATTGTAGAATAGAATATATTATATATTAATGTGCAGTTCTCTAATACCTTTCATCAACGTATTGGACATTTTTGTACGAGCGTTGACTGTTAGTTTCCATTTGTATGTTTTCAAAGAAGTGGTCTGTAGTAGTAGTAATAGGAAATGATAATCTTTTGGTGTGGACTACCAAGCCAATAACAAAGTACAAGCGTGTATATTCATACGCATGATGACTAGAGCCCAGTTTATCATAATGTGGAAAAACTAAACCGCTTCCGTTCATGGCAGCAGCCAAAGTGGGGAGATTAGAACCATTACACGCAAATCTTACCACAAACAATGGATCTTCCTCAAACCGTACACGGCTTCAATCACCAATAGCCACACAAATTATCGCAATGCTATCACACTGGGAGAGCTACGCTTTATTACGAGGGACACATAATTTCATAATCTACGCGCGTCGTGACACAATAGTTCGTGTGTATAGGTAGGAAGGGAGGAAAGGGGTGTGGAAGGGTTGCTATCACCATCATTATCCAGGACAATGCCATGGTTAATCCCACAGGGTACTAGTGATGTATAGGTGAATAGTGATATACTCCCTATAATGTGTATAAATTGTTTTTCAGTCAAATTTTATAAGCAAAGTCGAACACGGTACCAACAAACACGTTTACAAGGAATATCCTCTAAAAAGGTGGTTAACACATTAATGGAAACACAAAATACTAGTCAAGCTTTTAACCTTAGTTTAATGCCTGACAAGTAACATACAATTTCAACCGTACTGAATTAATAGCACCTACCTGTTCATACCAACATTGAAACAAGTACAAGCCTATGCATTTATACCTTCATAAGTTAACAGAGGGGTTTTCCGAATGTAATTAGTTACATAAATATACTATCCTCATCCGCCGGAACGGAAAACCAGGGAACAAAAGCTTTGGCCTGGCATACAAAATAAACAACGGCAGGGTGTAAAATGAGGCGTTGTCAAAGCTTGTTATTAGGGGTTGAAAAGAGGGAGCGAGGGGCTGAGGGAAGAGACGGTATACCGTGTACCACCGCGCACAAACTAGGGTGGTCGATCATCAAAATGTGTACAATTAGCATTCGTTGTTGTTCCAATGATACTCTACACCACACATGTTGCCACGGAAATAATACAATTAAAAATACATATACCTATATATTTTAATTAAGATGAAATGAAATAAAATTAAACTAGGAAACAATATCGAACCCGCAATTCACTTTGTGTTGGATGAACTAACATATATCGTTAATTAATACAACAGATACTTTGACGATTTCACTTGTCCCAATTAAAAATAGCACGAATGTATTGGACGGTTGTAAATAATATACCCCGTATAGTAAAACTGCGACCCCAACATTAATTTTTACAATATTTTTTTAATTTTCACCAACACATTTTTAGTGTGATTAAAAACATTTTGCGTGGTATATGACACATACCAAAAACTGTTAATTAATTTTTTAATGAACGAAACAAAAACGTGACAGCAAAACAAAATTATGTTATATTTTACATTTAGGAACTTCATCAAACTATTAGCCTGTAAAATGATGGTACATCAGCAATCACGAGCTTTTGAGGACCGTGGAAATTACCATGAGACCGTCAAGAGTTGGACGATTTAATATTTTTGTGTGATGACGAGTCCATCAACTCTTTTTTGACCCAACTTATTCAAAATGCTTTGTGTCGATATAATATCTACATAGTGGTATGATAAAAATATGAAATAATACTTAAAAACAATTTAATGACCAACAAATTTTAATAGTTTTGGTAGCCTAGTGTGTGATTTGGTGTATTCTTTTGGCACCGCATCGTGATACACGTTCAAGCTAAACGCATATGTAAAAATTACGATGATGAGCTAGGGATGAGGAAGGTTGAATTTTAGAGGGCGTATGCCTGCATTTTAATAGAGGGAAAGTGTAAAAAACGTTCTCAGTACACACAAACGGGATAAGAACCCCAATTTCCCTGTCATTAGTAAACTAATCTACCACGAGTGTGACGCCTTATACCAGGGATGGTGAAACCTTTCCATCAGTGTGCCAATTAAGGACTCAATTTTTAACAAGTCTTGGGTTTTATCTTTTTTAATGAGTATTTAAAAATCAAAATTTGCCAAATATTATTAAATGTAATAAAAAACTCAAATCAAATTGTAGATATTTTATAATGCCTAAATTTTAAAGAAGGGAAATTGATTAAATTGCCAAAGTGAGTGTCATAGACAGTACTAGCTTCAACCACCTAAATCAAAAATATTAAAAGCGACACTTTCAATGAAAAAAATACAGTAAATCAATATATAATGTGTTAAACCCAAAACTTACATAATCTTTAACATATTAGTTTAAATATTATTAGCTTCAAAAAATTATTTGAGTACGGGGAAAAGTTTTTATTTAATCTTCTTACTTTCTCGCTACCTTACCGGTAGGAATCGTAAAATAAAATTATCCCGAGATTTTGATGAATTTCAACGTTTCATGACTGCCCCTCCCCCCCTCCCCACTCCAATCAGAAAAGGTGCTTTTTGAATTTCTGTCCGTCTATTTGTAAATTGAAGTAGAGCCTAAAATATTCTGCTGATTGTGCTTAAACTTGGTATCAAGGGTTTTTATAGGGTTGCCCCGAGGGATTTTCTGAATTGGATATCTAATCCTAAAATTGAGGGTAGTTTACTGAAGGGCGAAAAGAGAAAAAAATCAATTTTATCAAAATTGGCTCTAAAGATTTTGATTAAATTTAATTTCAAAGCATTGATCTATATTACAAACAAAAGGGCTACTCTAAATTTTTCGACAAAATGACTTAAAGGTTCCAGTCTGAAGCATAAATTCTAATTTTTTATCATATCTCCGTAACTATTTGAGATATGAAATTACTTTCATTGCAAATATAAGTCTATTTGTATTAAAGAGCTTTTATTTGAAAATATTTTTATAAAACCAATAGTTTTCAAGCCATACGCAAATATACATATTTTTTAACTTTTCGAACACAAAAGGAAAAAAAAAGTCTAACCCGAGATGTCAACGTTTCATGACCTCCCACACCTTAAAAAGTTGTTTTTGCAATAATATCTCTTTGTGTGTATATTTAACCCTAAAATTAAGAGTAGTTTAGTAAAGGGTGAAAAGAAAAAGATCATTTTTCTCAAAATTGGCTCTAAAATTTTGATCAAAATTCGTATCTAGGCGTTGATTAAGATTATTAATAAAATGGCGATTTTCATTTTCCCACTAAAATGAATTTTAGGGTACCTTACAGATGCAAAAATTTTCATATCTCCGCAACTATTTGAGATTCAAAATAAATGTACTGTTAAAAATAAAAATAAAACTTTTGTTTGAAGTATATTATTATGAAATCAATAGTTTTTGAGATAATGGAAGATATACTAATATAATTTTGTGAGCTAGTTGTAGAGCGATACTACTTAAGTTTTAACGCATTAATTCTCTAATTCCATAGATTAAGTAAATAAGCTAGTCTCTCATATAGTTTATGTTCTTTTTCCTTTAACCTCTTAGTGGAAATCTTTATACAAAAATGATCTATCTCTATCATATTTGACTTCAATAGTTAATATTTACCTTTCTTATTGGTCTAAATTTATAAATGAGGAATTTAATAGCAATGTGATGAAATGATGGTATGAACTAGAGGTGTGCAACCCCTAATATAATGTCAAAAATTTTAACCGGAAATCGAAATTTTAATATGAATTGTTGGCCCTGGTGAGCCCAATATCAATCTTTTTTATTGATCCAAACATACCAATGAGGACTTTAATACTTTAAAAATAAAATTATAAAATTAAAAACCAGTAGTCAAAAAAAGTTTTACGTGGGTATAGCGCAATAATGTTTGTTCAGGTTTGCTAGTGTATATTATTTTGTTTCATATATATTATAAGTTTTGAGTAAATATCTCCAATTTTAAACAATGGTGTGAGAAAGTCCGTGTGGAGTTCCGTACTATTTATTTTTTTCATGTTGGTGTGCCAATGAAATAGTGTTCATGTGTCACCCTTTGGCTCGTGTGCCATAGCTTTGCCATCCCTGTCTTAGTCTATGTGGCCACCAAATCAGGTGGCTTGGTGTAGTTGCTGGCATAAACATTCTGACTCACAAATATACATTTAGACTTGGTTGCACCATGGGTTGCTATTCAAATTGTGATTTTTCAGGTACATAGTTTTTTAAATTGTTATTTTACTATCTTCTTCATAAGAAGACCCTGGTATAGTAAGTACGTCCCTTCCTATCTCTTACGTATAAGACAATTTTTTTTTTGCATATCATTTTAATACCTGTTGGGGCTTCACACACTTGTATAGGCAGATGAGGTAACGATGATAAATGTATATGTTATAGTAAATAAACTCACATTAGAAAAGAGCAGACAGAATAAAAAACCATTAAGGACAAAAATAATCTTATTAAACCTCATGTGAGATTCAAACTTTGACCTCCCCAAAATTTGGTATATAGTTGGCTTAACCACCGAGGCCAGTAAGTCATTATCAGCCACTGTGTTAAACAAGGAAAAAATAACCAAAATAGCATCTACACTCCTTGTTTTAATATATAATTTCAAAGAATTTATTTGGGGTGGAATATGTATACAATTTTATCTTCGTTTAAGATTAGTGGTTTTAAATGTAGCTAAAATATTAGATCAAAAAAACTTTAATGAGGGGTTTCTATAATTCAAAAAACCCTGAGATTATATCAAGCGAAATAAAATAGCGCTTCAAAAGAATAAAACTAATTTATTCTTTAGTTTCCTCACTTACTTGATATATAAGCTAAAAAGTTTAAAGCATTATTAAGTACAGCCCAGTATATTTTTATCATCGTAAGGGGTGGAGTAATTTAATTCCCCATACAATTAACCTGGACATTGTAAATAGTCCACCTTTTCGTAATTACTCAGTTTTTTATACTTGCCTACAAATCCTTTACTAAATTAAAGAAACAATGAGGGAGGGAAATACTATTTTTTGTTCGTACACATCTACGCGTGTGGCCTCACTGGAGTTAATACAAAAAAAAACATTAGGACTCTAAAATAATATATATTTTTCCTCCTCCCCTACTTTACAACTTAATGTTTTCCTCCCATATGCAGTAGACTATATAATTGCGCTATTTCCAGGCATGTATATCAGACCAGACATCAAATATTAGGTTAAAATCCTCTGCTTTCAAATATAAAGTGAGTATATGCCCAACTTTGAGTAAAGTTTTTATTAAAAAAACAAAACATTTAATCCTGAGAAGTCATCCCAAAAAAACTCTGGCTTCAATTATTTGATAAGGGATTGTGTTCATATTTATTCGCAAAAAAAAAAAAACTTTAGTATTAAAGAGATAGGAATATGAGACTTAACTAAATAGTTTAAATGAAGGGTGAATTTTTAGGGAACGCGTCAGGATTCATCTAGAAACTACTGGGGCTCCAAAGTCAAAATCAATCACATTAGTGCATACTTAACTCTTGTGTTTAAGACATTTTTATGTGTATGTTTTTCATCGCCTCTTAGTACCGCTTGGGTTATACGCATATGTTAATTATGCTAATAGAATAGGAATAAGGAAGGTATAATTTCTAAGAGAATGTACCCGCATTTGCTTGGAGGTAGCATGGGAAATAATTCAGGACAAATCAATCTCGGAGCTCACAGCCACGATTCTAGCACCAATATTTCCGTCACCATTAATCAAGTTCAACACTAGAGTGACGCGTTAGACTATTTGAGCACCGATGCGGATTAAAGGTTTGTTAATCCTGATATTAGTGCAAATAATAATAGAGTATTTGCTAAGAAATTGTTAATTTTTTTTGTTATGCAATATTCTGTAAGTACATGGGCCACACATGCCAGGAACTTCCTGACAAGTGACGATGGACCCGGGGAGTAATATCTGTGCTACATTTTTAGTTTAACGAGAACCAAACATCTATTTCTGCAACGAACAAAAACAAGTCCGCTTGAAGAAAAGAAATACTGTACTTTTTGTTCCCACTAACTATGATGAACAATCGTTTATCTCATATAGGTGGGCTAGCCCTCCAGCTATAGTCTGGTTTGCAGGTAAGAGGGAGGTCAAGATTCGAATCTCAGCTGTGTGTACTAAATGTAATTTTTCTTCAATTACTAAATTATTTACCAATATATGGACGCAAATTTGCATGATTTCTTTTTAATAAACTATACCTTCCTAATCACTATTCTTCTCGCATATATAATACGCTAGCTTACTTGTGACTTAATAAAACATCATTTTCTAATTGCTTACAGATTGCGAGATAATTCTCTTGAAAATGGATAAATTTGTAGTTTTTGTGAAACAGGCACTATATTGGATGTAACGTTTGATATAAATGGTAATAGCACTATATATTACGCCCACACCTAAAGGGGGGGGACTATTGGTATCATAGTACTGGGCCCAAGACTTTAAGGGGCCTGGGGACGCGTTTCACAAGTTTAAAAAAATGCATGAAAATTAAATATAAAATAGCATATAATGACAAGTGATAAAATGCCCATTCTAAGGAATAATGTGTGTGCTCTGTCCACCAGCAGGGGGATTTCTATGGAGGTACTTACTGGCACCCACTTTGATGGCCACATGGTATAAAGCTTTACTCTCACAGTAGGCTAGACTGCTGATGACTGTAAGATCGAGGTTTGAATATAAGTTGGGAGTACTGAGCGTGGTTTTTCCTAAATGGTTCTCTCCTCCCCTCTATAAAATGCTGGTACACTTTCTCTAAATATAACCTTCCTAGTCCCTAATACCATTTTCGTAATTAGTGTAAAAGCCCAAACGGGTTTTAAGACGTGATGCTAAAAAAACTTACAGGCATTTGTAAAATGTCGCAATAATAACTATATCACTGGTTAGGGCCAATCTTTTCTTCCGTTTCGAAATGTTTAGAAATTTTCCGGATCTTTTATTTCTGTACTGAAATTAAATTTGACCCAAAAGATAGTTGGCCAGTAAATTAAGTTTAGTTTAAATATAAGTATTTCGACATTTCAATGTTCAGTTACGAATTAATTTACATGCATTGCTTTTATTTGTAAAAGTGACAATAAAGATTTTAAAAACTTACAAATATAAATGTTGCAGCCATGGCATGAAGAGAGGGGGAATTTCCCCCCCTGTAAATGATTTCCTTTCCCTTCCTCCATACTCTCCCCTCGAATAAGCCATCCCTTCTTTAGATATATTTAACTCACCTCTGATATTCTCGAATATATTTTAAAATCACCGCGTCTTACTACCTGCTCCGGTTATATGCATATTCCTATATTATAACTAATCTAATGGGGTAGAGATGAGGAAGGAGGCATATTATAGGTAATCTACCCACATTTTCGTGGAAGGAAAGTATGAAATCATATATGGAAAATAATCCCAGATAGACCCGACTGGAATCAGAAACCCGATCTCCCCTTCTCCAGCAGACCAGTCCAACACAAGAGTGACGCCTTAAAAGACCATTCAGCAATAGGCCACTGAAGCAGGTTTCTTGACTATTAAACTAAAAGATAGTGTTGTATCAAACACTAAATAGCTTCTAGAAACATTAAATTTTCATATGTTTTACAAGTAAGGACCATTCCAAATAGTTATTATAGGGATTTAATTTTCAAAAAAAGACTAGATAAAGGTTACTCCAAATAACTTCTACAGACATTGAATTTTCAAAGGTTTTTCATGCGAGGACACTCTAAATAGCTTCTAGATTCATCCATTAATAAAAAAAATTGCAGGGAAAAGAAAATTTAAAATGTATTTTATAGTTTCTAAATTCATCAAAAATTTGCAGAGGGAATAACACTTCAAATAGCTTCTATAATAGCCATATAATTTCCAAATAATTCCAAGTGAGGACCACTCTGAATAGCTACTATAGGGACATTCAAACTTTTACAAATGTAAGGAAGATGACCCGGAGCTCTCAGAGCAGCTTCTAAAATAATTCAAAATTTTAGAAATTGCAAAAGATGGGGGCTCTAAAATATCTTGCAGAAGTATCCAAATTTCAAATATGGTCTGGAAGCAAACCACTTTAAATAACTTATAAACGTGCTTGGTTAAAATAAAAATCATCTGAGAACTGCCACACCAAATTTTGTATAAACATTTACCCCCTTTCAAAAAAAAATGTATGTCACCACTGAGTTCTAGTAGTACAAAGAAAGGAGGGCCCGCGCTTTGCCAATGGTACTCAACCTGGTTTGAGATATAAGATATTATAAATGCTGACTGCAAATTTTTTTTATATATATATACTTTTTTGTGTCAGCATTTATAATATCTTACTTAATTATTAGTTTTTATTTTATAAGTATATATCAAATAAAAGTAACAGATCCTGATCACGTGACTTGCAGTATAAATACTTGAGAGGAGTTTTAACTAATCTTTTTAAATATCCAAAAATTCCTGCCTATTTAAATAAGTATGTACACTCTTAATAACAAGGGCAATAAGTAGTTTCCATTGGTATAAGAAAGCCAGAAGGCAGCAAATTATATATTTTGTATAGAAACATACAGGCAAGAGTCGTGACAGCTCACCAAGGTCTGACTGGCTTTGGAGAAGGGGAAGGGGGCAAGGGACACACTATGCAAACATTAGCATTCACAACTCAACTCTCCACCCCCTCCAGCCCCTCCACCCCCTCCCCAGTTAAACACACCACCATAACACCCCCTTTTCACCCTTCTCTAGCAGGCTCTAAACATCACCTCTGACCGAGTGAGTTCATTATTTGCACAATGTCGACACAAATGTCAAGATGATGACTTTTAAACATGACCCACTTTAAACATTTGTAGGGCAGCAGAGATATTTTGACTGCATTCGAGTACCGAGGGAGGGCGTATTTTCATTCCTCTGTACTTACCGGGAACTTTATATGAGTACAAGGTATCTATCGACA
This sequence comes from Timema podura, assembly GCA_033556935.1. Taxonomy (NCBI): domain Eukaryota; kingdom Metazoa; phylum Arthropoda; class Insecta; order Phasmatodea; family Timematidae; genus Timema; species Timema podura. The sequence continues at coordinate 46,755,314 of JAVRXN010000011.1, read as the reverse complement.
CATGATTTTAGAAATAATTTAAGCAGAAGTGGTCACATGGTTTGAGGGGTGAAGCTCGCAATAATTTCCGTTCGCGGTGTTGAAGAGGTTGAGGTTTGAATCATAGGATATTGGGGGTAGTTTTCCAATTCTCTATCCGTGCTAGTTTGGGTACACTTCCACAAAATTAGTCTCCTAAACACCCGTTAAATTAAGTCGTTAATAATTCTCGTGTATGTATTTCTAGAAAGCCAAACTAAAAACTCTAGGAATGGGTGTTTGACCGTTGACATTTTGAATCCTTTTAAAATTAATTGGTTCTTTATATCTTACATTTAATTTAAGCAAAGAATTATGTCGCCTCACGTCCTACAAATTAAATTAACCTATTATTATTATTATTATTATTATTATTATTATTATTATTATTATTATTATTAGCACCGCGTCTTACTACCCATTCGGGTTATACGCACTTACGCTAATGTGTAATGGTAGGGTGATTGTGAGATGAAATGGAGGACCTACAGTTTAACGTGGAATCCGAACCACGGTGGAGGCCTGGCATTCCTCACATTCACAAGTTGTGATTAATACACGTCTTGTCAGAGGTGAAGGAAGGGTTTGGCAATCAGATAAATCTGTGCCGGTACCGAGGATTGAACCCCGGACCCTCAGCACAGAAGTCTGACACCTTACCCCTAGACCACTAGACCACCTTAAATTAACCTAAATCGTAAACATCTATCTCCAAACACATAAACATAATTGTGAATAATTTTAATATGTGGTCCAACATCTCAGCTGAGCTGATTGAGCTAAGGGTCCCAGGTTCAATTCCTAGCATGGCCGAAAAATTTATCATTGGTGAAATCTGGGTTTTCCCTTTTCCAGTGATGAATTAACGGCCTTGGGCTAAATCTCGTGACTATTCTAGATTGAATTTAGTTAATAAGTCGTGTGCTGATATAAGGGGTCTTCCATAAACCACGTAACGCTTTGATGAGGGGGGGTAGGAGGGAGCTCTAAGGGGGCGGTCAGACTGAGCTAGCGAGCGACTAAAATATAAAATAGATCACATTGGTTGTCATGAGAGTTGGCCAGACTGGGCGAGTGACTGAGCGCACGCGCTTAAAAGATAGAACTGGTTATATTATTAAAGCGCACGCGCTTGACACGGTACAGTCTAGTTTACAGGCGCTAGGCAATATTATTGAATGTTGGTTCATTGACTGATAGGAAAATTTCTCATTTTGACATTTTTATTAATATCGATAGGTTTAGCACACTTGCTAATACCGGCCTAGTTTAAGTGGTAAGATCATATACCATATATATATATATATATATATATATATATGGTATATACCATATATATATATGGTATATGATAAGATTGAAGTATTTTAACATATCAGTTATATATATATATGATTGAAGTATTTTAACATATCAGTTATATATATATATGATTGAAGTATTTTAACATATCAGTTTTTTATATATATATTATATATATATAAATGATATGTTAAAATACTTCAATCTTATCAAAGTAGGCCTTTACAAATAAGGATCACCATTAGCGTGGAGAGAGGATTAGAAAACCACAACAATAAATCACTTGTTAAAACCCCCCTCAGTTCACTCAGCCAAGATTCGGAGCCTCCTCGTTAACAACTAACGAGAACTATATGCTAATCACGCGCTCGCTCGTTCGCACGCTTGCCAGTCTGGCCACCCAGTCGTTTGCGCGCTCGCTCACTCGCACGCTTGTCAGTCTGGCCGAACCCTAATGCCTACATGCTGTTACATGGGGGGGGGGGGGGGGGGGAGGTGAGATACATCAAAGTGTTACGTTACACAGATCTTATACTCAAATTCTAATGTTCAAAAATAATATTATTGTTTATGTGTTCACCTTTGATAAACATACTTATAGATAACTTACGAATCTCTGTGGCGTTGAAAATGCAAGTTTAGCATTTACTTTTTGTCTATTAATATTTTGAATGCGCATAGTTGTTATTGTCTGCCCAAGACTACGAACGCCAAACACATTCGAGAACATATATTTTCATGCGCATGACAGTGACATGTTTATATTCACCGCACTTGTTTAAATTTGTCCAATATACTGACCCCCTCACGTGCTTTTAGTTGGATAATAGCTGTCAGTCGAAGCGGCCTTAATTTATAAGTGTAAATGAGTTTGATTATAACTTAGATTCCTACTGCACATTCTTTTACATAGGCCGTGAATAATCGCTTGTGTTTGTATAAAAACCATAATAGTTTCTTCAAAAAGAGGAGACTTGTTAATTACTTGCATATAAAAAGCGATATCTGAAAAAAAAACTGTGGAAGAGTCTCAAAAAGATGTTGTAGTGAAATGGAAAGAAGCAAAAATACAGAATTTATCTCAGGGCAAGTTTGAGGAGTCCATCAATAGTGTTATTTCTTCGTTCCAACAGCATGCTTTGAAAAGTAAAGCTTCAAATGTAATTAATTATTTTCAAAAGGTAGGTCAGTTAAAGCCTATATATTTTCCCTTCTGATAAAGTAGTGTATATTTATATCAATGCAACTATTATACACCCACTACGGTGGCCGCATTGTCAAAATTGTCATTCTTTCAGTAGACTAGACAGCCGATGTTGGGAAGATAGGATTCGACTAGGAGTCAGATCTACTGAGGGTTGCTTTTCCTAGATTGTTTCCTCCTCTCCCTCCATGCAAATTCTGGTAGACTTTATTTAAAATTCCACCTGTTTAGTATACATTTTGTAGGGTGGTATAGTCAAATTATAGTTATTATAGTTATTTTTTATTTTATTTATCTAATGGAGTAGAAATGAGGGAGGTAAAATTTTAGAGGTAATATAACCCCATTAACGTGGAGAGAGAACGTAAAACAATTCAAGAAAAACCACCATGAGTAGACCCAACAAGTATTTGAAACCCTATCTCCACTTCATTGGCCCTTCAGTCTTTTTCGAGAGTGAAGCCAGTATCCAGGATTGATGTTGGAACGAAACATGAGTCTAAGTATTGATAAGTTATCTAACGTAAAATCGTAGATTAATCCTAAATATAGTTTAGAAAAGTTGTATGCCTAGAATTGTTTAAGTATCTCTCTATATGATGATAATGTGGCTATAAAAAAGCACACAATATTAAGAAAGATGTCTTACCCCAGTGTCAACCATCATATGTGAGCACTTTAACATCATCATGTAGCTCCACTACAGAAAAGGGCAATCCTACTCAGCACATATCAGTGCGTATGGCTCTTATTCAGATCGCAAACCTGACAGCCATAACATAAGTATAGCAGAGGTTTTTCCTCATGAACCTGAGGAATTAGATCTTTACTTATTTATGTCGGTATAAATAATAATACTCTCTGAAACAATTTTTAATCAGAATTTAAAATGGATTATAAGAGTTATTAAACCTGAATCCCTCCTTTAGTTTCACACAACTTCTCTATGAAAAAATGGCATTCATTATTGGTGAGAAAAGTTACGTAGCACAGGTTGGTAGGAGGGGGAGGGGGGGCTAAAAAGGTAAGAAAAAAAAGCGTTACTTGGTTTATGGACGACCTCTAATCGGGGTGAAAAATAAAAAATTAGAGGGGGGATGGATGGATTTTAAGTTTGGGAACCTATGTCTATACTATATAAAGGTCAGTGCTATTGTAATTCCTTTAAAATCCACCTAGTTTTTTTTATTTCGTTTGATAATTTAAGTCGCTAATCTTTTGTGGCTATAATTAAATAATGACTATGCCAATGGAACCTAAAACAAGAGAATAGCACACGCAGTACTAGCTGAGCTCTCAGAAACATTATATTCTCATTTCGCGGTGATAGTTGACAAGAACAGTTAGGACTTGAACCCTGAAGAGATACTGGGGGTGTTTTCTTTATATTATTATTATTATTATTATTATTATTATTATTATTATTATTATTATTTAGCACCGCGTCTTACTACCCGTTCGGGTTATACGCTTAAGTACTAATTACGCTAATGGATTAGGAATTGGGAAGGTTTAATAGAGGAAGTGAACCCGCATTTGCGTGGAGGAAGAGTGGAAAACCATTTAGGAACCCCCCCCCCCAGTTCACCCGACCGAGATTCGAACCTCGATCTCCCCGTCCTCGGCAGTCGGGCTCAACACGACTAGTGCGTTAGCCAACTACGCCACCAAGGCGGGTGTTTTCTTTATAATTTCATTATGTGCATACAGATGTATTTAGGCTCAGCCTCCTCATCCCTAACCCTTAGATTCAAACTATAATAGCCCTTGCATTGTCGGTACTAATAAGATAATATATCAGAATAGCTAAATCATCTCTAAAAAGCACAAGAGGCCTACACAAGTGGGGGAGGTGTTGCAAAACGGGTGCTCGCTTCTCACTAATACCACAGGATTAATACTTGTGACAACATTAATCCCAAGGAGGTATTAAACAGAAGGGTAGAGAAGTCCCTTTGTGGCTCAGGTGTGGTCAACCTAGGTCTATGTCCTTTTAATAATGCCAGGAGACCTGCAAAATGGGAAAAAATCGTATGACACAATAATAATTGTACACCCTTCCTCATATAATATATTATAGATTGTCATAAGATTGACGAAAATAACTAAATATGTATATATATTTATTTTTAAAAAACGAACATAAATTCTTATTTGTTATGTGTACCAAACACCCGTCTGAACAAAAACAATAGTTACTGTGGAGATTTTCAAATTTTGAAAACTCTGTCATTAGTAAACTACCCTTAAATAATGTTTTTACCTCCTGAAAAATAAGTGAAAAGTTTTTTTCATTTCAAACACTCCCAAAATATCCATTTTAAACAAAATTTTTAGAACCATTATCAAAATTTTTAATTTTTAAAAATCAGTCCTAGTGAACTTCCATTTAAAAATTGTCTCCGTGAAAAACTAATATACACTGCTATTACTTGCTTCATGCACTTTCAGAATATGAATTTTAAAATAACCCATTTGGGGTATTCTAAAAATTATTTCAAATTTTCTTAGAACCTTTATTTTTAACTTCCCTTATTTTGGAGGTTAGATTTTTGTATGTAAAAAAAAACCCTGAACAATGACCATATAAAATCAAAATATCAAGTTTTAACCAAATCTATCAAGATTTTTCAGATGTAGCTTTATGGACAAACAGAGATACATAAAGAGAGACCAGATTGTAAGACCTACTTTTTTGGATTTGGGGGTAAAAAAAACTTTAGACTCGTCACTACCATGAGCCAATTTTTTTTACGAATAAATACTGTCTCTATATAGACTAAAAGTAAAAAGAATAAACATTATGAATTTTTTTACGAATAAATACTTTCTCTATATAGACTAAAAGTAAAAATAATAACATTATGAATTTTTTCAAGCCAGAAAATACTCAAGGCCATGATTGTTTTGTCAGGACTGTCAGTGACAGGGTGGTCGCGGTTAAAATCAAATCCGAGTGTCTAAAGGTTTTTTTTTTACCCTCCATACAAAAGCAGAAATATGTTTTTCTCTAAAATTCTACCTTCATTGTCTATATTATTTTATTGTGAATAGACTAAGACAACGGTTCCCAAACTTTCTCGACTCGAGAACCCCTTTCACAAACATCTGAGTTGCACGAACCCCCTGGTAAATATCCATAGCCACGCACTTAATTTTATACCTAATTTTTATTAAATCTTGTCACTTATTGTAATCAAAATATTTAATACCTTTAAATTAACCTATTCTAGCTCCAGTAGGTACTTTGTGATTCCCCACCAAATATAATGGAATAATAATGATACTACTTAAGTACAAGCTCAAATAATATTATAAATTTATTTAAAAAATTAAAACATAAACTAAATAAGCAAAGTAGTGTAGCAACATTTTCTTATCTTTACTGCCACAATATATCACATTTCACAAGTTTTTTTTAAGTGGTACTGGAAATTGCTGCTTTGACATAAACTGAAAATCACAAAACTACATGCCAATTTAAGTTTCAAAATTATTTACAAGTTTTAACAGCTACTAACCTCTTCACGTGCCTTAATGAGAACGATTCTCCAGCTTTGGATGACACAGAGCTTTAAAGTCAGAAACCACAGATGATTGATAAAGTTTCAAGTATCTTTCAGCACGGAACCTGTTTCTGTATATATTTTTTAAATAGGCATGTGAAGAAAAAATTTCTTGTCAAATACGTAGAAAAAAATTGTAGCAAAGCTGCAATTGCTTTATTCAATAACACTTGGAACTTCTCCTTTAAACTTAACCAGAAACTAATTAATGACAAAGATTTATAGCTTACCTTTATTTCAAAATCAGTGGAAATTTCAAGGAGCTGCTCTTTTTTCACTCACGCTTAATGTGGAGAGTTCCAAAACTGCTCTCTCTTCCAAGGGATTGCGAATCCAATTGTTATTATTGGACATAGCTGGGAAATATTTCTTAAGGTTTTTCCAAGTCTCTTCAAGTGTTCTATGGCCATGTTCTTAACATTTTCTTCCAAAGAAATATGATTTTTACAATGAAGTCGTGAAGGGTATCAAAGCACTCTGATTGCTAATTAAACACTTTTCGCAAAATTTGTTTTTTCTATGAACGACTCAATACAGTCTTGCACAGTAAAAACGTTAATGTTCGACCCCCGAAGAGATAGGTTTTAACTGTTCATTTTTGAGAAAATATCTGCCAAATAGGCAAAAGGCTGGAGCTAAATTTGTCTTGCATGCACTTGGCTTTGTGAAGGGACGGTTTGTTAGAAAAACGAGAACTCCATGTTTAAGTTCAAACAATCTTGTAAGAGTTCTACCTGAATAACCACCTGACTTCAGTGTGAGACAATAAAGCGTTTTAAATGTTTCCCCATTTTCTCACAAAGTGCTGCAAAAATCCGCCATTACAGAAATATTTTGGTGGACCCCTTGAAAGATTTCGCGAACTCCCGGGAGTTTGCGAACCACAGTTTGGGAACCGCTGGCCTAAGACAAGTAGTAACACATATTGCTCATTTTACTTTTGTAAACTTAAATGTTGCAAGTTGTTCAGTTATTTCACTTTAAACTCTTGAAATGATAATGATAACCAACCTTTTCACATCTAGATGGCATTACATATTTCTAGAAACACAATGCTCAAAGTTATTTGTATAAAGTGGACTTGAAACTGTTTTGATGAAAACGTGTAGTAGTTGAACAACGACAATCAAAACATAAAGCAAGCTGCCTTAAGGCGTACGGCGTCGCGTTACGTCAACGCAGGCGTGGGTGCGTTGTGACCGCAAAGCGTCACCGCCGCTCCGGGCCTCACGTCTTGTCTGTAAGGCCGCGACACCGCCAATCAATTCAGGAACACCTCAAGGGGGCGCACGTCCCCTCAACTCTCGCCTCATCCCCCCTCCCGTTTTTTTCACTCAAGCGCCTTCAACTCCTTTGCCCTGAAACTCACGTCCTTTCTGACTCTGCTTTCTCATGGAGGAACGAGGACGGGCAATGTCATCAAGGTTTTCACGAGATATTTGTTTCACCCACCCTCCTTTAGTAATTGGCTTTTTTTTTCCTTTGCCTTGCGTCTTACTACCCATCTAGATTATCCACATTAAATTACACTAAACTTGTAGGAATGAGTGAGGTGGAATTTAGAGTAAAACGTATTATAGTTTGCTTGAAGGTTAAATTGCAAAGATAATTAAGGAAAATCCGTCATATTACATCCAGCCGTGATTCTTACCCTAACCTCCCTGTCACCATCAACCCAAACTATATGAGTTGTAATTCTAGTGCGTGTGCCCACTGATAGGGGTCTTAGTGATAGGTGTTACACCTGAGTTCAGTACTATTAGATCTAGTGGTATTCTGTGAACCCTAGGTAGCCGCGGCATTTGTGATTATAGTGCTTCTAGGGAGCCCACACCAGTGGTCACGTGGATTAAGACGTCGGATTTCTTCTGCTATTGTTGTAATGGGGAGCTCAAGTGCGTGTCCCAGCAGTGTTTCCTGAGATTAAAAAAAAAGTTTTCCAATTCCCCTCCAAGAAAATGAGGTTAGATTTACTCAATATATTACAACTTATTAATCAATATTTCATGAGTTTAGCCCGATAGGTTGTATTTTTGCTAGGGAGGACCGTACAACCATTATAAAATGTTTACGAGGACCACTGTAACATATGCATACGTCAAGTAATTTGATACTCAACTATCGATTTTGATAGTTACTATCAATATTTATAAAATAACACCCACACCGGTGGGCGCATGGTCTACGGTGCTACTCTCACTGTGGACTAAGCCACTGATGATGGAGAAATCGAGGTTAGAGTCTTGGTTGGGTGTAATGAGGGTGGTTTTTCCAAAACAAGATTTTCACTCTCCCTCCTCGCAAATTTGGGTACACTTCCTCTAAATTTAATCTTCAAATCCCTAAAAAATTAACGTAATTAGTACATAAGCGTATTACCCGAACGGATGGTAAGACGTGGTGCTAAGAAGAAAGACACTAATAACATAGAAAAACGTTATCAATGTTGAACGCAAAAATAAAATATGTTTCTATTTTTTAAGAGGTCTTAGCAGATATTGGTTCAACCCTCGATATAAAGAGCTTTTGAAACAAATTCACTTGTTCCGACACCTGAATACACGACTGAGCACACAACTGAGTACACAACCGGACATAAAGAAGCCAGGTATAGAGATGAATAGCTTAAAGCTTAACATTAGCCAATTATTTTTTTCCCCCTTTGAATGGGAGACACGTCACTTTGAATGTGTCCACTTGATGGCGGAGTTGAAGTGTTTTGGCCCTAGAGAAACAGTTTTGAGAATTAAACCAGTGACTTATCAATTCTTAAATAGATCGTTATTAAAGGTGACCAGTCCCCGTAGCAGTGTGGTTAGGGAGGCTATAAGCGCGTCTAGAGAATTTTTATTCTATACTATGAATAAAAAAAGTTGTTTTGCATGTGTTCATCCTGTTACACCTATATTACAAAATAATTAAGTAGCTAGGGCTATGAGAGAAGTATTAGTTTGGGCCGTTAGTTATCCGCGTGTTAATATGGGGTGTAAGATAACGTGAGCTATGATATGTAATGTATAGTTTTTATTGCAAAGAAAAATTGTTCAACATAAATAAAATATAGCTTCATGAGATAAGTTTGGTTTAGTCACCCATACAGAAATGGGGGTAGATATCACCCAGGGCATATACAAATAAATGGTACGGAGCTCCACACGGACTTACTCACTCCATTGTTTAAAAATGGAGATATTTATTCAAAACTTGTTACATATGTGAAATGAAATAACATACACTAGAAAACCCTATAAAAAAAAATATGTTATACTTATATAAAGCTTTTTTTCTCTCCCGGTTTTAAATTTTATAATTTTATTTTTAATGAATAAAAGTCCTTATTTGAATATTTGGACCAAATTACTCTTAATTTTAGGATTAAACAGACACAGATAGACGGCTTTATGAAAACCACATTTTAGGGCTTGGGAGTCATGAAACTTTGACATCCATCACATATCAGGTTATATTTTTTTAACGGTGCAATACTTTGCTTTTATTTTAAAGTGTTTCATATATATTTTTAGTTTATATATATATATATATGCGCGTGTATCCTCCAAATTATTGGTTTCATTAAAAATATGTTTCATGTAAAATATTTTAATTTTAAATAGACCTGTATATGTGTAATGATAAGTATTATCATATATTCAAAGATTTACGGAGATATGATAAGAAATTAGAATTAAGGCATCAGACCGGAACCCTTAAAGTTATTTAGACGAAAAATTGAGAGTATCCATTTTGTTTGTAATATTGATCAATACCTAGAAATGAAATTTAATCAGAATCGTTGGAGCAGATTTTGAGAAAATCGATTTTTTTTATCTTTTGCCTTAAATAAACTACTCTTAATTTTAGGGTTAGATATCCGATTACAAAAACCCCTTCGGGATAATCTTATGAAATAAAACCCTAGATATACCTAGTTTGAGCCCGATTGGTAAAATAGATTAGCCTCTACTCCGAGGCATAGACAGACAGAAGGAAATGCAAATACCACTTTTTCAGATTCGGGGGGTCATGAAACGTCGAAATTCATCAAAATCTCGAGTAAATTTTTTTTGAAGATCACATTACTTTTTCTACCTTTAAGGTAGTGAGAGAGTATTTTTTTTTAATTTGGTTTAATTTTTATATTGGAACGTAAATTAGGTACTCAATACAAAACTGGTCACAAAATAATATGAACAAAATATAGTTTTATTGCTAAAAAAATAAACATGTAAGGTCGCTAAAATCATTGACAAATTTGGGGCCCTGGGCATGTTTCCTCCCTGCTTCAATTTAATTACTTCATCCCCCCTTCCTCCCCGTCCCACACGTAAAGTAATCTTAACAATTCTTGAATATCCGTCATAGGTATCATGGAATTTGATTAGGAATTTTTTTAGTTTAAAATTTTTTTTATTATTATTTTTTTATTATTTTATTATTATTATTGGCACTGCGTCCTATTACCAAATGTTTCTGTAAATGCAACATTGTCATGAAATATAAATTCAAGAACGATTGAGATTAATATTTGTAGAAAATATAACTAAACGTATCTATTCAAGTAATATCTTAAATTGTCATTAAAAACCCCTGAACAATTCGACTTCTATTCTACCCCACCTTAAACGTGCTAAATAAACAATTTATCGCCGAATATATCCTTAAACTAGTGTAAGTTGTAGATATCCATACCAGACAGTAAATAAAATCAAATATATGTATATATTGGTTTTTTTCTCCTCTTCCTACGAACCGTTGGGTTATTTAATTTGTTTGCAATAAGGACATAGGGATGATAAAGCCCCACAGAGTGAATGTAGCCAGCCTTATTTGCGTGGAAGAGGAGTGAGTAACCATTTATAAAATGAAAGGGTGATTTAATTCATTTATAATAAGGACATAAAGATGATGAAAGTAAAATTTAGAGGGAATGTAGCCGCATTTCCATAGAAGGAGAGTAGGAAACTATTTTGAAAAACAACTTTAGTAAGTAAGTCGAATCCCAAACTCTTCAAGTCATTGAAAAAATCAGACCAGACTGGTGACTTCAACCATGTACTCGCTAGTGTGGGTAAATGAAAATTAACTAAAATATTATATCATAATCCTGGCACATATTATAAATACATTGTTTTTATATTACTAACCTTGTTTTATTAATACAAATGAAAACAAAAGCTATTTAATTTATTCTTAAACGCTTCATGGAAATTAAAATAGAGATTTAAAAGGTTCACTAAAAATCAAATTTGTGTTGTTATCAAATATACAATAAACCTTAATTAGCTAACAACTAATTTTTCTTCTTCTTAAGTAAGCAACCTGAAGGTTGGTTTTATGTGATCTCTCTTCTTCGGAGCTGGGCATGCACTCAGCCCTTCGGGTGGTTATTGCTGTCTGCACCATCTGGTGGAAATCCCATGTAGTAGGGGATTTCAGAATATGATGTTGTTCCCTAATGCCTTCTACAGTGAATTTCTATTAGAGGGCGTATAAGGAAGGCCCTACCAATTTTTCTGAAAAGTATGTTCACATACCCTCCGGGTTCTTTTACGTGCCACAATCAATATGGGATAGAAGACTTTACTTCCCCTTCGAAAGAGAGTACTACGGAAATTTATCGCTAAAGAAATATCCATCAACATCAGCTGGATGTGAACCCACTAAAAATAAAGTTCTGAGGCGAGCACTTTACATCAAGACCACCGATATCGACCTATTTTTCTGATACACCAATACATTATATATAAGATATAGTTTTCTGAATCTTTGTAAATTAATCTTAACTGCTCCAGTGATTTTTTCCAACAATTTATCGCTATAATAACAAATAACCAACGTTTTACGTATGCTATTTTTATTGATGAACTTAAGTTATTCGGGATGATAAAGATTTAAATATATTACTAAAATAATTTCACAAATCATCTTAGATCTACCAACTTGGTAAGGGGGAAATATGTTTTCAGGGTTTACACTGCTTACTTTATTCGAAATTCGCTGATTTTTCCAGGTATTTCGGAATGAATTTCCATTTTTTCAGGTATTTTGGAGAATAGTATAGGCCTAAAAAATTAAATTTCTTTTTTCATGAAATAGTGTAAACTCAGAACTGGATGACTTGACCTTCACCGGTAATATATGCAGTTATTAAGTAACTATATTTTGTATGGATGAAAATAAGGGCAGAGGGTGAAAGGGAGGGGGGTAGTATCTAATATAATCAGCAAGCTTAGTTCTTCAGTTTATTTTTTCCCTCCATTTAAAGAGAAGACCATTTAAAAGCTTGCAGTTAAATGTTTAAAATCTAAAATAATAAATTATCCTTAAAGTGTTTTGTAAAATATTCTGTGTTTTCCCCGATTTATAGGTGCGTTGCAGCCCTGTGTTTGTTTAAACATTATTTTCCTAAACTTCCACAAACCGAGTACTAAAACTCTATTTATAATTTGTCTAAGGGGTCAGTAATTCCACCAAAAGCGATGCTCAAGTGGTCCAAGTTGCGAGACTCGAATTGAACTTCGCCACACTCTATAAATAAGTCTTGATTCCAATTCTGGTCGGGTGACATTGAAGTTAAGTATAGTGATATATTCCTCTCATTTTCCCTCATTTATCCTTCTTATCCTTACCTTTGAGATGAAGGTGTTAATGACCCTAGGCCCAACACCTTAGCAGTGTATTATTTTGCTCATCTGAACACAAAGATAGGGATCTTAGGTTCAATTTCCAACATAGCAGAAAATGTATTATTAATGTATTCTCCCCATGGACACTGGAGTTTTTTTATGTTCTAATGTTAGGCTAGTTCTAGGTCGTGTACCTATAGAATCATTTTGTTCAGAATGTGTAATTTTAAAATTTCTGATTACATAAGCTAACAAGCCTTGTTGTGAACGTACAGATAGCCTATGGTAAATTTCTGTGGATGAGTAGAACCAAATTGCATTAATGTGTTGTTATCTCTTTCATTATTTAAAAACAGTATTTGCAGACATATTTTATAAGAAAAATTTTCAAATACTAAGTACAAGCTAGTTGTTATTAGCGCTTGGTACCACACTTGAAGTAAACTTTAAATAATTTGTGCTTCGCCTATTTTTGTTTCCTACGTTTAGAGCCAGGTCGCTTTTAAAAAATTGGGAAATATTTAAAGGCATTTACATAAATGTTTTACTTTCCTCTAGACTTTTTCAGAATGGTCCTTAGTAATATTTTTATGATTCTTTTATTACTATCCTTCCAGAGCTGTATGCATATTTAAACATGTCAGATAAGGAGGAATTTATATTAAGTGTACCCGCATTTATGGGAAGACAGAGCGGAAAACCATTTAATAAAAAACACCTTAGATCACCTGACCGGGAATCAAACCATGAGCTCCTCGTCATAGGTGAAACAGATGATACAAAACTGACGCCTTTTCCCGTGTGTCCACCTATGTATATTTGAGGGGTTGATGAAGGGAGTGATACTTGTTTCCCTTAATCCATGCCCAGCCATACCTTTAGGGTTATTTACCCTCGACATTTCGTCGGCATCCTTCGCTATATTCCTGGATACCACAAGGAAACCATATCTCCCCGCGTCAAGAACACAGAGATGAAGGGGGCAAATGTTGGGATGTTTTTCTAGGAATTTCGTGATCGTTCAAAGATCAATTGTTTCAAATTTAAGGGGGAACGCCAAAATAGTTTTACTGGAAGAAAAAATGTCAAGTCTAATTAAGGTCTAGCGCAAATACTGGGATATGAAAAATAATATTTTATGGGTCTACTGGTTGTCAGGAGAAATCTTCAACCAAGGGGAGTTTAAATTTGGCTTATTATTGAAAAAAATTTTAATGTAGAAAATATCTATTACGATTATGTTCAAATTAGATATCTGGCAGATGTATATCCTGTTCAAAAAAATTATTTGAACAAATATTACTATTAACACTAATAATTGAATTTTAAAAACTCAAAATAATGAAAATGGCATTAACGATTTGTTCAAAATGGGCATCTGGGAAATATTTTTTAAACTTAATAAGAATGTAAGTTTATTTTCATAAAACAAATCATTTTAGGGTTGTTAACAAAAAATAGATTTATCAAAAATATAAAGTTCTAAAAATGGGTTTTTTAATTTTTATCAAAGTATATATCTAAAGATAATTTAATATGATTAGCAAATAAATACATTTGTTTTTTCAGGAGAAAACTTAATTATTAAGATCGTTTGCTGTAAAGAGATTTTTGAAAACCTTGTTCCAAACTATTATAAAAGAGAGACGAGTACGAAAGAATGCATCATTTAAATCTATTTTCGGTAATATTCTTACAATTGTTACATAGGTTACAGCAATAATAATAATAATAATAATAATAATAATAATAATAATAATAATAATAATAATAATAATAATAATAATAATATAGGCATACAAAATGAATAGGTAGTAAGATAATGTGTTAAAAAAAGGAAAAATAATAGGCTTTGCTGGTGACTGGCAGAGCAAGGTTCAAATCCTGTTCGGGTGTAATATGGCTGTTTTTTCTAAACGGTTTCCTACTTACTCCAAGCAAATTTGGGTGTATATATATATATAAGTATATAGTAGTATATGTATAATTATATATATACTCTACAATTCTACTGTTATAATTTCTTAGCGTAAATAATGCACGCGTTTAGCCCTAACGGGTACTTAGATGTAGATAAAAAATCAAAACCTACATTTAGTTTCAAGCACGAGATTAGTGATTTTTTCTAACCATAATTTTGTTATTTCTTAGCCAAAATGCTATGAGCTATATGCCTATAAAATTGAACTAAGCATGTACTATGCTAGGCATATATAGGCCTGCGCTGACCGGCGCGGGAGTGGGAGCAAAATTCGCGTGAAATAACAATGTAATCGCGGCATATAGGCGTTCACTAACCGGAGCGAATAAATCCATTGTATTTGCTTGCGAGCGCGGGATTGCAGCATCGTCTCACGTGGTTCACTGCATGCAATGTTTTCCCTATTCCCGCTAGTCGTTTTGGCAGTTGGTTGCAAACGGTGGTATTGTATCATAATGTCACTTTAAGGAGTCATATGAAAACAAATCCCCCCCTCCTCGACAACAGGCCCTTGATCCACCCCCATCCACCCTCTCTCTCGTCATCAGTAGTCCAGTTTATTGTGAGTGTGTCGCCTCAGACTAGGGGTAGGTAATCCTTTTAGTCCCCAATCGATTCATAAACTTACCAAAGGTCCCGATATCACACATGGTTTCTACATTCTACTATTGATTTATTGATTTTTTGATCTGTACATACACTGGTATCCTTCCTTGATTTACCGCGAATTGCTTCGCTATGGTGTGACCACGCTCAATCCCGCCAATCTTTTCCCCGCCATAAATTCTCGCGTTTGTTCCCGCGTTCTGCTACCACTCTATATCCCACATTGGTGTACGCAGGCCTTTAGAGTTGTAACGTGCAGAGCTTGTTTGAATTTCGTTAATTATAGCTCAAAAGTTTTGACTTATGATATAGTCAGAGAAATAAATAAATATTAAGTTAGTCCATTTTCTATATATAAATAAAAAAAATTAGATAAATATGCATTTAATGTCGAAGTTAAGATACCAATATTTTATCAGCTAGCTTGTTTGTTCATCAATGGAATATAAATCTTCATAGCCACTCATTTAATTTTTATTTTGGTACTCAATCTTGATTTCACAAAAAAAAAGTCATATAAAGATCCTCAAACTATGATATTCTCTCGCCCCATTCAATCATCCCTCTACATTTTAATTTTCTTGAATAAAACACAAAAATAATTCTTGAGAATAAAAAAAACACAAAGAGAGATAAAAAGAAATATGGACACAAGTTGAAATAAAACAACCTTTTTTTAAAGTTAAAGAAAGGGTGAGAAAAAGAAAGAACTAAATAACTAGAAAGGGAAAAGAAGATAGAAAAGAAAGGAAGGGGTTGGGGTAAAGTTAAAGAAGAAGTCTTATTTTACAGAGAAAGAGAGTGACGTTTGCCTATGCAAATCTCGCCCACGCGGGAAGGGGGTCCATGTGGAAGAGGTGGTAGTAGGGGGTTGGGAGGACGAAATCTTCTCTGCGGAATATTTTATAGCGAGCGAGCGCTTGTGCAAAGTTTTCAGCGCCTGTCTCTACGTCTTCAACAGAAGTACCGCCAAGCTTACTACCACTACCAGTAGCAATAATGCCGCACCACTAACTTGTCTTTTCAAGCTTCTCTAGCCTAAAACTCTGTTTTCTTCTTCATATACATTCATTTTGTGCCTTCTGTATAAACTAGTGGAAGACCCTTGTTAGGGTTCTTAGTTGCATAACGACTTATGTCAACTATCATGACTTGGATTTATTTATACTAGTACACACATATACATACATATACGTAGGAATATCTATATATACTATTTATATACACATATATGTATATATATATTTATGACTATCTATTTCTAATATATTCGTATATATACATATACGCATATTTATACATATATATTATTAATTACGTCGATTAAGTAATGATGTGTAAATGTACCCGCATTAGCGTAGCAGAGGAGGGGGAAACTATTTTAGGATAAATATCCTTAGTACAACCGACTGGGATTCAAACCCAGATCTCCCAGTTATTCGCGGTTCAGTCTATTGTGATAGTGATGCCTTAGGGCAGGTATACGATACGTCCAATCTTTCCCCGAATAAGGGCTGCAAATGTTCTCAAGGAGTTAGCCGAGGCCATACATGAGATTTCTAGGACCTAAATATAATAGAGCGTTAATGAATCACTATTTAGTTTTAACAATTGTATATACTACACAAGTAACACTATTCGAGTTTTTGCGATTCGGAAACTTCATGGAAATTAGCATGTATTTACGTCAGAGCCAAGAGCCTAAATTGTTCTTTATTTCTACAATTTGAAGTATTTCAATTTTACCTGGCAGGCCATACACAGCAAACACGGAGGCCGTGGGCTGGACACACCTGCCATAAGGTATGGCTACACGGAGCCGACCCGCACCGCATTTTCTAGCAAGTAGCTAGCTACACGAGCCGCACCGCATTTTCTAACCATTTTTATATTCTTTATAGACTGAGTTCTACTAAAAAATAAATTTTGTATTTTTATTTTTACTTGCATTGGTTTTCACCTATTTTCATTTTATTAAGTTAGCTATTAATAATGAAGAATAAAGTTTTAAGTTATCTAATAATTAAGAAGAAGAATGTTTGTTGTATTTAATATTGTTTATCTTGTACGTAATGTTGGAAACAATGAATACAGCGTCACACGTGCAACGGCTGTGAAAGAAATGCCTATCACCGTTTCGC
Source organism: Timema podura (assembly GCA_033556935.1). Classification (NCBI taxonomy): domain Eukaryota; kingdom Metazoa; phylum Arthropoda; class Insecta; order Phasmatodea; family Timematidae; genus Timema; species Timema podura. Next base: position 46,737,870 of record JAVRXN010000011.1, on the reverse strand, counting down.
CCATCCCTACAGTGCTTAGTGGTTAGCAAGAAAACAAAGTTCGGAAGCTCCCAAACATTTATTTCCGGTGGTAGGTGGCTACACGGTCCGTACCACGCCGCAAAAGTGCGGGGCAATGCTCTCTTGACGTGTAGCCACTTGCATTTAAAAACATGAATAGCATTCCACCGGAAAAATGCAGTGCGTTGCGATGCGGTGTAGCTCCCTGTAGCTGGTCCTTTAGGGCTTAGGCCATTCAAAAATCGAAGTTTTTTTTATGTATGTGACTCCAGCTAGTATTTATTGAGCTTAAGACACAATAGCTACTACTAGGATCAACAAATCCCCAACTTGAAAAAAAAAAAAAAAAAAGGAAAATTAATGTGATCGACGTGTCATGACTGCTTAAAGGTGAGGAAGAAACAAATTAATAAATGATGGGATGGATGCTAACGAAATGATTAAAGAGTTAAACACAAACACCCGCTCGAACCAAGTGACCAGGAGAGAGCTAACTTTCCTAAGATGGTATATTTAAATAACACATTGATGATATGTTTGAAAATTTTTTTTTTTATAAAATAACTGGTTCACATTCATTATTATGTTCAACAGAGAGCTATTAACGACATAAGCTAACGCATTAACGTGGAGAGTTAATGGAAGAACCGTTGTGATAAATCACATGTGGAAAACCACCCCAACAAACCTGGCAAATATTTTACTCACCTATGGCTTCCTTGTCATTGACAATGGCATTAATTAAACGTTGACACCTTAGACAGTGTGGCCATCAATGAGGCTTATAAAAAATATAATACTGATTTCAAAGCCTTATAAAAAATAATAAATATTAGAGATGGACTTCTAATTGAACAAATACTATAATATAATAAAATAAAATTCTTTAACTGAATGTACACATTATGTTTTTGACTTAATAGTAGCCCCGACGAATTATTATTATTATTATTATTATTATTATTATTATTATTATTATTATTATTATTATTATTATTATTATTATTATTATTATTATATATGTCTGGGCTACATAAATCTGTAATTCATTTCGTGGAAAGATTAGTCAGTGTTTATGTAGCGTTGGCCAGCGGGTGCCTAATCGTACTAATCTAATCGTACATCCTTTTCGTGGAGGCTTTTTCCATGTCCCAATGAGGTGAAAGGATGATAGTAGTGTTTATATGACGGTGTAAAGCCAATGAAGATCTTAACCTAGCTTAGGCCTAATTTACAAAACCCTGGTGAATAAGGGAATTATTCCTTTTTGTAGAAAAATCCCCAGGCACTTGCTGGGAATTGAACTCGATACCTCCAGGAAGCAGCCAGGAGCTTTGAACACTATACCCGAGGCTGGTTTTCATAAATAATATCCAGATGTAATAAATTAGGCCTAAGTACTATATTTTCTCCCTATGCAAATACGATTTTACTTTTTAGGAAAATTAGTGATCAATAAAGTTACGACATGAAGCAAAACCTACCCCGTGATTTCTTTAGACTCCCGTGATTGGGTTAGAATTCCAACTAGGCCAAGATTCAATCTTTAATTGACACACAAACAGTCAAGATACGTGAATGGTAGCTCATTAAACGTGTTGATTTATGATCTAATGACCCTCGTCAGGGATTAATAAACATTATACTAATAAATTCATCAATTAATATATTGGTAGCTGTAATATTATTTTCTTATGTATTTCACACCACCCTGATATTTTTTTTTACTTTGTGGCAAACCCTTTTTAGCTTACTTGACTATTTTGTGGTTTGCTATTTTGTGGTTGGAACGTTTTCCTTCTGAAAAGGAAAGCTACGCCTGTTTTGAAAGTGCTTTTCCTTCCAGTTGGCAGAAAGAATGTGAAATGGACTTGTTCAAGTAGACATTTCAATACAATCTGCTCCGACGGATTATGTAACCAAGCAACACTTTTTTTTTGTTTGTCGAAGCTCAGTTTCTATGTAGCTTGTCCAATTTTCGTAAACGGTGGAGCCTTTTAGAAAATACAAACTTTTTTTTTTCAATTTAATAACACTTTAATATATTATAAGCATTATTTTTATGAGTATTAATTATATAATTTAAAAATCACAGCTGAATATCACAGAGCCTAACGTATGATTAAGGGAAAGTAGATCTAGCTACTTTAATATATGTTAAATAAATCTCTTTCTATTAACATTGAACTATATATAAATCCATTTAGTATTAGGTACCTATTCAAATACAAAGTAAATATAAAATTACCATCCCTGAATAAAATATACATTTCAAAAAGTGTGTCAAAAATAGATATCTCATTTTGTTTACCCTATTATATGGTGTTTGAGTCGCTATAGTTTAGAGAATATTACTTTATTTTAATAGTAGACAGTAACTTTTTAGATCATAAATTTTTGCTAAACCTATAAAAGAGGGATTAAAAAAACTCCTTTATAAAATTAACTGACTTTTCCAAGCTTTGTAGAAAACATTTTCCAAAATTTACTGACTTGACCCTTTTTCGGTTTTACTTGGAGGATGACGGTTTTTGCATTCACTAAATATATCACATATTAAAAATAAATTGGTGGGAGCTATTAAGCTTCAACACTTTTATAATGTAATCTTTAAAGTAGGCCTACTAAATGTTTTTTGGTATTATTTGTAGCACTTTATAAACTCGGCATTAAAAAACCTTCTACTTAACCATCTCATGTTAGCAGTTTGCCATTTCTAGGCAATTTATTTGTGTTAAAATGCGAGAACCAAAGTTCCTCACGTTTGTTTCGGTGTTTAGGTACGAGATTAATAGTTTTTATATATAAATATTTGAATTAACTGATTTTGTGTATTTTGAATTCAATTCCCTGATTTTTACCTGTTTTTCCTTACATCAAAAAAGGTTCTGACTTTTTAAGATTTTCCCTGTTTTCCATATGCTGGAGGCCACCATAAGAAATATTAAGATGAATTATTACTAAATTTTAAAATAGAGTTGGTTTGAAGTATAACAGGCTTGACCAACCTGGGGCCTCTGAATTAACATGTAAATTCTCTATAGCTGAGATAACATTAATTATCTTTGATTCAGGGTTATTGTTCGTTAATTATTTATTATCAGTTGTACCAATACCAATCACAAAAATTAAATCAATATTTCTGTATGTTAATTAAATTGTTATATATATTCATTTATTTGTGATTACATTAAATATATTTTTTGTTTAGGTAAAACTACCCTATTGTTATTTAAACCTTTTTGTTTTGTAATATATGTGACCACAACAAAATTAATGTGAAAATTCTCTGTACTCACTGGGTTGTATTTAGACACATGTCCCTGTATTTTCCCGGTTATTTCCGTTTTCCAGGTGTTGTATACTATACGTTCATTTTCTAGCTAAGTATTTTTTTGTTAAAGATGATCCTTACAGAGGAATCAAACATTAAAATAAATAAATTATAGATATATAAGATGGAACGCTCAAATTTTCGATTTCTCGAATTATTCGAATCCTATAGTAATCGAGAAATTCGAGAATCTAGCAAAAAATTTTCCGAAAACAAATATAAAGGCCTTAAATTAAACTTAAAATGCAATTTTTCAGGAATGACATAGATTCGTGTACTTATGTCAAAAATAAAAGAGCAGAATCACACTTTTTTATAAATTATTTTACAGAAAATTAATGTATTGTTTAATGTCTTCTTTATTCTTGAAACGTTATAGAGAATACCAACAGAATAGAATGTTCACTGGTGCCTAAACCTTCTAAAATGTTAATTTGTCTGCCTTTTTAAAAATACACTCTTCAATTTTTTGACAAACTAAAAACTTACTTTTGAAGATTCAAGGATTCTAATTTGGATTCGAGATTCGAAAGAAAATTTTGGATTTGGATTTGGATTCTAGAAATATAGGATTCGATCCATCTATTATATATATATACTCTTCACAAATTAATATTTTGCAAGTTGACAAGTGCACATATTCGCATCAACTATTATAAAGTAACCGAACAATTTTTATAGGGTATGAAATACAGAAATAGTTAAAATAATTTTTCAACAGTCAAAAATGGTAAAACTTACCGTTGCATAAACTTACCTAAAACATAATTTCACCATCTTCAATTTACCACTTGACTTTGTAACTCACTGCAAAATGGTGGATTCAGTAAACCCTATTCTTAACAGTTTAGTAATTACATAATTCAATTTCACTTTGCAAAACGCACAGTTTCACATGCGCATAATATGGTGATGTAGGGAATTTTTCATGCTTTAAATGAACAGTTGAAACACTGCGTCTGCTCAGATCTATACTAAAAAGTAATGAACGCAGCAGATACGCCACACTCGACCAAAAACTTTCTGCTAACGTAACGTCAGTGTGACCGTTGTGTTGCAGGTTTCATAAAATGTCAGTTGTTGGTTTTATATTCGTCGAGTAGTCTAGGAGTTGTAAGTAAATTTGTTCTACCCAATTGGTGTCGGAGATTAATATACTACAGTGAAATACGCCGGAAGTGATCACGATTTTATGCGTGCTATAGTTATACGATTCGGCATGCCTTGGGCGCATTGTTAATTATTGGATTTATTTAAAAAATACTCCTTTACAGTTAGTTCATTTCCGCACATTGATATAGGTATAAACCCTATAATCGAGCTTTAATCTGCCTTCCGGGTAACCCTGGCAATGAATTTTACTTTGTTAAATGCTAATGTGAAAAAATTTTACTAAAATACCATTGATGTATTTATTTAGGTTTAATCAAAGGAGATATTAATAACCAGATATTAAACCCATTATTGTACCAATGTACGTATTGATTTGTGATTAGTAGATATTTATAGTTAAATCAGGATATATTGCTGATTTAAAAAAAACACTTCACTGACAGGTTTAGGCGAAATTTTTGCACACCTGACTCACTTGAACTTGTAGGCTCGGGTTCATTCGAGTAGGAGAGAATAGGGATAGTTTTCACCCAGCGTGGTTTTATATGTATTATTTTATAGGGGGATACCTTAAAAAAACATAAACAGTTAATTTTAACAGTAAATATTGAAAACATTTAACCCTTTTATTTGTTAATTTTAAAATAATTGCTAATGTCTATCAAGATTGACAGTGGAAGATCCAATTAATTGACGTGTGCAAGTAGATATACAAAACATTTTTAGCTTTTAGAAGTCTTTTATATCAAAATTAGACTTCAACGTCTGTACAGAGATTTTTTTTTCTTAAAATTTCATGCACCTCATTTTAAGGAGCTATCAAAACACGATAATAATCTTAATATAGCAATGGAAATATTATAGAAGTTCTTCAACCGTCTATATAAAGTTTGTTAATATAGAGATTGCAAATTGTTTAAGATCAAAAATATAAAATTAAAAAAAAGATACTTAATATCAATAGAAGCTTCAACACCCTTATCACACTTAAATAGATAAGAACATAATCACTTTGTCGCTAAGGTGGCTGAAAATGGGATGTAGGGGGTGCCTTAAGTGTATATCTAAAAAACCCAGCATAGAAAAATATTATAAAGTGAAAGAGTATTTTTGAGTTGTATACCCAACCCTTTTCCCTTTTTAATTATTTATTTTCTTTCTCACTCTCAATAACCTGTCTTAACTTTGTTTTCAAGTTTTACTTATGATGCTACCGATTGTTTTGTGTGAACACGTATTAAAGTACAAATATTAATAAAGTATTATACATATTCCCTAAAATTGATTTTATATCAATTAAAAAACTTTAAATATGATAGAATGATTGACTAACTGCATATATGATTTTACTTCTATGATAAGTTCCTTTCAAGTAAAAGAAATGAAATATTCATTAGCTATCTTACATTTCCAATATTTCAAGATAGAATATCTGTTTACAATTTAAAAGACTAATGACTTTTCTTTTTTTCTTTAGGAAACAAATAATATATTCGGCACAAATTGGATGTAATAACAAAAAAAGGGGGGGGATGAAGAGCAAAATAAGAAAAGGAAACACAAAAGGATGGGTAAAGGAAAGTAGTGTTGTTAAAATAAGACCGTGTGAGATACAGAGATCGCATCTCACCACACACAGCATCCCTAGGTGTGGCCAAGAGAAATGGGCGGTGAACCCCACTAGCTATGGGGAAGGAGATAATGGATTTCTGATGACTTGAATCCACCCACGAGCTCCCCCTTCCCCTTCCTATTCAACCCTGGCTTGATTCTGATCGAAAACAACGCCATTAACGGAATTAAAGATCGGGGGCCTTGAGGAATAGAATTATTTGCTGATAAGTTGCAACTAGACGCGAATGATTACAAGACATACCCGCGTTACTGCGGCGTCACACTTTAGAAATGTTAGGCTGATACTATTATTTTTTTAAGATAAAAAGATTTATATATTTTTTATTAAATATTTTTCATTGTGTTAAACAAGTTTACCACTATTTCTTTAATATAAAATTACCTATTCAAGGTTTCAAGGCGGAACTCTCATTTATTGAGACCATTTAGAACAGGCACGTCAAATTGACAGCCTATGGGCTGCACGTGGCCTTATATATGATTTTGTACACCCCGTGGATCGATGGTTTATGATGAAACGTCAGATAAAGTAGCTCTATTCTTCTGTTTATATACTTCTTAGAAATACTCTAATTGGGAAAGTGATATTTGGGAATCTGAGATAATTTAGAGAAATATGTCATTTGAGCTTGGCTGGTGTACCAAATTTGTGCTCTCTTCCATAGAGGCTCAGTACTGAAAATTGGCTGAATTTACAAACAAGATATGTGTAGTGTCTGGCAACACAAAATTACGTAAACGGTTGCTTTCTCACATTAAATGGAACACAGCACACGAGAGGAGAGACATTATGAAAGTGATCTCAGCACAACATAACATTAAAAACCATTCACATCGCTGCTGCACATATATGTTTATAGTTTCAAATTTCTAGCTAAGCAAAAAGAACTAGTTATATTGATTTAAATAAGGGATTATCCTTTATTCTAATTGTCATAGCAAGGTAACCAAGCTAGAACAATTTTTATTGAGTATAAGAATAATTACTATTTTTAAATGAGGCCCATTCTATATTCTCAATGTTCAATATGATCAAACAATGACACGCCTTCTTTAGAAAATATAGTAGAGAGGAACTAAATCTCACTTTTCATAAAACTGGCATTGTGTAGACATGCCAGTGGTGTTTATAACAGGACATGACCTGGGTGGAGAAATACATGAAGTCATTACGTAACCCATTGTTTCAGGAGGGCACGTGTTCAAACATGCGTGATTATTTCTTTAGTTCGCCTTTTCTTCCACGCAAAGACCTGATAATTAAAACTTGCATTTTGATGTTCCAAATTCATAAATATTCCAGTGTTCTTTGGATGTGAAATTTCTTGCGGTTTTTCCGGCCATAAACAATTATTCATGGTTTTCCTGTTCACTCAGTTTTCCGGGTGCGCGGCAGCCCTGATACTCTAATGAAAGTCATCAAGTTGAAAGTTCTAAGAAAATCAATGCGATAAGCTAGATATTTATTTCCATTTTCTAATCTCAGGTGATATTCTACTTTGAATATGAATAATGGTCACTATTACAAATCAAGTATTAATATATAAATTGTATATTTGAGTGGTTACATGGTTTAAGGCAGTGCTATTCAACCCTTAATCTCACTACCCCCTGATATAATTTCTCTTCATACCCCAAAGTTGTTGGTGCATAATGCAAGCTATACATATTCCATAATATACACCTGACATAAAACTGGCCCTCCCAGATCACATGTCCTTATGTCCGGGTATTTTGTGGCTAGGCCTAGCTCTTTCCCTGATTATTCAGTGTTTAACATGAAATAATAACTATATATATTACATTCTACGTGCCCCCTAAGATGTCTTCACGTACCCAGGTTGAATACCACTGGTATAAGGCATTGATTTCGTAATATACTGGATTGACAGGGACAGAAAGATCTGGACTCAAATCCCGATCGGGTTTATGTTTTTTTCCTTAAATCATGTTTGCTTTCCCATCGCACAAATTTGTCTACATTAATCTTAGTTATATAGTTATCATCCCATTAGTATAAATATATGGATCGTTCTATATAGTAATTGGACGTGGTGTGGATAAAATTACGGAAATATTGTAGATAGCTTATAATGATAGATCTATATAGATTACTCAAGACACAGGGTAACGTGTATACATAGGGATGATAACGTTTATTTCTTATTCTGTTTTAATAAAAACCAATACTTGTCTATGTTTATAACTGTTTAGTGAGATTAATAAACTATTAATGCTCAATAATTTAATTTTTTTTTTAGCATCGCATCTCACTACCTATTTAGGTTATACCTATGTGTACAAATTACGTTTAATTACGCCAGTAAGTTAGGGATAATAAAGGTTGAATTTATAGAAATTGTACTCATATTTGCGTGGAGGGAGTATAATATTTTTTTAATACACCCTTTTAACACGAGAGTGACGCCTTAGATCAACCGAAACAGGTGCTAAATAGTAATCTTGAAATACGTTTTAGATGCCTATACGTAAAACCGAAACGGTAAACGAAACCAGGACAAAACATATTTTTGTCAGTGTTTCACAAAAAAAAAAAAAGTTAATAGAACTATTTTCTTATTTATAAAAAAAAGGTAGAAAAATCAATGGTTTATGAATATTCAAAACATTTCATGAAAAGTTCTATTTTTTTTTAAGTCATGTTTTGGTGAGAAGAGACGTTTTCAAGACGATAACAAAAGAATCACAAAATGTAAATGAGTTGGGAAGGCTGAAAGCAATGGTTTTAGGTTGAATACGCTAGAACCGGAGAGAGGGTAGATTGAGAGGGAGGGGGGCACGGGGTGGGGGGGGGGTTTGATGAATCGTACCCGGAAGAAAGATCGGTCGCGTTTCCAGCAGCTATACCAAATACTGCGGCAAGAAGAATAAAAGAAAACACTGCTGACGCAATAACTGATCCTATTTACATCCGGGAAGAAATGGACGCATTTCCACTGATAGAAAAGAGGGCGATACTACGGATAATGCCGATAAAGCTAAGGAAATAAATCAAGTCTGGAAAAATAAAACGTCTCTCTTCGACCATCTTAAAATGTTCTGTATCTAAGAACTGCCTTGAATGTGGAAATATCACGTTTTATTTATTTTATAATTTGTGATGAATAACGTTGAAATTAACTTTTATAATATTAATGATTACTGTATACACTTTCAACCCAACATGGTATATAAATCTGTGCATATTTAGTTAAAAGAGTTTATGGTTGGAATTGTTTTCCCACAGCATTTAAATTTGTTTCTGTCCAAGATAAAATAATTTTAACTACGCTAACACAGTAAGTATGAAGAAGGTGTTTTTATTTTATTAAATTCATCCACATTGGCGTGAAGGGAGGAACCTTAATAAAACCATCCGCAAATCGAGCCACGACACCCCATAAACAGCATACCAGAGAAAGTGAGTCTGAAATTTTGTCTGAGTGCCCAATGATGAGGGGGGTGTCCCCTGTTGAATATTAAATAATTTGTATTAATTGATAAAATTAATTTTAACTAGAACAATCGGAGGAAATGTATTAAAACATGATTTACTAGTGATTATTTTCTTATATAATCCATGTTTCAGTTTAATACTTTATTATTGATATTAATAGGAATAGGATATATTAACTGAATATAGAAAATATTGATATAAAATATTTACACTTGTTAATTAATTAAATAAGATATAACTTATATCTAAGTCATGATACTATCCAACATTAAGAGAATTATTGATTATTAAATTTGTTTTCTTGATTTAGTGGTCTGGGGATTGCTTAACAATAGTTTATATATTTTTCACGTTCATTAATCGATAAATTTGAGATATAACAATATATAAATGTGTAATTATTATTACTATTATTATTATTACTATTATTATTATTATTATTATAAAGTTAATTTATTTATTCACGCGGTGACCAGGCGGTATAGGGGTAAGATGTCGGACTTCTGTGCTGGGGGGTCTGGGGTTCAATCCTCGACACAGATTTATCTGATTGCCAAACCCTCCCTTCACCTCTGACAAGACGTGTATTAATCACAACTTATGAATGTGAGGGATGCCAGGCCTCCAACGTGGTTCTGATTCTACGTTAAACTGTAGGTCCTCCATTTCATTTCATAATCACCCTACCATTACACATTAGCGTAAGTGCGTATAACCCTAACGGGTAGTAAGACGCGGTGATGACGATAATAATAATAATAATAATAATAATAACTATCTACGCTATGTGTATGACCTAAATAACTTTCAACTTATAAAGATACGAGATGTAAAGACTTAACAACATACATGGAAGCGTTTCTGTACATTTCAAATTCTATAAACCAAAATAAAAGTTGAAGTTATTAAACGTTAGTATAAAATGTAATAAACTAAGAAAATACTAATTGTAAGTTGGAACCTATATAATATACAGTTACACAAATGTAAAATAACTGCCACATAAAATATTAATGAATTTTTTTTAAATTTAGATATTTACTGATTTTCCCGTTTAAAACATTCCATTACTAAATTAAATCCAATTCAACGGTTAAATGATATAATATAAAATATTTTAAATTTGCAAATTTACATTCAACTAAAATGGGGAAGGATCTTTCTTTATTCTCCCCATCGCTTCAATTCTACTTGCGAGCCTGAAATAAAACTGAAGTAGGTCATGCCAACTTAGATCTACTATCAACTGGAGCCAAATGAGTTTAGAAATCTTCGAGTCTAGTGTTATGTGAAAGTGTTTGTGTTTGCAATTGTGCTGACTACATTCTGGAAGATTGCAAGGTGGAAAAGTAAAATTGTAAAAGTTGGGGGAAATTCGGATGAAGAAGAGAAAAGAGCTACAGACCAGGACAAAGAGATCGTAAAAACATAAAAGTTTTTGTGATCTGTCACAGAGAAAAATTACAAGTTCTCTCCGTAGTGAAATTTATAGCGGTGTATTTCAAGGGATGGGGTAAAACATACACATACAACGTGACATTTACTGCAACATTTTATTGAACGTTCTATATTTGAGTGTTTCATTTGTTTGAGTAAAAAAAGGGGGGCAATTTATCCACAATTTATTGTAACCTGTAGGGCCTATACTTAGGAAAAGTGATTTAATGTAGACCTACTTTAGTAGTTTTTAAAGGCTAAAATAAAGTATTATTTGCACTGATATTGATAGCATAGTTTTTTACCTGTGTATTTTTGCTTATATTATGGTAGGCAATGGAAATAAAATTTGATACAAAAATATTTATAAACAATTCTAATATTTGTATGCATAGTCCTACGCTTTTTTTTTTGTTTGAAATATTAATATTATATTTAACCGGTGCAAATGCTTTGCACCTTGTAGTAAAGACAACTAATATGTATATACCCTAGGTATATATAACTTACTAATATATAACAAAATATCAATAGTTATAGATTCTATATAACTATTTTGTACCATCCATCTGAGGTATCTAATTATTTAAAATAAAAGAGTAGGAATGATAAGAAATGTATTCACATTTACGTGAGGGGATGGTGAGAAATCATTCAGGTTCACTTCAGTACATCCATCTGAGCTTCAAACCCCATCCTCCTCACCAAAAACAACTCAACCAAATGCCCACCTTAGCGGGTAATATTATGTAATCACTATTTTATTATATTGTTATAATTTCTCGGCGTATAAAGCATTCTCTGAAAAAGAATAGTTTACATTACAAAATATATGTCATAAAATATTGACTTAATATTTCGCCAAGAAAAGTCCCATGATCAACGTCTTTACAATCTATTTATTACAATTTTGTAATTTCTGACACACACACACACACCACACACACACACACAGCACACACACACACACCACACAAAGCGTAGTAGAAAATTTAAGTGGAAAAAATAAATTAAAAAAAAAACCATTACAAGAATACCTAACTTTAGTTGTCCCTTTGAAACGTGAATTTAACTCTTGAAAAGGATATCTAGAGTGTTCTAGAGTACGGTATCCTCTAAAGGACCAAACAAAGCCAGAGATACTTCAATATTATGTTTCCTATTCTCTGTCTTGGTGTGTAAAATTCAAGATTTTTAGAGAAACTGGTAAAATGACTGTCGTAATAAATCTTTGTGCTAGAAACCTTTGTTCTATAAATATATAAAAACCAACAGTTCTATACTAGAAAATAAAACTTTTAAATTAGTCTAAAATAGTACATAATTTATTTTTGTTAGCGAAATAGTTAAAAAGATAATACTTGCAATAACAATTTAAAATCATTTAAAACATATTTTTTGTGAAGAAAAGGTAATGAAGGAGGGAGTGTTATTTTAAATATAATTACTAACATTAGCTTTTGAACGCAGATAGTAAGTATCGTTAAAATTGTCTCCCTTATGACAATGAAAATCATGTTATTTTGTGGTTTTTGAAACACCGCGTTTTCTATAATTTTAGGTTATACTCATTTACAATGATTACTCTACTGAGGTTGGTATGAGGAATAAAGCATCATATAGATAATTTACTGGCATTTGCGTGGAGGGAGAGTGGTAAACCACTTGGGAAAAGCTACCTTCAGTAGAACCAACCGGGATTAAATCTCAGAGCTCCCCAACAATGGCAATCCAATCTATTGCGAGAGGAATGATCTGGACCCTTCGATCACGGAAGGTAGTGAAAATAATGTGTTAAGGTCTCCCTAAATCTAACGTTTGGATCAGAAATTTCTAGTTCAAAAAAGAACAATGGTTTTATATATACATATATATATATACTCTTCGCTCGTGACCTAGTTTATATTTTATAATATTATATATATATATAAATTTTAATCCAAAAAAGAACAATAGTTGTATACATACATATATAACTATTGTTCTTTTTTGGTCTAAAAATTTTATGTATATATATAATATTATAAAATATTATAACAATAGTTTTATATATATTATATATATAAAACTATTGTTCTTTTTGGACTACTTTTTTTTATATATACACATATAATATTATAAAATATAAACTAGGCCATGAGCGAAGAGTAGGCCTTATCTGTACTAGACATCTCTAAATTCTAGAAAACTATCCACGGGGATGGTTGACTTGAAAGCTTCTTTTGTTGGTTATCCATTGTGAGGGCTGGGGCTAGTTCAGGTATCTTAAAGAGTCTGAAACCACGAACAGATACAGACAGTATCGTCGCGGTATTGTTATGGCACGGAACGTCACACTGTTCGCGCGCCACGTTCCGGAGTCTCCCATCACCCATCATTCATCATCTTTCCCTCCCACGTGTGTCTTGTGAGGAAGTTGTGAATAAACGGGATGGGTTGAATTTTAAGCAAGTGTTGTTTTCTCTTTGCAGGTAGTCTCCCCCCTCTACTGACACCTCCACCCCTAAAAATAACCCCTTGCGCGCGTTTCCTTGCATTAATGATCGTATCCTTTTTTTTATTCTCGTCTCATTCTCCTTAAGAACTGACAAACCAAACAATGTTTAGTCTCCAATTGTTTGATGGCATATTGATTGTTTCTTTCACTTAACGAGTACCAATTTTTATAGAATAGAGATGGTTTCACGTGTTCATACGCCAAGTCATGTGATCAGCAACTTGTCACTTTTGATGAATAACTTTATATAAATCTTATCAATACTTTTAAAATAACCATTAAAAATATTCCCAATTTTGGAGGCCAAAAATAGAGTTTCTGTTTAACTGATAAAAATACTTTAAAATTAAAATTAAATATTTTACAAAGTAAATTTATCTTAACCTATTAGTAAGTTTAGTTCACTTTATTTAAAACTATCAGCAACGGTTTCCCAAAGAAATTTGAGCATTGGTCTAAATTCGAAGGTCAGCCTATCCCCCTTCCGATCTTATTTTATTTTTTTACAGCTCCAAGTCCTAATACACTTTTGGGCTGTATACTTTCATTAACTAATTACGCTAATATGTTATAGGGACGAGGAAGTTTGAATTTAGAGGAAGTGTATCCGTGCCTTAGACTATTTGACCACCGAAGAGGATGACTGCTGTTTTTTCGTACGCTGGGAGAATGGTTAACTCCCGAGACCCTTAAAGGCCTCAGGGTCATCTCTCTCCCAATCGATTAACCACCAGGATAGTTGATACAAGATTACGCTTGAACTAGGAATCGCATAGAGGAGGGTTTTTTACGTATTCCTCACTTAACAACGCTTTAGAACGAGGTCTAGTAAAGATAGGACCACGATGTGTTGGGTGACTCTTAAACTGCATTGTTTACCTAAGCTAGGTTTTATCCATCCATGGGTGGGATGGAAACGGTGGTGGACTGGTCCGTCGGAATACCTGGATATATCCAGATTCATTTCTAAATGTAGGCCTACCTTGGAATTAGTTTTTATTTTTAGTATTTTTTCTTAAATATAAACAATTCCAGAGTTATTTTCATCTAATTGATTTTTGAAAAAAATATTTTTTTGCTAGCATAAGTAATTTTGTTTAAAATCCATATATAAAGAGTATTTATTGTAATTAACGAGATGATAGGCATACTTTTTAAAATACATTCTTAAAGATAGTTCACCAAATAAAACAGTTTTGAGAATTCTCGTTACAGGCTATATTATCCATAAGAAAAAGTTTTTATGAGTGCGTCGTAGAAATTATGTTTATTTATAATAATTTTAATAGTTACGTAGCTGAGCACCTCCCCCTTTTCAATTATATCTCAAAATCTCTTCCATTCATTCTTTCTCAAAACCATACAGGAAGAAACTAAAAAAAAAAAACTACAGCGCGATTTCCTCTTAAATCTTCCCTAGTAAAGCTGAAAGCTAGGTAGGAGGTCTTGAAGTGAAGAATAAAAATGTCGAGGATGTATTCAAGTCATGACAGGCGCTCGCATCCTATTACTTCACACCAATGAAGACCTATACACCGGAAAGGAATATCCTTGACGTTTGGTCAGGGTGGGAGAGAAAGTTTGGGTGGTCGGATGGTGGGAAGGGGAAAGGGTATTCTTGTCCGAACTCTACCTTAGAGAAGTGGGTACAGATGTAAATATTTTCGTGGTATCAGGCTACGTTTACAGGAAGAATCAATAGCCAGAGCTATTATTTATGCTTATTAGTGGGAATTACTCCATCTAGATATCATATTCTGAAAATTGAAAAATGACACCTGGACATGGGAATCGAACCCGGGACCTCTGGCTTAGTACGCCAATGCTCTAACCAATGAGCTATCCAAGATTCGTCCCGTGCCCAGGGTCATTCTTCACTCATATTTTAAGGCAGAGTCTATGATGGACTTAGCGGAAATCGTCGGCTACAAATATGTGATTATATTAATATAACGAGCCATCGGTTAACGCAGCCATCTACGACTCGGTAGTTGGCTTTTTGCTGCCATTTGGACAATTATTAAATTGTACGGGATTGCATATACTAAGAATTAATAGCAAGAGCTAATATTTATGCTTATTAGTGGGAATTACTCCATCTAGATATCATATTCTGAAAATATGAGTGAAGAATGACCAAGGGCACGGGACGAATCCTGGATAGCTCAGTGGTTAGAGAATTGGAGTACTAAGCCAAAGGTCCCGGGTTCGATTCCCGTGTCCAGGTGTCATTTTTCAATTTTCAGAATACGTTTACAGTGCTAAAATTGTCGGCCGTCAGTACTTGTTTTAAACCTTTAATGCCACTTTGAAGTGTTCTACAAAATATAATGCAGAGGTGTTGATAGAGGCACCGGAATTAAATAATAATACTTACTGTTGTCTTAAGAGGGATCTAGGATAGTTCTACTAATATTTGTTGCGGCATTTTATGGATACAGCTATAAAAAGTTTTATGAGAGCAGAAAAAGATAGCCATTTAAATAGCAAATAGTACACCCAATAGTCACTTTTATGTACATATTCATATTAATGGACAGTGTCAGTAAATTAAATCTTTAAAATATAGTGATATACACAATTTAAGTGATAGAAAATTAATAAACTAGCAAACCCATGTACATCTAGAGCCAAGAGTTAGTAAATAATTCTGAAAAAGAATGTAAAACTCGTCGCTGGCTTTTATATTTTGCAGTGTCACCGGAGTTAATATTTGAACTTTTTAGCAACTGACCTGATAACATTTTTATTTAGCTTATATGCATTTCAAATTTTATTGATTTATTAACAAATGTGAGATAAAATTAATCCGGAACACATGTCCTATTTCATAAAATGTCCCCAAAAATCGGAGGCAGCCCTTGTTCTTGGAGATTGGTCTCCTAAATATGTTTGTGTAATGAGTTATTTTAAATCTACGACTTTTTAGCAAAGATAATATTGAACACTTAATAAATGATATGAACTAATTTTAGTGAGATTGAGTCTCTTTAAGGGTAACAAAGGTTGGTCAAGTTCAAACAAAACAAAAATTCTCAAATAATGAAATATGATTTTCAAAATTAAAATTGAATCACTTTCAAACTTGAAATTTTACTTTTTAAGTTAACTCTATTTAGTTTTTGAGGTTTAAGGATAAATACATCAACATCATACTTGAAGATAAATAACAAGTTTAAATCTAGCACCTTTGGATGTTAGTGAAGTTTTATAACTTGAGGTTTCAGTATTGAAAACACGTGGATATTTATTTATCAGTGTTGCTGTTTGAATTGCTGCTTTAATAGTAATTTTAGTATTGAGTAATCATAGACGGTGAAATGTCCTTAAGTTCATGTTCATTTCATTCCTGTATAGCCAAAATAGATTTCAATTTTTACTTTCTCTCTATCTTACAGGTAGAGAAAGTATTGTGATCGTCAAAAAATTCGAACTCGAGATTTTGATGAATTTTGACGTTTCATGACTTCCTGAATCCGAAAAAGTGGTTTTTGAATTTCCGTCTGTCTGTCTGTCTGTCTGTCTGTCTGTCTGTCTGTCTGTCTGTCTGTCTGTCTGTCTGTCTGTCTGTCTGTACCTCCAACTAGAGCCTAAACTATTTTACCTATTGAGCTGAAACTTGATATCTAGGGTTTTCATAGGGTTGCCCCGAGGGGTTTTTGGAATTGGATATCTACCCCTAAAATTAAGGGTAGTTTACTGAAGGGCAAAAAGAGAAAAAGTCGATTTTCTCAAAATCGGCTCTAACGATTTTGATTAAATTTCATTTATGAACATAAATAAATATTCCAAACAAAATGGCTACTCTCAATATTTCGGCAAAATCGTTTTAAGGGCTCCGGTCTGATGCATAAATTAACATTTTTTATAATAGCTCCGAAACTATTTGAGATATGAAATTACTTAGCATTACAAATATGTATATATATTTATAATACAAATATTTTATTCGAAACATATTTTTATAAAATCAATAACTTTCAATATATACGCAATTATATATATATTTTTAACTTTTTGGGCATTAAAGCTTAAGTATTGCGACCATAAGAAAAACTAACCTGAAATGTTGATGGATGTCGACGTCTCATGACCCCCCGAACCCTTAAAAATAGTCTTTGCAATGCCGTCTGTCTGTGTGTCTATTAAAACTTAAAATTAAGGGTAGTTTACTGAAGGGCAAAAAGAGAAAAAGTCGATTTTCTCAAAATCGGCTCTAACGATTTTGATTAAATTTCATTTATGAACATAAATAAATATTCCAAACAAAATGGCTACTCTCAATATTTCGGCAAAATCGTTTTAAGGGCTCCGGTCTGATGCGTAAATTAACATTTTTTATAATAGCTCCGAAACTATTTGAGATATGAAATTACTTAGCATTACAAATATGTATATATATTTATAATACAAATATTTTATTCGAAACATATTTTTATAAAATCAATAACTTTCAATATATACGCAATTATATATATATATATTTTAACTTTTTGGGCATTAAAGCTTAAGTATTGCGACCGTAAGAAAAACTAACCTGAAATGTTGATGGATGTCGACGTCTCATGACCCCCCGAACCCTTAAAAATAGTCTTTGCAATGCCGTCTGTCTGTGTGTCTATTAAAACTTAAAATTAAGGGTAGTTTACTGAAGGGCAAAAAGAGAAAAAGTCGATTTTCTCAAAATCGGCTGCAACGATTTTGATTAAATTTCATTTATAAACATTAATAAATATTCCAAACAAAATGGCTACCCTCAATTTTTCGGCAAAATGGCTTTAAGGGCTCCGGTCTGATGCGTAAATTAACATTTTTTTAAATAGCTCCGAAACTCTTTGAGATATGAAATTACTTAGCATTACAAATATGTATATATATTTATAATACAGATATTTTATCCGAAACATATTTATATAAAATCAATAACTTTCAATATATACGCAATTATATGAATTTTTTTTAACTTTTTGGACATTAAAGTTTAAGTATCGCGACCGTAAAAAAAAAACTAACCTGAAATGTTGATGGATGTCGACGTCTCATGACCCCCCGAACCCTAAAAAATAGTCTTTGCAATGCCGTCTGTCTGTGTGTCTATAAAAACTTAAAATTAAGGGTAGTTTACTGAAGGACGAAAAGAGAAAAATTTGGTTTTCTCAAAATCTGCTTAAACGATTTTGATTAAAATTCGTATCTAGGCGTTGATTAAGATTATAAATAAACTGGCTATTTTCATTTTCCTATGAAAATGATTTTTAGGGTACATTACAGAAGCGTTAATTTCCGTATCTCCACAACTATTGGAGAAACTAAACAACTTATCATTGCAAAATTGTAGGAATATTAGAAATAAAAAACTTTTATTTGACATATATTTTTATAAAAACAGCAGTTTCTGAGATATTTGCAAATATATTAATACAATTTTGTGAGCTTTAGTTGTAAACATATACTACTTAAGTCTTAACGCAATAATACTCCAATGCCATAGAGTAATTAAATATAAGTAAGTATCTAAAAAAAGTATGTTATTTTTCCTTAAATCTCTTAGGAGAAATGTTTGCATAGCAATGATCTATCTCCATTTTAGACTCAATAGTCAATATTTACATTTTTTATTGGTCAAAATGTATAAATGAATAATTAAATATCAATGCGATGACTTGAAGATCTGCAATATCTTTTAAAATGTTAAAATTTTAACCAGAAATCGAAATTTTAATACGAAGTGTTGACCCTTGTGGAAGACATTAAACTGTTTGAAATGTTCTTAGGTGGACAAAGATGCGCCTCTTTTCTCATTGATTCTATATCATTGTATATTATTTTATGCGTGTTCTTATGTGGAGTGGTGATGATACAATGTACATTATTCCGTTCAGAAATCTTACGAGTTTATAGAAAGAGAGAGAAAGTCTGTGCGGTGTGCCGTACCATTTATTTTCAATAGACTCTTTTTAACATTTAAACAATTTTTATAGTTGTGTTTGTTAACGTCGTACATAAGCGTTTTTAAATTGTGCCGCATGTTTTCCTTGGGCTCCGGCATAGCTGAATCAATCGTTGAAATATTCTTTATTGTTTTTCACACAATCAAATAACATCATCCGCCACAGTTGTCTTAGCCTTAATGAAGCAATCTTTTAAATATTTTATTTCACACAATCAAATAACATCGACCGCCATAGTTGTCTCAGCCTTAATGAAGCAATCTTTGAAATATTCTTTATTTGTTTTTCACATAATCAAATAACATCATTAACTAGAATTGTCGATTTTTTTCAAAGCTGAATAAAGGAAATTTGCCAAAAACTCACCCAGAGTAAGATATGTTTTCTGTTTGGTCTATACTTTTACTCTTAGCCATCTTCAATGAATGTTCATAGGATTAGTGTAAAATATTCTGTGTGAGTTTCAGTACTTGTTTATGGTACCAGGGCTCCTTTGGTATAAGAAGTTTGGGAGCCCCTGTCCTTTACACCGGCTTTAACTAAATAAAGATATTAGACTAAAATGATTGTTCTCTGTCCCAATACATGCAATATATGACTAGAAATACAATTAAACGTATCACACTAAGTTATGGCGGGAACTTTTATCGTGGAAATAGCCTTATTTATTATCACTGTGCACGCGCGTAGCACGGAAACTTCTAGCTTAAGACTAGAATATGTTTTCATCTCATTTAGGCTAATAAATGTGTTGATGCGTTATAGAGATTTGAGATTGAAACTATTTTGTTTTAAAAAAAGTATCCCTCAATTCTTTCCAGAACATTTCCATTTAGAATATATATATATATATATATATATATATATATATATATAAATATATTAACAATTTGAATGGAACCTATGCAATTGAGACAGAACAAGTTTAGTTCCTCCCAAAGATGTTAACACGAAAAATAATGTATACAGTATCCCTGTTAAATCCATAACATCTCTTCACACAATCACAATCCCGTATTGACAGTAGCGCTTGGTGTGTGTTTTATTAACTGTTCAGGTTGTAAACATATATGATAATTACTCTGTTGGGGTCGGGATGAGGAAGGAAGAATTTTAGAGTTGAGCTACTGGGAAACTATCCAGGAGAAAAAAACACTTCTTAGTAGACCCAAAAGGGATTACCTCACTAACGTCAGGTCTGCTGTAAACAATTTGTGTTATTTCAATATTATAGTCAAAACTTTAACGAATACACCCACTGGGATTAAACAATAAAAAAAATTACTGAAATATGTGTATCTCTATTTGCCATTGTTTATTGGGATTTACTATTGTGTTAAAAACTTCTGCCCCCTCCCCTCGTCGCCCCAATCGTCCACCAATAAATAATTACCCTTAGAACCTAATTATATATATCCCCAAAACTAGCAACATATATTAATTAGTAGAACGCAAACCACAAATATGAAATATTATCTGGAAAATTTTCTGGGTGAAGCTTACTGGAAAATTTTAATTTCTAGTCTGGAGAGAATTTCAGACATATGTTAGCCAACTTTCTCTCTCTGACACTTATTGTCAACTGGGAATCCCTTTACACCGCCAACTCTTTTTAACCAACCCCACCAGACAAAAATGTTGAGCAACAAAATGTTTGGCCTAGTATACGTTGCTGGATGATGTGTTTGTAATTCAAGGTAGTTATGAGTAGAAATGTCGACTTGATATGTAAACGAGTCAAAAAAATTGACAAGTTAAAGAAAAAGGGGAGAATTAGAGGATAAAACAAATATGCCATTTACTTGTTTTGATCTAAGCTAGTCTACTAAGGGTGAGTAATTTAGTATAAACTATTGGATATACAATTATTCAAAGGGAAATAAACTTAAAAATATATTTAATCAAATATATATTCTTTCCTAAACATAATTGTTTTTACTAAACAACAAAGGCTACTAGTCGTGGTGGTTTGGATAACCAATTATAGGGCTTGATGTAATGTCCTTAAGTCAAAGAGCCTTATATTTCTGAAAAGAAGGCTGAGGGTGACATTTTGACATCCTATAGAAAACATTATTATTCATTCTGCCAGTCTTCAAAAAAACTCTAAACGTGGCGTGTATTTTGGATGCTATTATTTGCTGATATTATATTTCTTACCAGAATCTCCAACCGTGTTTCACATTGCAGTTTTGCTGCATAGTAGGCCTACTCGTGGGAATCAATATTTTAGGATTCTCTTAAAAATATAATGCAATTTTGGCCCAATACAGGATAAGTAGTTTTTTAAACACCCAAACATGGGTAGTCTCAATTTAAAATTACAAATAATCAGAACTATCAATATTGCTCTAACAGGAAATAGTTATGTGGGTAACTAAATTTCTCAATTAAGGTGGGATATAAGGGGGTCAAGAAAACGCCAGTGTTTTGCAGTTTTTATAGCAACATTTTTTTGGCCAGATAAACAAAATATTGGTACAATACAAACATAGAATTTAATTTTCTTCACATGGTGACCTCAAATTTTCTTTAATATCTGTCAAGGGTGTTCTGGAATTTAATGATAACTTTTCCACTTCATTTGAAAAGTTTGTTAGATAATGCCATCATGCTCATGACAGATATTAAGGAAATGTTAATATCACCGTGTGAAGAAAATTAAATTATATGTTTGTACTGTAGCAATATTTAATTTATTCTGTAAAAAAAAAAGTGTTGCCATAAAAACTGCAAAAACACCGGCCTTTTCTCGCGTCCCCTTCCATCCCACCTTACAGTTCTAAGATGAATTCAGGTGCACTAACATACGTTTGATTCCTAAGTAAATTAATATTATCTACAAATGTCAATTTTATAACTAATGTAATTGCAAATAAAGTTATAAATGTCTAATAAGTCATCAATCACATTTGATTTGGTTGGTCAATGGTGAGTGTACTTAAAAACTTTTTCCTTGCATGGTTTTACACTCTCCCTCGACGCCTATGTGTACACATTTCCTCTAAGTTCTATCATACTCACCCCACTTCTTCGAATGTAGATATGTGGTCAAGCCACACAAGTAGTAAAACACAGGAACAATAAAAACGCGTTTTTTTTTTTTTTTTTTTTACAAAAACATTCCTTTCTATCATGATTCCATTTGAGATAGTTTCATATAGTTTGAATTAAAATACTTATCTAAAGTTACATACCAGGACAATGTAATACAGTCCAAATTTCATAGTTATCTAAACGGGTCTACCTACAAACAATTGGACTGTAGTAAATAACTTTTACATTTTTATTTTCAGAAATAAGACCAATGATATACACAAACATTTGAATTGATATTGTTTATATGTATGACGTAAAGCTTTGGTCGAAGCAAAAAGCAAAGATAATGAAGCATGAAATGTATTCATCCGCCACAGTGCAATAATCTAAAACACTTCCTGAAAACAAGGTAGTAAAAAGCCCGTTTCTTCCTTTTTGTAAAACTTTTAAATTAGATAATTCTTGTCAAGGAGTACAAATTTATTGCTTCGAATGATATTATACCCTTACACTTCAACCCCCACCCCCCTGAATGACTAGAACAAAGTTTTCCCTAATGATAACGTTAGGCATTTCGTTGTATAAATTTACCTAAAACTTAATAAGTTTCTCTCTTCATGAGCTCCATAAACAGTGGAACGCTTGTCTTATATTAACTTTCGTAACCTTCTTTCTCTTTCTTCCCTTTCATCTGTTTTATGCTTTGCACACTTCCGCTTTTCTTACTTTTTATAAACTAGTTTTTTTCTGTTGTTTTTGAAAGTTCATTTCTTGTTATCTCTGTCATTCGTTATACTCAACACAAGTTGCAAATTACAAAAATAAAAGTAAAAAAAAGTTTTTTTCCCTTATTTAGTTTAATACCCAGGCACCGTACGAATGTTTTGCACTCTTTCTCCAGCCCACTACACACCAAAAAGGGTTTCCACAACCCCCATAAGTTTATTGTTTATCACTATATGCTTATGAATACAAAACGTATGATAATAAAGTGTAATGAGGGTACTTATAAGCCTGCCATAATATATGTAGGCCCATTTTCTTAGTTTATAACTAGAATACGTTCCAACAAAAGAATGGGCTTTTTTTTTTTAGCCAAAAGGACTTGGGAGCAAAGTAGCTAGTTAAAAATGGTCGTGATATTACACAATTTAAACTATTTCACCCAAAATTAAGGGAGGATGGAAGGGAATTTGAGAAATTTTTTTTTTTTTTTTTCAGTTTTTATGGCAAAGCATTTTTTCGGCCGAAATAAATAAAATATTGCTCCAGTACAAACATTGAATTTAATTTTCTTCGCATGATGACCTAAGAATTTCTTGAATATCTATCAAGGGTGTTTAATTTAATGACAACTTTTTCATTTTATTTAAAAAGTTTCTCGTCTAGTGCCACTATGCTAATGATGGATATTCAAGAAGTGTTGATTTCAACATGTGAAGAAAATTAAACTCTAAGTTTATACTGGAGCAATATTTTATTTATTTTAGCCAAAAAAAGTTTTGCCATAAAAACTACAAAAACACTGGCATTTTATTGCCTTCCCTTTCATTTCCCTATAAAAACTCCCTTTTCCCCATGACCCTCCTCATTCCCTCCCTCCACGGCAGGGGCTAGCTTGGCTAGCTTGTTAGTATCAAAGTAACTCTACTAGTTAATGTCTAGGCCTACTAAGCTGATGGGACTCCATACATCCGGTCAGGGTTAGTCAACTCTCAAATAATTTAGCTATTTCACAAAAGAACATTGACATTCATTCCGACAGGGATTTGAGCAATGGGCCTCTGGCTTCACGCGTTCAACACTGTACTAATTGAGATAAAGGCTATTGTCTTAGAAAGAGTGTAATTTAAATATATCAAACTCTCACTGATGGGCATTTGGACTAGACATCATGGGAGGTCGGGGTTCGAATTTTGCCCAAGTGTACTGAGGAAGATTTTTTGTTTTCATTTTCCCTCTACGCCAATTCGAAAACATTTTTTCTTAACGCGATATTATGGTTACCTGTCCCGTTAGTATAATTAAATTTGGATACCATTTGTGTGTGTATAAAATAACAATCTTAACCTAAATTAACAGACTCACCCCTAAACAGGTTATATGAATAGACGTGCTTGTTTTAATTGATATAAGTTGATTGCGAAACACAGTTTGAAGAAAATAAATTCAATAAAAACATAAGAATTTGTTTCAAGGGCTACCCACGTAGCCTTTTAACCGTTTTGTTTAGTGCACTTATTTTTTTATAGTAATGGATTAATCTTAGTATTAATAAAAATACGTAAATTTGAAAGAGAGGGATTAAAGCCCTGGCTAAGTCTAAATGATTTTGAAAAAAAAAGTTGCTTACAACCGTATTGTCAGTCAACTGCTGATATTCTTTTCTAAAATATCACTTTTCCCACTATTTTCACTTAGGTTTTATAGTTTAAATCGATTATATTCAGAACTATCATTGGTAATTTTTAACTAAAAGCATTTAAACGTTTTTAAGAGCAGCACCTTTTAAGAGAAAAATTACTGACTCTACTTTTTATGACAAAAGTAACTCTCTGGCTTAAAAAACACAAACTATATATTTAAATAAGTTATAATTTTATTTTGTATAGCCATAAAATTAGAAAATTTTTTAAAAATAAAAGTATTATGTCCAGTTTCACAAATATTTTCCCTTAGTGTCAAAACTGACAGTTTGCACAAAATTAAAGTGACAATGAACTGATATCTCTTTTTCATGTATATTTTAACAAAATATGTATGTGGGTTAGGCGTAAGAAAATGCGCTGGCTTTAACTTTACCCAAATAAAAACGATATTATTATTAATACTTAAAATGTTCACATCTATTTGGCATAACATATTTTGACAAAACAAACCACTTCTTAAATAATAATAGGACAGATAAAAGTCAACGATTATTACTGTAGCTTATATAGGCGGCACCCTTAGCAACACTAATAATCTAAACAATATTTTGCTTTATATTATTTTAACTAATTCAATAACATAATACATTAAAATGAGCAGGGATAGAAATATTTGATTTCGTATTATTTAGGTTATCAAGAGCAAATTATTTCAAGTTACATACAGTTTCTACACCATACAATTTCCAAATTTGCAATTGTTATTTAAAAACCATATCCGTATTTACACGCAAGCTAAACAGCTTTTTTTTTATTCAATAATGAAATTACATTCATTATAATACATTGTATTCTAATTAAAATAGTATTACTTTCAATCGAACTTATTAAAAATGTACGCATACAAAATTTATGAATATATATTATTAATGAAGGAAATTATTTCAAGTATTTTATTACAATGAGTGGTAATTTACAGCCAATGACAGTTATTTTTCTCTTGTGTCGTTCATGGGAATGTTTAAAAAATAACATGTACTGATTTATAATTTATTTTACTGTAGGTATTAAGTCTTAATATAGTGTCAGTAAGTTGTTGACATCTCACCTGCTTTCAAGAAATGTAAAAGCTAGAATATAAAAAAACAATAATTTTACCATTTGTTCTCTATGGGTATCAAACGTGGTATCTCTTAATTTACATGAATAAAGAAAATTTAGAGTGTCCGAAAACAAGGTGACTATGAAGATATTTGGTCTGGAGAGTGGAGGAGGCTATAAAATGATGAGTTATATAACCTTTACTCATCACTGAACACTATTAGTATAATAAAGTCTTGTAGATTACGGTGGGAAGGAAATGCAGCGCGAATGGAATAATCTAGAACAGTGTTCTTTAGTGACTGGTAAAACCAATGGGAAGAAACTATCGGGAATTACTAAACGAAAATTGGAGGATAGCATTAGAAAGGACCTGAAAGAGATAATGTGTAATGAGGTGGACTGGATAGAAATAACTCTAGATAGGGATAGACGGTGTGCCTATGTAAGTGCGGCTATGGACTCTCGAATTTAGAAAGCCATAAAGCAGGTCAATATGATGTTAGAGAGACCTGTTACAAAACTATTAAAATTTGATAATTTGTATGCATGGATTTAAGTTAAAATATGATTATTTTATTAATAATTATAAGTTAAGATAAATATTAAAATAAAACTATACCTACCCACTTCGGTGGCCGTATGTGCTAAGGTGATACTCTCGCAAAAGACTAGACTGCCTATGACCGGGAAATCGAGGTTCAAGAAGGGTTGGGTGTAATGAGGGAGATTTTTCCTAAATTTTTTCCCATTATGGCTTCACGCAAATGCGGGTACACTTTCTTTAAATTCAACCTTCCTCATCCCTAACCCATTAGCGTAATTAGTATAGAAGTATATAACCTGAATGGGTAGTAATAAACGGTGCTTAAATATATATGTAAATACTTTTTGTTACATAAATTAATTAATTATAGTACAGTGACGCATAAAAACTATATTGTAATCGTATCCTTAACTTTTGTTCGTGTCTTGCTCCATAGAGATCAGAGTCGTCCGCTTGTGAATGAAGTCGACAATCGGCATATATCGATGGAATACCCTAAATTAAAATGGTGGGAAATAAAATAAAACACAACTTTACGTCTCTTTAATTTGATCTCTCGATTTCCCAGTGGAGATGATTTTATCTTCTTCTTCTTCTTCTTCATAATCATAATAATAATAATAATTTATATTATTATTATTTATTAATTAATATTATTAATAATAATTATTATTATTAAATATATTAATTAATTAATATTATTTATTAATAATATTATATTTATTTATTATTTATTATATTAATATTATTAATAGTTATATTATATTATATTATATTATATTATATATTATATTAATTTATTATATATATTTATTATTATTAATATTATTATTATTATTATTATATTATTATTATTATTATTATTATTATTAATTATTATTATTATTATTAGGTGTTATGTCTTACGACAAGTCCGTTCCTTTTGTCAATGGACTTAGACCGCCAATGCGCCCTGTCCTCTCCCTCCTCCTTCAGCTCCCAAAGTTTTCTTCTGTCCTTCAAGTAATCTAGTATTTGAATACTCTTTCTTCCTAAGCTCCACCTTTCCTCATCCTTTCCTTCTAAGACCTCATTCAGAATACAGTTCCTCCTAAGGATATGTTCAATCCACTTTGCTTTGTGCAGAAGAATCACATCCAAAATGGTTCTCTTCTCACCCACTCTTCTTAGGACTTCTTCAGTTGTCACCCTGTCTGACCATCTAATTTTCTCAAGTCTTCTTCAGCACCATATTTCAAAGCGCTCCATCACCCTAAATAAGAGTCCAAGTTTCTGCTACAAACAGTGTGATGCTGCAAATAAAGCATTTCATAAATTTCTTCCTCAGTTCCAAATTCAACTAGATGCTCCGCAGCAACTTCTTGTTGAAAGCTTCATTGGCCATGGCGATCTTCGACCCAATTTTTTTAGTGCAGTAGGCACACTTTGTCAGCATACTTCAAAGGTACCTGAACTGCTCTCTATGTTTTCTAGCTCCTGGTTTCCAATTATTATTTTCTGGGGCTCTTTTATTTTTTGAGAAAACCATCAATTTTTACTTCTCGATGTTGATCTCCATGACATATCTTCTCCCTATCTCTACTAGCCGGTCCATAATTTCCTGCAACTCTTCTTTTCTTGCCAGCAATGATAGATCAGCTGCATATTTTATTGTGTTGATGACGCGTCCTTGTCTTATTACGAGCCAGATATTCAATTGGACTAACAATTTAACCCACTTCTGTGGCCACATGGTCTAAGGCACTATTCATGCAGTAGACTATACTGCCGATGAAGGGGTGATCGAGGTTATAATGTTGGTAAAGTGTACTGAGGGAGGTTTCCCACTCTTCCTACATACAAATGCAGGTGCACTTCCTATAAATATAGTCCTCCTCATCCTAAAACCATTAGCGTCGTTAGTACTTGGCGTATAGCCTTAACGTGTAGTAAAAGTTGGTGATGAAAAAAAAAGAACGAGTTTCTTTTCATTTTTATACATGTACATAGATCGATAAAGCAACTACGATAAAATAAAAGCTTGTGAAACAATATAAAACATTTAATAAAAAACTTATTGTGACAGTGGCATACCAAATGTGTTGTTGTGTTTGAACAAAATTTATTTAAATATCTTCTAAATATTCAAGGGTTTGAATCAAAGTAAAAAAATGCCTCAGTGTATTTTTAAAGTATTTCTCTTTATGAGCCAGTTTTCTTTAGCAACAATAAGAGATTGATGACCTTAAAAAAATATTGCTATGTAAAATAAAATAATAAAGCACATGATACCAAATATATAGGCTAATTATGTACTTAGATAACATTAAATCTTCAACACCATTTTTGGTATTTCATCACAAACGAGAGACCCATTATTTATCGAGCGGTAGTATTTTACAAAGGAAAGGTTAACTCATTTTCTTTGGCTCATTCATTCAGACCTTAGGAATGATAAGGCAGGCAGTTCAGCGGTTGATAATATATGTCATAGTATAAGATTGAGTGGAAGAGCTTATCTTTATAAACAGCTGCTTAATAGTCTACCGCATGCGTTTATAAAAGCAGGGGCCAAAGTCCAAAATTCGGGTCATTGGGCCTATATTAAAAATAAGACCTGTGAACCTTCGATTCTCTCGAAACCTCAAAGAAATTCGATAGTCTATAATTTGAGAAAATGTGATATAAAAGGTGGTAAAAAATCATATTTAGAATCGAAATCTGTCTTAAAGATCTCTTATATTTGCTATTGATAGCTTAGCCCACAAGACCACAAACATTTAATTTACCACTTAGTAACTGAATGTATATTTAATGGATTAAATAGTAAAGATGTTTGATAGTAATTACGGTTATGGCCGCATCAAAATATCTTATTATTTAAATTTACGGGATGATTCCTGGATAGCTCCGTGGTTAAGAGAATTGGCGTACTAAGCCAAAGGCTCAGGGTTCTATTCCTGTGTCCAGGTATCATTTTTCAATTTAAAGAATACAATGTAGATAATGTGATAGTGAACGCTTTATAAAAAAAAAGTCAAAACTTTGTTACTATATATAATTTCTATAGAAATTTAATAAATTCATGTAAACCTTGCATTATATGCTTCGAATTTAGACTTTGGATTCTTAATCTAGTGGATTGGACCCATCTCTAATATATATATATATATATATATATATATATATATTTCATGTCTTACCACCCGTCCAGGCTATCCTATATTTGCATAATGTGCTAGAGAAGAAATAGGTAGAATTTAGAGAAAGTGTAATCACAGAGAAATTGGAAAACAATTACGTAAGATTAGCCATAGTACACTCAACCCGATTTAAAACCCTAACCATCCCAATTATTTACTAGCCATACACGATGAAACTAACACTTTTATCCATGTGCCCACCTATAAGGGTAGTGTTCTCTTTCTTTAACCGCAAATACCGTAAGGTACTCGCGCCTTAAAGTGTTTCACAACCCTTGAGAAATACTTTATTGGATCGAATCTAGGTGAGGTGTAACATTCTTAGATTTCACGTAGTGCAAAATCAGGTTAGGTGCAAGTAAATAAAAAGTAAATTATTGTTACCCCAGCTTACAATAACTCCTATTTGGGGTCGGTAACATTAAAACATATATGTAAATATATATACATATAATACCCGTTTCGGTGGCCGCAAGGTCTCACAATAGACTAGACTGCTGGTGACGGGGAGATTAAGGTTTTAATTTCGGTCGGATGTACTGAGAGGGGTTTTACCAAAACTGTTTTCACTCGCCTTGCACGCAAATGCTGCTAAACTTCCTTTACATATACCCTTCCTATTCCCTAAAGCCATCAGCGTATTTAGTACGTAAGGGTTTATCTCGAAATGGTAGCAAGAAGTGGTACTAGATAAACAAATACAGTGAGATTAGGGTTCAAATCCTGGTCGGGTGTACTGAGAATGGTTTTAACAAATGATTATTCAATCTCCATCTATGCAAATGTGGGTACACTTTCACTGAATTAACCTTCCTCATCTCTAGCTCATTAGTGTAATTAGTACATATACGTATAGCATAAAATGGTCGTAAGATGTGGTCTAAAAAAATACATATATTAGTTTATGGGAAGGTCGCTCAACCATACTTTAAATTAAAATAAGATTTTCATTAAGTTTTAATTTGGTCTTCAGAAAACTAAGATAGGTCCGAGTACAAATTTGTAAAGAAAGATGTCCATAAATAAACAACATACTAAAATCACAATTCTTAGTCGGAGTTGCCTACTCACAATGCAGAAGGCGAAGATAAATAGATTTCTTAGCTTATTTTATTTATTCAATGCGTTTTTAAGCTCTATGTAGTACCGGTTTTTTCTGATACCCTAGCGTACCCAGACAAAATTTGATCTTTGATCACTCCATCGATGGTCACCTTTTGGAATGCGAGACTAGCAACCTGGACCACTATGTCACCAGTGATCGTAGTGTAAAAATGTTTCACGTTTAGTGACAAATTCTAATGAATCAATGTAGACCATTTTTACTTTCTCACCACCTTACAGGTAGAGAAAGTATTGTGATCGTCAAAACAATTCGAACTCGAGATTTTGATGAATGTCGACGTTTCATGACCCCCCCCCCTCCCCCCCGAATCCGAAAAAGTGGTTTTTGGATTGCCGTCTGTATGTATGTATGTATGTACCTTGTAGTATAGCCTAAATTATTTCACCAATCATGCTAGAACTTGGTATCTAAGGTTTTCATAGGGTTGCCCTGACGGATTTTGGTAAGTGTCTATCTAACCCTAAATTTAAGGGTACTTTCCTCTAGGGTGAAAAGAGAAAAAAAATCTTATCAAAATTGGTTCTAAAAATTTTGATTAAATTTCATTTCCAAGCATTGATCAAGATTACAAAAAAATTGTTACCCTAAATTTTTCATCAAAATAACTTTAAGTTTACCGGTCTGATACGTAAAATAAAAATATTTTATTTGAAACATATTTTTATAAAACCAATAATTTTCAAGCTAAATGCAAATAAATAAATATATATATATAAACTTTTCGAACACTTAAGGTAAAGTATCGAGGCAGCAATTTTTTTTAACCCGAGATGTTGATGGATGTCAACGTTTCACGACCCCCTGAGCCCTAAAAAGTGGTCTTTGCAATGCCGTCTGCCTGTGAGTCACTCTAACCCTAAAATTAAAAGTTGTTTAATAAAGGGCGAAAAGAGAAGATAATCGAGCTTTTCAAAATTGGCTCTAACGATTTTGATGAAAATTCGTATCTAGTCGTTGATTAAGATTATAAGTAAAATAGCTATTTTCATTTTCACATGAAAATGACTCTTATGGTACTTTACAGAAGTGGAAAATTCCATACCTCCGCAACTATTTGAGATACTAAATAACTTATCATTACAATATTGTAGAACTATTAAAAAGATACTTTTTTAAATATATATATAACAAATCGTTTCTGAGATATGAGAAAATATATTAATACAATGTTGTGAGCTTTAGTTATACAGAGATACTACTTAAGTTTTAACGTAATAATTATCTTATGGCATAGAGTGAGTAAAAAAGTTTATGTTATATTTCCTTTAACCTCTTGGGGGAAATGTTTGTACAACTATGATCTATCTCTATCATTTTAGACTCAATAGTCAATATGTATATCCTTTTTATTGGTCAAAATTTATAAATGAGGAATTAAATGGCAATGTGATAGCCAAAGGATGTGCTACCACCAATAAAATGCTGAGAATTTTAACCGGAAGGCAAAATTTAAATACGAATTATTGACCCTTGTGGACCCAATATCGATCCTTTTTTTTTTTTGGTCCAAATATATAAATAAGGACTTTAATTCTTAAAAAATAAAATTGTAAAATTTAAAAAGGGGAGTCAAAATATGTTCTACGTAAGTATAACGCAATTTTTGCTCGGGTTTGCTAGTGTATATTATTTCTTTCACATATTTAACGAGTTTTGAGTAAATATTTCTAATTTTAAACAATGGCGTGAGAAAGTCCGTGGGGAGTTCAGTACTATTTATTTTATTACTAAGATAATTAGTGCACATGAGTGAATACATAATTTCATAACTTCCAACCCCATAGCTAATTTGGTAGCCTACACTTCCTGAGCTAATGGTTCTGAATCGATTCTTAGCATGGCCGAGAAATATAATATTGTTCAAATTAGGAACTCCCCTTATACAATAATGAATTGATAGCCGGGAAACCGGACATTGTGTGTATTTTAGAGTTAGCTTTTTAAATAATTTTCTAAAAATGATCAGTCGGTTCGTAAAAGTGTACGTTAATACATCCTGAATTATTTTAATCACTGGTCTGTCACCCATTCCCCCAAATGTTTGTTTTCGTTTGAGTAGGTAAAGTTAAATATAGAGTTTCAAGGGAGTCTTGATGGTTGAGGCGTGATAGGGGGAGGGGAACAAGGCTTTTGAATTTCAAGCGAGCTATTGAATGAATATCGGACGGGTACGAGTAGACGATCTAAAGAAATCAGCGTCTCCGAACATGCACGGATACAAAGCTAGGAACTAAAGTAAATGTGTATTCAGACGATCGATCGTCTCTACTAATTATTATAACAACCCATTATAATGTCTGTTCAACATAGGAATTGTTCTCTGAAAGGCTTTTTTCCCTACCAGAAAGCTATTATATAGTAGGGTATTGGTAGGAAAAAAGACCTTTCAGAGAGTATTCCTACCGTGAATGGAGTATAGCTAATCCAACCTTATGCTGACGTGATTAAGGTGATTTCCATTTAGTCCAGTCCAGTGGTTCTAAAAGTGTGGTAAGCATACTACCAGGGTTACGCAACGTAGCAATTATTTCTATTGATTTTTGATTATTGTCTCATAAACAATTTAATGAAGATTTTTACAAGAAAACAAGGCTTTTATAAGCTTTTTTTCTCCTTGATCATGGCTTTGCTTAAATGACCACCAAAATATTATTAAAATCTGGAATGATCGTTAATAATTTACAAGATAACAGTTAATGGTTTCCTTTTTAATATTTCATAAAGGGTTGGAAGTGGTACAGTCTGATTTTAATAGGAAGAGCCTTATTGAAAAAAAAATGTCGGCCACTATTAATAAGTGATAACATTCTACCATTTTATTAGTGTTATTTTATAGGGTATTGATAATATCTAAATAAAGTGACACTAAAAATTCCATTAATTGACGTATAAACACATGAAAGTAGATATAGTAACGTGTATACATGTCATATTTAGGCCCATCCTATGAAAATGGGACTAAACGTTGATAAGGGAATGGCCCAAAAATAGGTCCAAAACTACTAAAAGTCTATGCTATTTTAAATAAAGTGTTTGTATCTGCCTGATGTATGCGTATGTGTATTGTTTTTATTTGGTTTCTTGTCCTTTATTCAAGCAAGTGTGCAATTTTTAAAGTGTAGATGATCG